>JAOCZM010000038.1:6603214-7204285 GCA_026122235.1 Vinca minor | reverse complement strand
CCTTACACCCTGTCATAGAACAAACAATAATATGTAAGAATCCAAAAGGGCACAACAAAATGAACAAGTGTACATTGATTCCTCCTTCCTTTTTACTCAAGAAAATGACTACTATAACCCTCACCTCAGATGCCCTTCTCTCAATTGCAGCTCTTAAGCACAGAATCACTCTTTGCTTTTCGGCATCTGAACTAATAGGAGTACCATCTGCATGCCTAGTGAAGAACTCCTGCAATCAAATCCAATCAAGATTAGTCACTTTGAAATAAAACAGACACGAATACTGGTTGATCTGGACAAAACGAATCCCGTGTTTACAACAATGTGAAAATGTAACAAGAATGCATTAGAATATATACCAAGTAGGCCCTGTCCCCCGCTGTGGTAATGGTGGCATGGAAAACGACGTATTGCATATCCGTCAAAGTGCAAATCACATCAAAGAGAAGCTTCATCCGATCCCTGCACTGAATATTTACGACTGAATAGCCCCTCTCAATACAATTCTGAACTCCAACATGAGGCGAATCATTACTAGTCTTAATAATCGGCTTCCTTTCATAATCGCGATCAGCAAACATCATTTGATGAAGCCTTCTCTCAGTATGAGTAACATTCATGGAAACCAACGTTTTAGCGCTTCTAATGTCATTATCACCCTTAAGAACATTCCTCAATCGGGCTTCAATGCAATCAATCTTCTGCGAATCCTCAATCGGAGAGCCAGAATCACAATCCTTAACGTAAATTAAGGATGCAATTCGACCGTTGTGTGTCCAAACCTTGGATTCCACTACATTAACCTGCAAATCAGCTAGAACTGCAAACACCTCGGATAAAAGCCCGACTCGATCTGTTCCGGTTAACTCTAATGCAGTTAAGCCCTCCACTGATTTTGATGTCACATAATGAATCGTACCTAGTGACTGTAATTAAAAAATAACAAAAAAATAAGCTAAGCCCGCGAATTAATTAATGCTAATTATAATTATCAGGATAAAATTGAGGGGAAGATAAAAGTAAAAATAGACTAATTACCTGTTCAATGTAATTGATGACACTCTCGTCAGTTAATTTGTTGCCATTTAAATCAGTCACATGAAAAACTGCAAAAATAAACCAAAGGAAAACAAATGAATCAGAAAAGTCACCGGAGAATTAAGAAAACAGACACAAAAGACATCTAGCGAAAATTAAAGAAACAAAAAAAAAAGATATTCTTTTAGTCAAAATGTCAATATTACTATATTACCTCTAATTCTATTTAAGACAGTAATATTGATATTTTGACTTAAAAACCTAATTTTCGCTAATTGTATTTATATTATGGAAGGGAGTACTACTATATAAGTGTATTATTTCTGTAACTAATAATTTCTTTTTATATTTTTCTAAAAAGCTGGGGCTCACCATCCATAAACCACCGGCCATCGGAAGAAATGTAAGCTTTCTTGATTGAAAGATTCAGATCCGTCAAAACTTGAACTGCTTCTAGAAGAATCCCATGTTTCCTAGCACTATCAATCTAGAAGAACCCAAAAAATATTCAGCAAGAAAAATCAGAAAATTACTTAATAATATTGGCAGGAAAAGTCATCCAAAAAAATTGAAGGGTTCAAAGGGGAAATTACCATGACACGGGTAGAATTGGCACAGCCTGCATTGTCAATCATCACTCTGTCAAAAAAAAAGAAAAAAAAGGAAGAAAAGTCAGTCATAACGAAGACCCTTTCTTTCGGAAAATAATTTTCAATTACCTAATTTTTGGGAAATTTGACTAAAGAAAGAGATTTTTCAAGGTCTTTGTAAGTCAACTGTGAAAAAAAAATCGTTCATAGAAAGGGAGGGAAAAAAAAAAGGAAAGTTGTAAGAAATAACAGAGATATGATTTGATCTTGAGAATATTGATATGGGAGGTGAGATAAGGAAACTCAGAAGGATTTGAGAATTTGAACATGGAGAGAAATCTTTTAAAGGAAACCTTAAAATTATAGAAATTTCCATAAACAACTCCGGAATAGTAATTTTCTGCAGTTCTAACAATAACAGAGAAAAAACAGAGGACCATCAAGTTCTTGGTCCGCCATACTTCTAGCTCGAAACAAAAAAAAAATTCAGGAAAAAAATAATTAAAAACCCAGAAATAAAAACAAAAATCAGTGACAAAGTTGAATTTTTTTTTACCTTGGAGTGGTCATGCGAAGCACAAGTTTCTCATATTCATCCAAATAAGAAGGCCACTCCATGAATTTTTTCACCTTCAAACTTTTTTTTTAAAAAAAATGTATATTTCTTTGTTACCGCTTTCTTCAACCAGAAAACAAAACAAAACCCAGTATTTAGAAATCTCAAGACTTCTAAAAAAAAATTACTGGACTTTGTTTTTGAAAGTCCTAAAAAAAAACCTTGTTTTTCTTGACTATGCAAATGTGTTGTAATGAGGGCTGTGGGCCGATCTTTGCCTCTCCACAAAATCTACTTTCTCTCTCTAGAAACAATATTCTCTCTCTAGAAACAGAAAGCAATGTGCTTTGCTTTCTCACACTCGGCTCTACTATTTATATATTATTTTAATTTGAATAATTAATTAAAAAATACGGAGTCTTAGGCCACGCCTCTACGCAAAGGGTGGTGTTGTCACATGCGTGACTGGGGCTGCCCGGGCTGACCTATTGACGGATTTTCGTTTTCATTTTTTCTTTTTTGTCGGAAATTAAGGTTGATTGGGTTTTGCTTGTAAAGTCAAATATTATTACTCAAGGTTGTTGACACGCGTTCAGTGACGAATACAGTCAGTCACCTCGAGATTTTTAAAAATATTAATAAATATAGTAAATTTTAAATGTAATTTGTAATATTTAATTATATTCAAATAAATATTTTGTGCTGCATATTATTATAATTTTTTATTTTAATATAAAAGTTTTAACTTTGTCCCTGCACGCATCTACTGATCCAATGACCTGGTGTTGGTTTAAATGTCCAGCTGGGATTGCCATGGTGGCAGTCGGCAATTGTGCTTTGCGTGTATTTGAATCAATGGAGATTAGGAGTTGGAGAAGTGGGTAGATGATGCCATGATGGGAAGGCGGAGAGAATCCAACTAGGAGATGGGAGGAAGAGATGATTATATTCTTCATCTACGTGTAGGGTTTACTCCACGTGCCATGTTATTGGCAATTGATATCTCTACCGAAAATTTTAGAGTTAATAATTATTTATTTCCTTCAAATAATTTTCAAAAACATGTTATGACTCTAAACTATTTTTGTGTTATTTATACTCATTAAAATTTGCGGTTCCCAAAACTATTCAAAACCGGCAGAATTCGATGACTAATGTTGGCGGAGCTGCCTGCATGCTTGAATTTGCAAGTGTAAAATCGTCGAGAAATGAGTTTCATCGCCATTTATGCCCCTTTAGTAAATTTTGACCCCGAATAATTTTGTGTGCCATTTATATCGAGGACAATAATTACCCAAAAATCGGCAAGCTAAGAGTGCCTCCAAGTGAGATCTCTTGGCTTGACGTTTTCCACCGATTTTTAGTAATTTTGACACCCCGCAATTTTTCGGGGTATAAATAACACACAAAATTGTTCGAGATCACTACTTTGTAAACATATTTGAGGGGCATAAATGGTGATTAACTCGCCATTTCTTGATGATTTTGCCCTTTTAAAATCGGTTATATGGGTCGCACGTTCTTTCCGCCAACATGAGTAGTTTTGGCACCTTGCAAATTCTCATGGATATAATGACACATAAAATAGTTCGGATCATAACTTGTTTTTACTTGAGGGGCATAAGTGGTGATTAACTCAAAATTTTAATATAGACGCGTGATCTAATTTTTTTTTACTAATAATAGAAAATTAAGAAATTTTGTTTTTCTTTGATGTGGATAATTATATATCATAAGATCCCTGGAACTTGGTTCATAATAACATAAGTGTTCTCTTTCTTTTAGCGAAGTTTAATTGGAATTTGAAGGAGGCTTTGGTCAATTTTTCAAAAATTGTGTAAAATTAACGTTCTTAATATCACATTTGGACCGCATAATCTTGATCAGGGCGGCGCCCCCGAGATTTTTAAAAATATTGCTATTTATCGAAATTTTATGTGTATTTTGGAAAAATTTGAAATTTTTTATCAGTTTCGATCCCCAAGAATTTTGTTTTGCCTTTTTTTATTGCCCCCAAGAATTTTATCAGTTCCCTCCCCTTCCCCTCCGACTCCCACACCAAATTTCTACCTTCGTCCCTGATCTTCAATGGAGGATGCTTTTACTACCTGCAATCGTAGCACAGGTTGAGAATTAAGGATTGGTTTGAAAATTTAGTCTCGAGTTTGATAGTGTTTATTTTTTTTTTATCAAAAAAAGATCATATGCGTTTCAATTTTAAAATTGAGGCGAGGTAATTTTCAAATACACTTATATAGAAGAAAACATTAATATTATATTGTATGGATGTTTTCTTAAGTTAAAATGTATTAGTTAAAGAAAACTGGCGTAGTTAGCACAACAATTATTGTTTGTAATAATAGTTTATGTGTTTACCTATGTATTATATATTTCCTGTCTATAAATATTAAAAAATTAAAACGGAATAAAAATTTAACTCAAAAGCAATCTATTGTTAAAAATTATTTATATGAACAGAAAGTGAAAATTGGTCGATTCGGATAGTGAATTTCCAACTTTTTCCCCCTATTTTTTATAGGATAATTAGAGAACTTTTTGGGTGGTGATGAGAGGAGGAATTAAGAAGGATTGTAGATTAAGCATGAATCTGCCGACTAACACTATGACGTCCACACGTGACAACGCCGCTCTGGATCGGCTTTTCTCTTGGCATTGTTTTCGCCGGTTTATTGTATTTCCCGGTCCTAATACTATGATCATTGCTCTTACTTACAACTAACTCATTTCTCTTTTCTTTTCTGTTTTTTTTTTTGTTAGGAAAAATAAATTAACGGCTTCTCATTCCCGGCCTGGATAAAACCGTCTGTTTCAGAAACCTATTCTCTTTCCTGTCCACCATTAGAAATGTGCCACATATTTATTCATTTTAGACATTTTTCATTCCGCAAAATATTCATAATTTCTATCTTCTTACCTTTTTATTTCTAAGTGAGACATGTAACACATTTTTAATGTGAGACAGAAAAAAAATAAGATTCTGGGACAAATAATTTTCTCCCTTCTCGGCCTGCAAGGACATGATTAGTTAACTAACTTGTTGGTAAAGTTAAACCTTATATCGATTTATGCAAGGTTTTCATAGTATTATTTAACCGACAGAAGTAGAAAATTCTTGACATTGGAGAAAATTGTACTCACTCAATTTCTCAATTTTATAATATAAATAATTTAGTATACGAAAATTAAAAAAGTAAAAAATGTATTTTTAATTAAAATATCAATATTACTCTATTAAAAATAATTGATGGTATTCTAGTTATATTTAAGAGAATAACATTGATATTTTGACTAACAAAGTACTTTACTTTTTACTTAATTCGATGCATGTAAACGACTTATATTACGGAATAGCTGTAGTAATTCATATCGTGCATATATGTGAGGTTGTAATAGTAAACAAGGTTTGATTTGCAAAATCCAAATTTCAAAGGATAGTTATATCATTAACCTGATTCAATATATTTTATAATTCAGAACACTCCACAACACTACATAATAAGGAGAGATGCAATTAACAATTCAAAAAAAATTGTCACTCTGGACAATAAAGTTCGCATATGGGGAAATAATTCAGGTCCTCAACATAAATTTTCAATTTGGATGATGGAATTTGATAGGTTAAATGTAAATATTTTGGGCCAATGATTAGACTGACACTGAAATGGTAGAAAGCACAGAACATGACACTGGAAAAAGCCGGAGAAACGTTTTTGTCCAAAACGGAAGTACAACTTCCGTTTTGGGAGAAAACGGAAGTTGGAATTCCGATTTGGACACGTGGCCTCGCGCGCGCGTGGACAAGAAACCCTAGGCTTAGACAGACCCGTGAACTTCCACTTCCGTTTTCGGGTGACAGACCCTCGCAGTGTCCAGTCTTTTCTCACTTTTGCTTTTTTGACCTCAAATGCCAGGGGTTTATCCCCGGGAATGTGAAAACCTATCCACTCTCCACTCTACGGGGCTTTTTTTCGACAGAGTTTTCGAATTGACATTCAAAGAATCCATTCAACTTTTTCTAAACCGGTACGCTTTTTAGTTTACCATTTTTTGTATTTAATTCGTTCAACGTTCATGTATTCGATTTAATGATGGTTTCCGTGCACAGTGGATATGTAGACAGTACATGCAATGGCGTGTTAGAATGCGACTTGGAATCCCGGAAGTACTACACATGCGCAACCTTCACGGGAACACGTTTACACTCCCGGTGATTAGAGACGAAGGGGGTCATGATTATTATTTTTTCGGGTGGGAGGATTTTGTAGTGTTTTCAAGGTTACAAATCGGTGACCATGTACAAATTCATCCCGCACCGGACGATATCCTTGATTATAGGGCTGGGAATGATGATTTTGCCAATTTATTACGCCGTCTCAGATAACAACTCTATGTAATGGTTGCAATTATTTGATATGCAATGAAAATTTAATTAAAATTATTACAAGTTATTGAAATTTAAAGAATTGATAAATAAATAATTCTACAAAATTACAAAGTATATAAATTTAATTACAAATGCTGGTCTTGTGTTTCCTTGTTAAGGCTAGCTAACATGGGGCAAGTATTCCGGTTGTGACCAGTTTGTTTGCAGTGGCCGCACTTTTTCGCTCTTTGAGTTCCCCTGTTCTCCGTGTCCATTGGCATTTGAAATCTCCGCCTTTGAGTACGACCCACCTGCGTACCTTTCATGTTAGGAGGGTGATACGTCATATCAAAATGAGGGGGTCTCCAATGAATTGGATCTAATACAGGGTATAAGATTGACTTGTACGTATTTATATAAAACTTGAGAGAATATACTGGGTGGATGTACTTAGAAGCATCCTCCATGATCGATTTGGATACAGCAATGACATGCGAGCATGGAGTAGAATACGTAGACCATTTGTCACAGTTACACGTATGAGCTACTAAGTTGACAGTGTAAGTCTTGCCACCTTTGCCAGGTGCTAGATGTGGGGACATGACGCTATAGATACCTTCGTCTCTGTGGTGTCGATGAACACTCAAAGTAGCAGCTTTTTTCTCGTAGGCGAAATACTGATCCCAAATTCTCTTTGGGAAAGGTGTTTTGCAACCGTTTGCGTCTTCCCTATAGCGGTCAAAATAATGTACAAGTTTGAAAAAAATAATCTCGACAAGAGCTTTTAAAGGCAGCGCTCTACACTGTTTCAAAACCCCGTTTAACGACTCAGACATGTTGGTAGTCATGCACCCGAAGCGCTTTCCCCCATCGTATGCAAGAGTCCACAACTCTTTAGGATTTTGCAACAACCAATTAAATGTGTCAACATTCCTTTCTCTGATACAGTCAAGGAAAAAATCGCACTTACTTTTTTTCCTTTGGGTAGCAGCAATCCACATAAGATATTTCAATTCTTTGTTTTTGGTATGAGTGTGGAAATTTGACCTGTAATGCCTTAGGCAATACCGGTGCACCGCCATTGGTGGTTGCCATCCCGGAACGCTAGCCACGGCACTTAGTATTCCGGGATGACGATCGCTAATGACGCAAACTTGTAAGTCTTTCACTACATACACCCTTAAGTGGTTAAGGAACCACGACCAAGTGGACGATGTCTCAGATTCGACCACAGCAAAAGCAAGGGGTAAAATTTGGTTGTTTGCATCTAGTGTGCTGGCAGCCAAAAGCACACCTTTATAATTCCCCCTAAGATGTGTTCCGTCAATAGAAATAATAGGACGACACCAATTGTACCCGTCAACTAAAGGTTTAAAGGTCCAGAACAATGACTTGAACACCCTGGGGCCGTTAGCATGCACTTGGTGATGGTTAAGAAATTTGATAGTAGCGCCCGAATTAGAATCGCTTATTGCCCGCATGTACTGCGGCAGTACCTGGAAAGTTGATTTCCAGGTACCAAAAAGAGTTTCTATAGCAAATCTGCGGGCATACCAAGCTTTCCGATAGGTGCACGCCAAACTCATAGTACTTTTACATGTGGCCCTAATCAATTTAACAGAAACTTCAGGGTCAGCCTGTACAAGGTATAGAATTTTTACCCCGATGTAGCTGGACGACATGTTGTGTTTTTTGTTTTCGTCCATCAAGCAGTAGTGGTCAGCATTTAGCTTGGTTACCTTCCACGTTCCATCAACCCTGCTATGGTTAACGCGAACGTACCAACTGCATCGGCTGTTTTCTGTTGAGTTTCTGCAAACCCCGCTGAACCACTGTTTGTTGCTCCTTTCTCTTTTCCACTCCCTCAACGCTACCTTGTCATGCCAAATGTTAACTGCCAACATTGCCTCCCTTTTGTCTTTGAACTTCATGTCCAAACACAATTCCGGAAAATCCGCATTCCATAACTTAAGTTTCTTTCCCCTGTATGTTAGTTCAGGAATAGGCTCCATGGAACCCATATCATTCCAACATGAAAAGTTATGATAGTTACCGTATGATGACAGAGGAAATTCAGGGACAGCCGGAACAGCGTTTGAGGTAGTTGGTTCGGGCTCTTCGGCGATTTGTTGTTGGATTTCGGGGTTTTCTTCTACAATTCCTTCTTCTACGCCTTCCTCGACCCCGTCGTCTTCGTGATCTCCAGCACTATCGTCTCCGTAGTCGTCTTCGGTTTCTGGTACACCGTCAATGTCAGAGACTGGACCTATTGAATCCATTACCGGTATATCAATAAGAGGTTCGGAAGTTGAAGTCGGGGGCATGGACGGTGTGGGATTTGACTCCGGAAAATATGTTTCCGGAACATACTGTGGATTTGGGGTAAATCCAGTTGTCGGGATTACAAAACTATCTGAATGTCGGTCTTGCGGTTGTATCAAAGCACCAACATGAATCCCTTGTAGTTTGAAATCTGTTTGTATTCCCCACAAATTATCAAGATCTTCATCGTCGTTCATATGAACAACATCGTACACGACCATGTTGTACGAAATCATGAAGAACGGACGGATAATTATAAGACTAACACTGACAGCTGAAAAATCAATTCCTTTGCGTCGACATATCCGGTGGCACAATTGTCTGTACGAAAGTTTGTTAATCACTTCCATGGTCTTTTCGCTTGGGTCTTGGAATCGGGGGAAACCCCCATTCTCATAAACTACATTGTGGTTGAAATGGAGATACAATTTCATTGGGCATTCTAGAACCATTCTTATTGTAGAAGATATATAGGAACTTGAGGTTAGCAGAAATAGAGAGGAGAAATAAAGAGGAATTTTTTATGGTTGTGGTGAGAAATGGGTTTGAAGTATTGTAGGGATATATAGAGATTGGGGAGATGTTGCTCTCTTGGCAAAAACCAGGCAAAAACACACTGCCCTTCGAAAACGGGACTTCCGTTTTCACTATAAATCGGAAGTTACAATTCCGTTTCCACTCCAAAACGGAAGTCCAACTTCCGTTTTCGAAGGTCAATGATTTTTTTGCCTGGTTGCCGATTATTTGCCCACTTTTTGTCGGTGGACTCGGGTGAAACCGGGATTTTACCCGTCCCGCATTATACCAACTTATTAACAATCAAATATTCACCACTAATTACCTTTATTTTTATTTAAGTTAAAAATAAAAAAATTACAAGGCAAATAAAAAAACTACAATGTTTCAGAAACCCTATTTCTTTCGAAATTTGGGCGCACTTCTTTCCCAAACTGAATAGTTGCTGGCCGATGCTTCCGGCATGGGGTAGTCTGCGAGAGCCTCTAGGGTAACCTTATCATGCGGTGATGAAAAATGACCGGTTGCGTCAACGTTTTCTGGACCTTCAAACCCAAATATATGACAGAGAAGTTCATACCAAATTTCGCCCTCCCTCCGGTATCGAATGGCTCTAGGATGAGCCTATTACAAATGGAAGAAACATGATTGTAAGTTATTAACAAATATATTTTCATATTTTTCTTAAAAAAAGCAGGGTAGCTTATCGCAACATATTCCGTCCACTGAGGTTCAAAACCGCTCACATCAACAGTGTTGGAGGAACCGTCGTACGTGCACCACTGTTGCTGCCAAAGTCCAGAAAAATCCCAAAAACGCCTCCGTAGTCTAGCAATCCCCTCATCGATCATCTCCGTTGTGAAAAAACCGTCGGTTACGGAGTTCATGGCGTAAACAATTTCATTATACAAATTGGACCAACTCTTTTCAATGTTTAGACCTTTGCAATCAAAATCGTAAAGAATTTCTACCAAGGCCTGTTCATAATCTCCAGGCCACTCTCTGGAAAAATCAACATCCCTAAATTTGTTACCCATTTCCTTCCGAAAAAATACTGGAAAGCTTGTCATTTTCAACAATTTTGTTTAAAGAGTGGAAGAAATTATTAAATATAACAGAGGAGAGCGTAAGCAAGTTTTGTCGAGGAGAGCGTAGGAAAGTTTTGAGAGTTGTGGGGAGGTTATTTATAGCTGACATTCATGATTTTTTTAATTGGACAAGTCTCTGGAAAAGTGTAAACAAAAATATCGAATATGCTAATTCATGGCCAATAATTCACCACAATCATGCATGGTCAAAAAAGCAAAAGCTAGAAAAGACTTGCCTGGGTCTATCACCCGAAAACGGAAGTGGGAATTCCCGTTTTCAAGTTCACGGGTCTGTCCAGGGTTTCAAGTTCACGGGTTTGCTAGCTAGGGTTTCTTGTCCACTTCCGTTTTCACTAGGCTGCCATGTCCCCCCACGCGCGCGCGAGGCCACGTGTCCAAATCGGAATTCCAACTTCCGTTTTCTCCCAAAACGGAAGTTGTACTTCCGTTTTGGACAAAAACGTTTCTCCGACTTTTTCCAGTGTCATGTTCTGTGCTTTCAACCATTTCAGTGTCAGTCTAATCATTGGCCCAAATATTTTAGCATGAAATTAAGAATTCGAAAGGTTATACAATGAGTATAACTCTTAAATTTATTAGCCTTTCGAGACCTTAAAATTATGAGAATCACGTTACTAATGATCTTTAACGTCAAAGAGGCCGCAGCCCAGTGGGGTAAGTCTTGACTCGTGACCAAGAGGTCTCGAGTTCGACATCCTCCCCATATATGGGGCAAGCTTAAAAAGTCTCCCTTTTTAGGGCTATCTCCTCCTCCCGTGAGACAGTTCTCTTTCCCCTTTATGGAGAAATCGCCCAGTCCGGGCTTCAAAAAAAAAATGATCTTTACCCTTTTTTGGATAATATTTGGATAATGGATTAAAAAAAAAAAAAAGAATCAAGACAGACATTTTGTTAGGAGATTTATTAGCCTTTCAATATATTGTTTTTCATTAAAATCTCTACAATGATTTCAAAGTTCAAACACATTTAATGGCCAGTGATGAGTAATTTTGTTTTACTTTTAAGTTATTTGTGTATTTTGAAAAAGTTAATTACTCTTTTGAAATGGTTAAGATGTTTGTGTATAACTAAAAGAAGAAAATATTAAATACTCTTTTCTTTTTTACGATTAGCAAATTGGATTGAGTTGATTTTAAATAAAAAAAGAACAATTAAAGTACTATTAATGTAAATATTAAACTCCAGAATATCAACAAAAGGGCAAAGAGATTACTTCACTTCATCTACAAAAGTTCGAACTAAAAATAGGAAAAGAAAAAAATAATTTAGTATTCTAGTGTCCATAAACACACACACACACACACACACATATATATATACACACTAGCCTAATGACCCGTGCTATGCACGGGACAAATTTTATTATTAAAAAACACAAGTAAAAAATGATACTTTTTATTGATAGTAATTGTAAATGTTTATTTGATCTCCCAAAACCTACCTATAAAAAAAGGAAAAAAGCATAAGCACGTCATACTCTTGGAGTTAGGGGTAAAAACATAATTCTTTGACATTTTAAATAGGATTATCTTTGACATTTTATCATATCTCACTATAGAATTTGATAAAATATTAATTTTCATGTAAAACACAAAGTTGACAGATAATTTGGGACGGAGGGAGTAATAAATCAATAGCGTTACCACATGTAAAACATCATCACCATACTAGGTGGACATACCCATATGGTGGGATGGGTCTACTATGTAAAATCTGTTTTATTCCCCTTGTACTCTATTAAATTTTTGTTTTGGCTTCTCCCAAATTAAATTTCAAAAATATTATATTGTAACTCCTCAAAGTACTTTGGCCCCCTAAATTCACATTCTGGTCCTCCCCTAATTAAAAGTAATAGATGAGCTTAGAATAACTACATTGCTCAAAATATAATTTCATCGATGTATAAGATAATATAGTATATGATTTAGAATCGAATAATAATTTCATTGATACACATATTATATAAAATTCAAAATTCTCTTTATTTTCACTACTCTGATTTAATCGCCTTCATCAATACAAAATATCTTGAGAGCAACAATATACCTAGCATTGTAGTATCCACGAGTTTGACGACCCAAATAAAGGTCCATTTGGAATGTTCCTAATGTATGAGTTAATTATTGTCCAAAAATATGTAGAGTAAAGAGTTCAATTTGACTATTAGTTAAACTCTCTACCACTAGGTTATTACATGAGCAGAGATTTGATGAGTTTCTCCAATATTTACCCTCAGTTTTCCACCTGATTAATTTATATATTCCTCCTATATTACAAAAAGAAGAGGCAAAAGTACTATCATAGAATTCTTGAATTCTGAATTCACAAAAAAAAAAAAAAAAAAACTTGAATTCTGCATGTTCGTTTGTAAATATTTAATAGGTCATGGCTCACAACTACTCGAGCATAACCTGAAATCTAGTCGTGGAAGCACACTCTTGGCCTCGTCCTTCTGTCTCCTTGTAAGTTATTTTTTCAGTTGAAAGTGGGACTCACATTAACACCAAAAGGGAAATAAAATCACAAAGTACAGGGTTAGCACTAGTATTGTCAAAATAGGAATATGCCTGTCCAGTAAAATTAATAAACAGCTGGCATGAATTAAGAATTTCATACTCATTTAAATGTTGGTATTAATAGACACATTCGTGTGAGTAACAAGTCTAGACAGTACGGACGAGTTGCAAATCAAGCATACTTTGTTTTTCTTTTCTTTTTTGGTCGATGTCCGATCTGAAATTGAACAACGTAGATTCATTTAGATTTTAAAATCCAAACCAGCAAAGTAGGACTGTTGAATTTCAAGTCTAATCATAGGTTGAATGTTAGAACACTCAACCCGGCGATTTTGATTTCATGGTTTACCGTTGTCGGATATGGTCGAGCTATTGGAGAAGGGGAAGAGTTTGGGGATTTGATCGAACTGTGAAGATGGGAAAGAGCATGGACTAAAGTACGAGTTTGAATCCAAACTGAAGAACGAATATCTGATAAGATGAGCAAAGTCAGAGAGGCTGAGAGTAGACCTCAACCTCAATTCGACGCTTAAATTAGTTTAAATTGTAGAAAGATATATAACTTAACACAATAATCAAGAGCTAGTAGAACATTGAGTAAATAAGGTGAAATGAACTGTATTTATAGAGGGCAATGCCGAAAAGATATTTAAATGCCTTGTGTGGATTGAGGTCTGACAACTCCTAACATTTATTATGGTTTTGCCACCACATTTTTATGAATGTCCATTGAATTCGGCAGGGCTGAGTGACTTTCACACATTTAATCTCGGTTGTCCGAGTAGGCTTGTATGCTCTGGATCACTCGAAGAGCTCAGCATAAGGCTGGTTTTTATCCGAGCCTATTAGCCAGCATGTCTATTTCATGGATCTAACCCATATCGGGCATTGAATATTCATTAAAAAAAACTATTCTTTGAAGTTTTTTTTAATCTCGTAGTTTATTGAATTTGGACAAAAATTATACATGGTGGTGGAGAATATTACCTCCAATATATGGTGGAAACAAATCCACTAATATATCGTACAATCGATTCCTAGTAGTCTATTAAAAAACACCAGAGGAAAAACAGTCACCATTATAAAATTAACGTCTCTTAAAAGGATTATATCTAATCTTCGTATGGTGTTCAAGAGGAGTATTTTTTACTTTCTTTGTACTCTTACGTGAGCGGACAGGAGTAAAATCATCATAATTATCTTCCTGTTGAGAATCTGCAAATGCATTAAATGATCACGTGTCCGGTACCTCGGCATTTTCTGGTAATTGACATATTATGTGCAATATTTGCGGGGTCCGAATCAAACTTGACAACCTTTTGAGTTGATAGACTTTCTAGCCTGACCTCTTAAATCACAACTTATGTATAGAATACGTTCGTAAATTTGATGGGATGGTGAAAAATGAATCTTATTATATACTTGTTCAAAAAATGAATCTTCTCAACCCTTAATCAAAATTTAATGACTAAATTAGTGTCCATTATGTTAAAAAAAACACTTGTTATGTACGTGATTGATGGACCCCAATTGATGGGTGAAAATCGTCTATTCTTGTGTATATCCTCATTTCTTTACCCAATCAATTAAAATTTGATATGTAAATATTTCTTCCAATTATATATACACATGATATGACGAATTGTGATTGGTTGAGTATAGAATTAGGAACGTACCCCGAGACAAATGATTTTTTGCCCCCAATTGACCGATCCCCATTAGATATTTTTAAAAAAAAAAAACACTTCTTATGCGCAAAATTGGGAAAAATTCTCTATGGGGCGGTCCTTATGAGTACCTGAGAGACATGAATGCGGTGGATCCTGTCTCAAATTATATGAGAGGAGTGTGGAGCCGTACCTACAAAGGCTGCCAATGTCAGACTTTCCCGCGAAATTGGTGGATCCCAATTGGACATTTACGTGCTTTGTAGTAGGAGTGGCGGGAAAGTGGTGGAAGAATGAGAATTAGGCGATGATGATTCCCGCCAAATCGGACGCTGTGGCGCAATCATCAACTTCGATTATGACGGAAGTTGGGCCAGACGGGCATTTGACGTGGATGCTACGAATTATACAAAGCCAACGGCTTTTCAAGAAGCCAAAAGGTGAAATGTACGAGGTCTTGGTCCAGTCCGGATCCTACGCATAACAGTTTTTTCTCAGTATACACGGAACGTTTCAAGATAAGTATTTTGAGTCTCAGAATAGATATTTTGAGGTTAAAAAACACGATAGGTGTTCTGATTTTCAGAATAGGTGTCCGTTATAAATCAATTTTAACTATCAAAATTTTAAAACGAACGAGAAAAGTTACGCACTTACAAAATTATCCCGTTCCGCATTAGAGCTATCGCCGTGTTGGTCAGATTCAAAATGACGTGGATGACAGCTCAGATATTTGTCAGTATATCGTCATTTTCTCTCTTTAATTGAAAGTCCCGCCATTTTCATTGCTTTTTCTTTTTTGACTGTTTAAATTCAGGCGCGAAAATTCGAACGTCCTAAATTCCTTTTATTGTTATTTTTCATACACTAGGAAATCTAAAGTAAGAAAGTAGTAGTAGTTATGACTTTTGATTGTTGTTCAAAGATCTTGGTGAAAGAATAGCTGCAATGGAGATAATGAAGAAGTTATAATGTGATTGTTTTATTTATTAATTAAAATGAACTTGTTAAAAAAGATAATGTAGTTGATGTTAAAATGATCATCAGTTTGAGATTCTTGGTCACAGTCAATTTTAGAATAGTCTCAAATTCAAGTTAAAATTTTAATGAATTAGTACTTGATATTTATTTTCAAACTCAACCTAAAAAAAGTATGGGTATCAGTTTGAGTTCAAATCCAAAATAAACCCAATTCAAGTACGTCCAATATATCTTGAGTCTATATTCTTACATTTTAAAAAAATGAACTTTTTAGAAATTATTCTACTGAATCCACCTAGAATTTTAGACGTGGTTTCTTAGAAAATATTTTGATTATTCTACAGAGATCAGATTAGTTTGTTTGAAATTGTCAATTTTAATTTTTTCTAATCACTAGTATCTAGGGCAGCAAATGAATTGAGCCCTAATCGAACTATTAGGGCATGACTCGATTTGAGTTTGATTTTTTCGAGTTCAAATATGTTTTTAAGATTGAATTATTAAACGAGTCGAGCTCGAATTTATAAAAGTTTGGCTCGAAAGCTTGTGAATAGGCTTCATTGAATATTTAATTAAATAAAATATTTTTATATTATATTTTGATTTAATAATATTAAAATAATATATATTATAATATTAAAATTTAATATATTTTATATTTTCAATTTTTTAAGTTCGTGCTTGAATATGAATTTTTGAGCTTGCAATTCAAAATCGAGCTTTAAGGGTTTATCTCGAGCTCAAGCTCAGGTATTATTTTAAAGCTCGTCGAGCTTAAACTCGAACTCGAGCCCTGATTGAAAATTTCGAGCTAGGTTTGATTATTTTAAAGTTCGACTCATCTCGGCTCGTTACCTACATTCCATAATATAAATCGTTACCTACATTCCATAATATAAAATAAGGTATTTTGTTAGTCAAAATATCAATATTACTTAATAAAATATACCACTAATTTTATTTAAAAGAGTAATATTTATATTTTAATTAAAAATAATTTATTACTTTTTTAATTTTTGCTATACTATGTTATAAACAATTTATATTACTGAAATGATGAGAGAATAATTTAGAAAAAAGATTGGGGGACAGATCATGTGATATATATTACTCCTATAAAACAGCAGCGCCTCAATTTTCTCCGTGAGACAGTGGGAGCATGTTTTCTTGCAACGTGACTTGAACATGTTTAGTAGAAAGATTTTTTTTTAATTTTTTTTGTTGCAAAATCTCAGTTAATATAATAATGAATTTTTATGTTTCTTAAGATAGAAAAATTGCATGAATCACGAATTCTAGTTTGCAAGATATGAGATCTTCATAGAATCTTTGTGTTTAAATCGTGGCCCCGTCTGTGAGATCGAATTCTATTTTAGAAGGAAACAATATCAAGTTTCTTGAGATTAGTTGAATGAGAATGTGAAATAGAAATGGAAATTAAAGATTAAAGAAGAAAAAGACTTGGAAAAATATGGTAAAATTGACTAGCACGTGAATTCATTTGGTAGTCTAATGTTTAATGTCTCACTATCATTGGTAGTTATAGTAAGCTATTTGATGATTTAATATTTCTGGTTTTATTATTAGACTCAATTCTAACGCAGTTTGAGTTTGAGTTTGAGTTTGCGTCTCAAAACAGATTAAACCCAAATAAAACCATATCCAATCGACTGCGATCTACTTAAAATCAAAACCAAATTATTGGTAACACTCTTATAATATATTGTTTGTGATATTTATAATTATATAGTCAAGTTCGATTTCACATTTTTTTAGTTTAGAATAAACAAATGAAATTCGTTATAATTAGAATATTATAAAAAAATTCAAAGAGTGTTATAGAGAGTTCAAACCTTACGACATGACATGGATTAGTTGTTTTGAGAAAGTGTGAGTCCAAAGTTGAATTTTTTAAGTATAATTTCTCAGTTAAAGTTAATTCAAATTAGCTAGTATTGTTTTGTTATTTAGGAAAGAAATATTATTTTTTTCCGAACATGACTTATGGTTTAAGGTCAAAAGTACTGCAGTAAGAAGAATTATTATTTTTTCTTCAGAATATGACTTATGATTTAAGGTCAAAAGGAATGCGACAACTTCTTACTTGACGGATTGAGGTTTTGTTTTTTTTTTTTTTTTGGGGTGAAAAGTGAGGTTTTTTCTATTAATATGCATAACTTGTGAATTGATATATTCCTAAGAAAACGTAGGCAGAAGGCAAAGTTTACTTGTTGAACTAGTCTTACCTTGCAAGCAGGGGCGAAGATAGGGGACGCCGGACCCCGACCCCGAAATTTTTAAAAATACTACTCCCTCCATATCTAAATACTCCTAACATTTGTACTTTTCAATTTTATCCAAAATACTTCTAACATTTAAAATATCAATAGATAATAAAGATTTTTTTTTCCAATATTACCCTTATACATCACTCCAAATTCTGTTGAAGTCAAATTGTGTACTCCAATAAGTGATGAATAGAATTTGTATGTTTCCAATAAGTGTGATAACTAAGAGAAAATTATAAAATTGATAATTACTCTTTGATAGGATAAATAAAGGGTAGAATAGACATTTTGTTTCAATTTTGATTGACTTCAATAATTTCTTAATCTTAGTGAAAAGTCCAAATGTTAGGAGTATTTAGATATGGAGGGAGTACTATTTATCGAAATTTTATATGTATTTTGGAAAATTTTGAATTTTTTTTTATAAGTTTCGCTCCCTCAAGAATTTTTTTTTGCCGTTTTTATCCTATCCAAGATTTTTTTTGCCGTTTTTATCACTCGAACTCTGTAGTTCTACATACTGTTGAAATCTCGCCCTCCCAACACTAAATTCCTGGTTTCGTCCCCTGTTTACTAGTAATATATGTTTTCTCACTTTTGCATTAGGAAAAAAAACATTCTTTTAATAGATCAATCGGGCAATATCTCAATTAGTAAAAAAAAAATTCCTCTAAACGTAATTAGGACAACTGATATTTAGCGAAGGCAAAACGTATGCATTTTCTTCCATCCTCTCCCCATTTAGAAAAAATATTAGCCGAAAGATGAGAAATAAATTATTATTAGAGGAATGAATATTTCTTTTCATAGAAAAGAAAAAGAAGAATACGATGTCTTTTTTTTTGTATTTTTTTATATAATGTGACTAAAGAGGAAGCAACTTAGACAGCTGGAATGCTGTAATAATTCATTTATAGTTGGTGAAGAAACCCAACTCCAGCTCAACTACGCGTTCAGTTCCAAGTGCACCCAAATTCTTTTTTGTAGTTTTTTGGATTTTTGTTAATTTCTTATTATTATTAATTTTTTTTTTTTTTTAGATTCTCATTTTTTCATACATATGCATCGACAAACATTAACTAGAGACAGAACGAGAGTCTCTCAGGGCATAGTAATAGGGCGGTAATTAAGAATAATTTGTCCTCCTTCTTTGTCATATTTCCCATCCCATCAATAAAAAATTGACATATGTTAATTTTTTAATTAAAATAACTATAACATAAAAAAAATTGTAGAACTTTCGAGAAAAAATTAACATATGACAATATTTTATTGATGAAAATAAAAAAACGGACACATGTCATACAATTTTTTGACATACCATAGAGGGAGGATTCAATTCCTGGGAAAGACATATAACTAAATCATTTGTGTGATAGTAAGAAAAGTTAGAATATAGAATCAGCCTAATGGATTCAGTTTCACAATCCCTCTCACAATTTACAACTCGTTATGTATTTAAATGTGAGACCCACTAAAAATTGTAAGATGAGACCATTACACTGGTTCCATGACCTAATGACACTCGTACCCATAACAATGTTTGTTTACTTTGTTGTATTCCGGTGAATCTTATGTGTTTCCCTCTCTTTTGAACTGGTCATCTAAACACCGGTAAATACGATGAACTAAAAGAATCTCTTTCACTAAAAAATATGAACTGCTCAATTTCGGCAAAAAATCCTCTATCCCCGTTCCTATCCCATTCCTGTCTCCAGCCAATCACAATTCACCATGTATATATATAATTGAAAAAAATATTTATATAATAAATTCTGATTAGTTGGAAACAGGGATGAGGATAGGAATGGGGAAAGAGAATTTCCCCTCAATTTCTATCCAAAAAAGGGAAAAGAAAAAAAAAATCTCTTTCACTAAGTATGAAATCTAGAATTTGGCTTAACATATTGTTATTATAACTACAACAAAGCTTAGTTAACTACCTCGTAAGTGTCCAAATAGTATAAATATAATATTCCTTCTGCTTAAAGAATATAAGACAAAAAGTTTAAAGAATATAAGACATTTATATTTTTTTTGTATACATTAAAAATTTAGAAAATATGAGTCATTCTTCATATTTTACCTCCATACTAGATTAATAACTATTCTTGTGAAATAGCTATTATGCTATATATAATAATTGTTACACTATTGTTAATCTCAGTTGTCGAATTGACTTAATCCATTGAATTATTATTAATTCGCAAATACTGAAAGTAATCGAAGAGGAATAGACTATCTCAACCGTTAAAATAGCTTTTCATATCAAATAAACCAATGGGGCGGGCACCTGCCCACGACCGTGAGGTCGCGGGTTCGGTACCCTCCTCCTACGTAAGGCAATCTTTAAAATCTCCCTTTCTAGAGCTACCATCTTCCTCCTGTAAGGCATCTCTCTCCCGTACATGGGACAACCGTCCAGTCGGGCTTAAAAAAAAAAATAATAAGTCACATGCACCAAATGAAACTAGTAATCAGGAAACTAGTAATTAGGCCTACTTACACTAGAATTACTTCACGTGACCTACAACGCCATGATTCTGAAGCTTTGCCCCATCTCATAAATGTCCTTTTGCATATTTATACTACCACATTAATTTCACACATCTACTCCTTATAATAACCCTCATTCTTTTTTCATTTTTCATTTTTCATTTCTTAAAAAAAAAAAAAAAAGGATCTTAAGGGAAGAATAACATTTTAGTAATAATTTAACAATAAAGTACTTTGACTCGTAATTTTAAAAAAAAATTAGATATGACGAATTAGTATCTTCCATAATTTGTAGTCGAACTTACCGTCTGATTCTGCGCCCTATCTGAAAGGATCTTTAACAATTGCATAGTACATTAAAATTAAGTGGTAGCTAGCTAACAACATATTATTCAAACTAGAAATTATGAGCCTATAGCCTTTCTATGTTCTTGAACAATTATGTAGAAACTGTAAATTAAAGAAACGGACTAAAATTTTCAGTTTTATTTTTCTTGATCAAGACAGTGATGAAACACCTAAAAATTCACCTCAACTAGAAGTTTATCATTTCTTTCATACTCCTTGCTTGCAGCAGCTTCAACACAAAAAATATACATCAATCCCACCAAATGCAACATACCGGTGCATTCGACAGTTCATTTTGACTCTGAAGCTTCTAATACATTAGTAAATCAATTAAATTATGACATTTGGAGCAAAATTGATTAATTCAAAATTATGAGTTCAATGTTGATCAATTTCATTGATAAAACCAATATATTATTAGATATGATACAACTCCATTCTTAAATAATTGATACATTTCACCTTTTTTATTTGTTTCAAATATTTCAAAATTTGATAAATATTTGTCATGTTTCTTCCAACTTTACCCTTAGTCAACTTTATTTAATACTTTAGTTTTCCAACAATTCCGCACTTATCTATGCATATCAAAACATACTTTTTTTTTTTGAACGCCCGAGGGCGGAACCCCGAAGGGTAGAGCAGCGAGAGTACCCTAGAAAGGGAGATTGTAGCGCACCCCATGCCTGGGGAGGGTATTGCCTCACCAGAGGAGGAGTTGCCTAGCCTCACCAGAGGAGGAGGACTTGCCCTAAGAAGGGAGAATATTATTGCCCTAAGAAGGGAGATACAGGAATCGAACTTGGGACCTAAGCCCCAAGTGAAGAAAGCCTTACCCACTTGGCCATCCGATTCCTATTATCAAAACATACTTTAATGACTACAATTATGGGTAATTTGGACTTTTTTCTTAATAATTATTATCTTTCAATCATTTTTTTAATCTGTGTGAAAATGTAAAATGTTTAAATTATTTAGAAACGCACGTAGTATCCTAAGTTACACATTTCACCTATCAGTAGCAGTTTGGGGACCAGTGACCACAAGCATTTGTAGTCATAGTAACTGCAAGCCAAAAAGGAAAGTAAAAAATGGAAGAAAAAAAAACAAAGGAACATTCAACATTTGCTAATAATTAGGGACGAGCCAGAAATTTGGTGTTTGTGGTGAAACTGCAACATTATGTCGAACTACATTTAAAAACGGAAAAAAAATAAAAAATTTAGAGGGGCGAAATTGGAAAAAATTTCCAAACTACATATAAAATTTACTATACCTAATAGTATTTAAAAATTTCGGGGGCGGAGCTGTCTTCGCCCATGCTAATAATGATGCAATGAAAGGTGACTTGACCCTCTACTCACTGAATTCACAATCTATGGCATGGTACATCTCGTGATCTAGATGGAAAATTAATACCCCGAATTTTATTGCAGATTGATCAAGATCATGTTATTGAAATTCAATTGAACAAGTAATTTTATAACTAGAGAACCACTGGCAAGTTCAATCTCCACTAATTAAAGAAGTAGCAACTTGTATGTTATGGGATGACAACGGTTGGTCCGAGCCCATTAGCCACTAACATGACTATAACGTGGATCTAACTCAGATACTTCTTTTTTAGTCCTCAAGCTATTAACCCAAACTATTGTTTTGAGCTTAATCCCAATAGGAATTAAGCTCCTCAAGCTATTCGCCAGGCCATTAATATCTTAAGAAGACAAATGACGAGATCAAAGGCTAAGAGGTTATAGGAAGAAGTGAACAACTTTCCTGTGAAGGCATTAAAGAACAAGTTCGTGAGAACTGGGGTGTTCATGGTTCTATTTGATTTGGTTTTACACATTTTTTAAATTAAATCGAAAAATTCAGTTTGAAAATTTGAAACCAATCCAAATCATTTAAAATTTCAAACCGATTCATTCGGTTTGTATCGGTTGGGTTTGGATTGGATTGGTTTGGTTATTCGGTTTTTGTGAGATACAAAATACATTGGTTATAAAGTAAAAATAAAACAAAACTTTCTTTATATAATTACTTAGTCGTTAAAAATATAAATAAATATGTCTCTTATTTTCACCAGTTAAACAGAATAAAAAATAAATTATTTATCTTAATAATAAGAACTTAAAAAAAAATACTTCAAAATAATTTTATAAGGAAAAAAGTAAAAAATACAAAAATTACACCATTATTAATTCGAAAATAAAACAAAAGTTTTAGTTGAATCTAAAATCACATATCAATTGATGACTTTTCAATCTCTTACTTTATCACTTGGAGAACTTGCTTGTCATGAGTATAAATAAGATGTTAAATATGTATTGTAAAATAATCCTTTAATATATTATATATATTCGGTTTGGTTCGGTTTGGATTATAATTTTTTTAAACCAAATCGAAAAATCGTTTTTAATTTAGTTCAAAGCGAAACCAGTCCAATGCACCACTCAAATAGAACATTTGGTTTGAATCGGTTTCGATTTTTCCTGAACACTCCTAGTATTTGAAGGTCAAATTGAGTTTCAATCCAATCACAGCAGAAACAATGCCAAAGTGACAAGCACGAACATCTGTTCTTTTAAACAAACCTTTGAATGGTCCGACATTGAAATTTTTGTAGTAATTAGTATATAACTAAAATTAAGAAGAAAACTTAAGACATTTGATGTTACCAATCAAAAAGGGCACACCTTTATATATAGTACAAGTTTTTTTTTTGCTAGGTTATATATAGTAAAAGTTGTCAACAAAATTAAGTGACATGCAACTAAGAATGGGACCAGACTTGCAAAGATTTTTAGAGACAGGATCTTAGGCAGATTCTAGTATTGTACCACAAACAATACACAAAGCGGCCGTTAATTGGGGTCTGATTTCCATTTAATTGACCATGAAGTACACTGTAAAACAAAAGAAAAAGATCTCCATAAGGCCAAGAAAGAAATGGACAGATCATGTGATATATAATCAGAGATGCACATGAAATTCTTCCTTGGTTCAAATGGTGAAGTGCAAGTATGCTCTAGGACAGGGATGAAGCCAGGCATTTGGTGTTGGGGGCGAAACTGCAACAGTATATAAAACTACAGAGCTCAAATGATAAAAAGGGCAAAAAAATCTTGGGGGTAATAAAAACGGCAAAAAAAAATTCTTTGGGGACGAAACTGATAAAATTTTGATAAATAGTAGTATTTTTAAAAATCTTGGGGGCCCCTTTGTCTTCACCCATGCTCTAGGGGTATCTCAAAAATCAGTTAGGATACTGGGTGTTACTTTATGTATAATTTTTATTTATAATTTTGTTCACATCTAAATTACAAATGTGAAAAAGATTATAATTAGTAATATTACATAATGTAAAACGGAGAGTGGTACAAAAAATTGATGTGCCCATAAACCAACTTGGTTCTAGTACGAATGAAAAATTCTATGCAAGAGCAAGTTCAAATAAGAAGTAAACTTATTATATAATCCAAAAAACTTTTGTCAGTATCATACTAATATGATTTTAGCTTATTGATATGATGACAAGAATAGTTATTCAATAATAATTTTAGAGTATTTATATATTTTTAGGAACCCATCAATAAAGTGTCGGAAAATGATTTACTCCTAGAATTTTGGGGATAGAAACCCTAAACCCCCAAATTGAGAGTGTTAAATGACTATCTCACCCCTTGCTGGTATAAGGGATTCACCCAACTATAAGGGCAAAACGGTTCAAAAAACTATTTTAATCAATTTTTTAGCCAATAATTCTAGTAGCCTAGTAAGGTCCGTAAGTGTCTATCATAAAAATGCCCAAAAACAGAGAAGGAAACGGACTTTGTTGATCGGCCAAATTTAAGTACGGGCCAAATGTTTTGATCAGAAAAACAAGCTGGGCTTTGGATGGGCCCATATCCATGATATGGCCTTCTTTTCCTACAATATCTTTCAAATGTGGGAAGCCTTGGACGGTATGGTTTTGAGTCACTCGGGCATATAGCCGCCCTTGTGAGATTGATTTTACAGCTCTCTCATATGAATTGAGATATGATCTATTTTACGGGTAGAATTCACCTCAACTCATATAAGAAAACTGTGGGGTAATTCAATAAAAGAGACTCTATCTTGAAATTTTCCTACGGTTTGGTATGGAATAGGTCTAGAGGTTTCTCACAGAATATAACCTTGTTTTACTATTTTGAATAGAGAAATAATATTTGTTTCCTTTTGCACCATTCTGTCCTCTCTTTTTTTAATGAATAAAATGATTTTCATATCCATATCCATATCCATATCTGTGAAACCCTTCAAAGAAAAACATATAATCTTTGTTTTAAAATGTATTTTTTGGACTTGGAGAAAATAGTCTTTTTCATATGCTTACACAAAATGTGTCTTTTTATACTTAGAAAGACAACATTAATAATGTTTATCAAAATTACTTGTCAATTAGAAACAAATTACCTTTGAATGCATTTCCATTTTCTATAATTTTTTAAGTCTATTTAAAAACCAAATGAATTTATTTAGAATTGGTTTTATAAGTACGAGTATAAATATCATTTCATTCATTCATAAAGAAATGGAAAAGGAGTGCAAAAACCTTTTTTTTTAGTGCAAGTATAATCTCCCTTTAAATATCATTTAATAGAAAAATGTATATTCAATTTCGGAGAATATACGTCACGTCCCATAATAACTACAAATTTGAAACGCTATTTATGGGTTTGGTAGCAGATGTGACAACATACTTGTTACCATTTTACTATGTCAAAATAAATATCTAAATGTGACTATTATCATTTAAGTTCATACTTATTTACTTATATACCGATTATATTTTTTACACATATCTCGTGCGAATAAAAATCATATTCAGCGCTTTTTGAGACCATAATTAACGTCCTCTGCTAAGTGCCCGAAACATACTTAAATTTCATCCAAATTAAGGTCGCAGAATATTTGAGGTAGCTTCCAATGTGCATGTATCATAATGTCATGGTTTGCTACCCATAAGCAAGAAAACACAACTCATACACCCGTTAATATGTACAACCACATATTTATCACCGTCCTCACTATATAAAAGCATATTATGAAAGTGTTCATAAATCTGTGGGACTTGGCACTGCCCACGACTGTGAGGTCGAGGGTTCGATACTCACGACTCCTACGTGGGGCTTAATAAATTTCACCCTTTTTGGGCTCCTCCTGTGAGGCCACCGCCCTCTTTGAGGTTTTAAAAAAAAAACCATATTATCAAAATAACTAAAAGTATTAAAAATCAATATTTATATACTTGTCACACCTTTTATATTTATCTCATGGACCATGGACATCATATCGAGCCCATTTTTCTTCAAATATCAAAACAACGACTTTATTGATCGTTTACTTTGCGAAGCTCTAGCTTTGCTGAAGGTTAAAGGCTTTAAGTTTTTACACCTAACAATTCATAATGAGGTCGATATAACACCAGAAGGAAAATAAAAGATCCTCAAATTAACAATCTCTAGTGAAATTCCATTCGGGACGATCATAAGTTTTTTCTAGATCAAGTTTGAGCGTAATAGCCTTTTGAACAATAATTACATTATCCACACATTTCCTCCCAATAATGAAACTTTCTTGAAGATGAGGAATCATGTGAGGGAGAAGAGACCAAATGCAGTTGACCAGGATTTTTGTAATAAGCTTGAAAGAAGTATTACATAACTAATGGGACATATTGAGATATGCATTCCAGCTTAGGTACAAGATGATCAAGTCCTGCACGGAATACTTATTGACCGCCGAATTAAAGATTTAACGGAGTTATGATCATTTATATCAACATTTGTTTAGATTTTTTATATCCGGTGTTGAGACACAAAAAAAATGAGAGATTTACATTGAATTTGGGTGAATGTTAGTTGTGGTGCATTTTTTTTAATTTTGAGTCGAACCCAAATCCAAGTCTATTCTTTTATATCATTTTTCTATTTACAGATGAAAATTTGAAATTTAATTAAGAATATGCTTTTTAGTAGAACATAAAACATCGAAGTCGTTGTAGTATAGTGGTAAGTATTCCCGCCTGTCACGCGGGTGACCCGGGTTCGATCCCCGGCAACGGCGTTGTTTTTGTTTTTAAATTTATTTCAGGTAAAACGCTGTCGTTCCCTGTTCACAACCTCTTTCCAATCTTCCTCGTCCTATCAAATAAGCTTTTCTTCTAAAACAAATCTTCTTCTTACCAACTAAAATGGCGGCTCACGCTTTCTCAGCATGGTCACCATCCTCCGCCACAACTTTCCGGAAGCTCAAACCGATTTATCCAGCTCCAAACAGCCTAAGATTACATAAAATTCAAACTCCATGGCTCGAAACCACAACCGAACTCTCACTATCACTTCACTCCCCCAATTTCAGACCCTTTATACAAAAACACAGGTCAATTAAATCCACCGTCGTTTTCAGCCTCCCCACTGCGTAAAGTTTCTATCTTTGACTGTTTGTAAGTTGAAAATTTTCTGGGTTTTTCATGGAACTTGATATAATGTTGGGATTGTGTAAATTTTCTGTCTTTAGACTATTTTTTAGTTGAAAGTTTGTGTTTTTTATGGAATTTGATATAATTTTGGGATTGTGTAAAGTTTCTATCTTGCACTATTTTGAGTTAAAAGTTTTTTGGGTTTTGATATAATGTTGGGATTGTAATGTTTTTGTTGCAGGAATCCAGAAAGGGGTTCTTCTTCTTCTTCTACTGAAAAAATTCCCAAGTGGGTAAATATTCAGTCTTTTTAGTGGTTAATTAGTGTTTGATTTGGTTTGTGTGGTGTTCTACTTTAATATTGGTTTAAGATTGGTGATAGAAGTCATTATTATTGAATTATAGGTGGTCATCAAAGGCTATAAAGTCCTTTGCAATGTCTGAATTGGAAGCAAGGAAGCTCAAGTACCCGACAACTGGAACAGAAGCTCTTATTATGGGAATCTTGATTGAGGGTGAGTTATTCCATTTGTCTTGTTAATTAGTTAGTATTTCTTTTTTGAAGTTGGCCGTTGATTTTAGTTCTTTATTTGTTCTTCTTCATACAAGTTTCATGAGGCCAATTAGTTATTGAGTGAATTAAGTTTACATCGAGTTATAAGTTGAAGAATGTCTGGTTGTGTACTCTTAATCTTGGAACGTTTATGGACATTTGTATGACGAGCTTATTGAGATTATCCTCCTTAAAATCTTCATTCACCGACATTTAAGCAGATGCATTTACTGGATGCTCTCTTCTTCTTCTTGTTTTTATGATTTATTTATTATTTTTGTTCAGGAACAAATTTTGCTTCAAAGTTTTTGCGGGCACATGGAATTACACTTTTGAAAGTGCGAGAGGAGATTGTCAAGTTACTTGGAAAAGCAGACGTACTTTTTCAGTCCTGAGCATCCTCCTTTGACCGAAGATGCCCAAAAAGCTCTTGATTGGGCTATGGATGAAAAAACTTAAATCTGGTAATCTCCTATAACTGCCTTGTGGTTGGTCTAGTTTTCCAATTACCTTAAATTTGTTTCACCCATGTTTTTTAGATACATTGAATATAAAGTGATATGCTGGTCTTTCTTTTGAATGGAGAAAATGAATTTTCAACAATCTTATCCAATGAAGTTAAATGGTCTTAATAGTTGATTGAAGCCTGGTTGGTGCAATTTTAAAAGGTGGTAGGTATCCTTAGTGTATGTTCTATCTTTCCTTTGGATATCTATTTGGTGGTATTATTTTCTACCTGAGCTTTTATAATGTGTTCTGAGGTCATTGGGAAATCCACCTTTAGTGAGTATGTCTATTGTAAACCTTTTGGGTGTCTCATAAGGAAGATTGTGATCCCAATATTATCATAATAGAACTTATTAACTAGATTTTAGTCCATGCTAAGCCTTGATTAGGAGTTTTCGAGGTACCTCTTGGTGTTATATATATATATATATATATCCCCGTTGCTTTTATATTTTTCCTTGGTTCATGGATGTTGCCGATGCTTTTTAAGAAAGGAAATATGCTTTGCTGCCCTCGATGATTTTATTTGATCGTCGCTGTTTTCTATTTTATCAGCATCCCCACACGTTTTAATACGTTATAAAGGCTATTTGTGAATCTATCCACATGCTAGTAAAGAGTACCTGGTTGTGCTTCTGTATTCCCTTTGATCAACTTTGGGTTGAACGCCCTTGCTCCTTTCTTAAATATGGTCTATAATTAGCTTATTGAGTATGGAAGAACATTATAAATTATATGGCACAGACGCACAGTCAAAATATATTTAAGGGAAGCTTGCACTTGAAACTTGATATAGTTAGTCATACCGAAGTGCCTTTGGAATTTTGTTACCAAAAGTTGTAGTAGAATTTGCCAGTGGTAACCATGTAGATATACAAGAGAATCGTTCTTTTTAAGAACTTTCTTTTAGTGTAAAAGAAAATATATTGCACTTGATGATATTCTGGCTATCTCTATGTTTCTTTCCATCTTTCTTAATGAAGCGTTATGCATAAAATGCAGGTGATAATGGGGAAATCACAACTATTCAGTTGCTGTTAGGAGTGTGGTCACAAGAAGAATCACCAGGTCACCAGATATTGGCTGCCTTTGGCTTCAATAATGAGAAAGCTAAGGAACTTAGGAGCTGTCAGACACGTCATGCTCAGGATTTACGAGACGCGATATTATGATATCATAGCGCGCTTACCAGCCGTACATGAAGAAGCTAAGTGATACACTGTGTAGACATTTGGGAAATCTATTTTGGTATTGCGAAAATGATGGTTAAATAAATAACTGTGAATACTGTTAGACTCATGACTCGCATTTGGTACGCTTGACTGATTAACCTATTCTGAAATGTTGATATATGTGACTTCAAAATTGTGAATACATATTGACGATTATTAGAATTATGAATTCTGTCTAAGTAATTTTCTGCAATGTGATGTAGAAATAATTTTTAGAACGTAATAATGGGTTAACTCACCTGAGAAAATGGAATCAAAACCCAGTGTGAAGCCTAATTATAAAAAATTAAAAATACATAAGGTAGCGACAATTACCGAACGGTCAACTTTGGTATCGTTGACCAATGCAAATGTAGATTTGTTGAAATTCCATCACTAATTAACCACTGTTTAACTCATTATAATTTTGTTTTATTCTATGACTTCAAACATCACATACACTTGTCATTTTTGTCGCATATTGAATTTTTTTTCCTTCATAAAGTCACCTATATGATTAATTATTTGAAAGTTTTTGTTTTTTTTGAAGCCCGGATGGAGAGAAGTGTCTCACAAGAGCAGAAGATAATCCTAGAAAGGGAGACAATTAAAGATTGTCCCATTGTATGGGGAGGGTATCGAACTCACGATCGACCACATGGTCGTGGGCGAGCCTTGCCCCACTGGGAAAAGGAACCTTTGATAATTATTTGAAAGTTTGAAGTTATAAATTTGATATTAATGTTCATTTTCTTGCGATACATATATAGAAGAATTCTTATGTCCTACTAGGATATTTGGATAAGTGATTTTTCTCGACAGGTACTTCTTATTACTACTTTAATTAATTTTCGAGCTTCGTGATAATGACTTGTGAGTTTACATTTGAATAGAAAACAGAAAATTTCTCTATGTAGTTTTTTTTTTTTTTTTGAAAAAAAACATATTCAATTTGTTGTATCTCTTCAATTTTCTTTCTCTATTAATTTGTTGTATGAATTAAGTTATTGTATGACAGCTTTATGAAACGAGACAGTGTTTTTATGCACTATTAATGAAATTATCATCAAAGACATGTAATTAGTTTAACATAATATCAAGTGTTTGTAATTGTCAATGAGACATTGGTCTAGTGGTCAAGGATGAGCCCTCATGACGTCCATGAGTTTAAATTCTTTCCCCGCTTCTTTAATTCTGTATTTTTGAGCTTTGCATTAGATTGACAGTGAAGTACCACTTCCGTCCTGGGTTGACGTCATGATGCCTCAACCTTAATCACTAGACCAATGCCTCATTGACAATTACAAACATATTATGTTAAACTAATTACATGTCTTTGATGATAATTTCATTAACCGTGCATAAAAACACTGTCTCGATTCATAAAGCTGTCATACAATAACTTAATTCATACCACTCGGCAACCAAATGTAGCAAAACCTAAAGCTATAAAACACAGTCTCGATTCACAGTGGTTGGAAAAGTCCTCTTGGGGGGAAAGCATAAGCATTTAAGATCAAAGTTAAATCTGATTCCATGGAACCATAATAAAAGGTGGTCATCACATGGGACTTGTATTAGTAATTGTTTGTTAATTTAAAATCTCACTTTCAATTGGTCCCTACCTCTGTGGATTACTGCAAATACTATCGTTTAGATAGTAGTGCATCAATTTCTTTATTGATAACGAATAATGACTGATTAATATGGGAATTTTTTAAGGAGAAGTTTTATCTTGGTTGGTGAGTAAGTTTAAAACTTACATTCAAGCTAATGAATATAATACACGTAGGCCAAAAATGCAAATTCATAAAAAAGAGAATAAACTTTTTGGCCTACGTGTATTGTATTTATTGGATTGGATGTAAGTTTTAAACTTACTTACCTGCCAAAATAAAATTTCTCCATATTAAGAGGTGAAGTTGATTGGATGTCTTAAGTACTGTTTTTTTTTTCTACCGGGGGGGAAGGGGAAGGGGGAGGGGGAAGGGGGGTGTGGGAATCGATCCTGGGCCGAAGCCAGGATGAAGGCTACATTTTCCACTGGGGCAACTTGATTCCCACGATGTCTTAAGTACATTAATTGTAAATAAATACTATATTTCTAAAACAAAGTTTCTTTCACAAGAGTGCACAAACAAAAGCATAGTACATTAATTATATTCTCGTATGCAATATATGCAACTTTAATATAGCTTGAACAAGCTGATAAGTGGTTTGACCTTTCATGTAAATTTTCACTTTTCTCTTTTATTATAAGGACTGAAGCAAGGTGTAAACTAGATAAATTCTTTATCGTACATTAGTTCACAAGCCAAATGAGAAAAATAAAACGTTTGATGGATTAATGTTGGTTCTTAATCACAGAGTTTAGTTAAATGGTGTTTCGTTGCGAACACAAAACTAAAAGTTTATATTTACATCTACTTTCACAAATAATTTAATTCTTGGTAATCAGTGTTAAAATATTATATTCAATTAATCTGGTTAGAATCGAATAGGTATTGTAACCTGCAAGTGCTCCCAATATGTCTTGGACTTACGATATAACCATAGACAAACCTTAGAAGGTCATATGTGTACCCAATTAAAATTTTTAATATTTACGAAACGTTTAAAAACAAAAAAGATATCCAAATAAATCACAATGGATTCTCTGTGTACTTGTCAAAAATCAGAACGGATCCTATGCAAAACAATATTTTTCCGCACATATGTATCACATGAGGACACTTATTCTGGGTCACATAATAGGTGTACTGCAGAATAGATGTCTTGAATTAGAACATGTGTCCCGTTTTAAATCAATATTGACCCTCAAAATTTCAATCTGACGGACGAGGTAAGTTCTGAATCATTCCAGTGCGGTAAAAAAATGAACTTGTTACCAACTCCAAAGCACATTGGATCATCTGTGTACTTGTTAAAAATGAACTTGAACTAAATCAAACCCTCAAACTCAAAAAGTATCTTAAAGGGGAGGATTGTCAAAATCATATAAATTTCAAATAACCGACAAAGAGCATCTTGGGAAAGACGAGTTGTTGTGGTTTGTATAAGTTTCAGGACCAAGAAGCAATGTAGAGAATCCCAACAACAAAGGAGTTGGGCTGCTCTTCACCAATCCAACAGAGAACGAATCCCCCGGGGGGAGCTCGTGCTCCTGCTTTTGTCAGCGCTAACCACGCGTCTTTTTCCTTTCAAACCCCATGCCCACGCCCCGCTTCTTTTGCCTCCACTTCTCTTTTATATATGCGGTCAAACCTATCTCTCTGCAACCCCCTCTTTGTAGCTATTATATCAAAGGTTGTCAAAATTGTGAATTGTATACAATTTGAAAGGTATAAATCGAGTTAAAATTTTAAAAATTCGCTCGAGGATAAAATACATGATTGTCAGTTCAGATGGTAAGATTGTTGGATCGGACGATCTTGTGCGATTCAATTTTATCACTGTTTGGCGAGTCGTTTCAGGTCGGATTCGAAAATTTCCTAAGTTAAAAGATGGAAGGATTCGGTTGGATTCAACTTCTCATTTCTTTTAACTTCATCCTATGTTCATTTCTCACAGCGACACTATCCACTATCGATTTCGATCAAGATTCAAAATTGGTTAACTCTCTTATTTCTCATCCTCTTAGGAAAGTTTTATTTGAAATAAGCTCATTTCTATTTTGAATTGGCATAAAATTATAATTAAATATTATTTAAATAATTTTGTAGGATCTTTCAATTCGTGCTACGATCCTCATGTTTATGAGTTTTCAAATCCCTCCCGCTCCAAGTCAAAATTACAATCTTGACAACCTTGTCTTATAGGCACCTAACTCTCACCCAACTAGTTAAAGAATTGAGGTGTCTATGGGCGTTTTTATTAGTACATGTAGATTAATTATCGTCACTAAAGTATGATGATCGATAATTCAAGATGCTTAATTAGTATTGTTGAATAAAATATAGACGATTAAGATTTATCAGAATTTGACAAAAACATCATTCAATACCTGAACCAAATCAAACTTTCACGCCATGTACCCGAAGGGTCAAAATGCAACATTGACTTGAAAGCCTTATTAACAATACTTAACAACCGTTTTTATTACGCTCCAAAATAATTATTCTATATAAATATTTTAATTCATACTTATATGATATTCACAATTTTACACGTAATTTTTTCGAACCTCAAAAACAATATTTATATGAAAAATAAAGATAAAATTGTGTAAATAATGACATTTTACCCACCCTGTTAATATGCGAGACTTGTCGATTAGTTACTATCTTTTTTAGTTGAGGTTTTGGGACTCGCACCAATTATTTCAACCTGTAATAATTAACATCTCAATATCCCTACCTCTTTCGTACCAATAAGGAATAAAAAAATTATATCCCTACATCTTCCTTTTTGAATCTTTGTTTATGATCACAACATATTAATAAAGGATAATTCTGATATGGATGAGAGCAGCTAGTAGAGCCGCAGTCACTAGCTAGTAAAAAGGGCACGTCGCTCCCCTCCTCCAAAAAAAATTTTTTTTATCGATCATGATTAAAATACAAAAAAAGATTGTTTTGATATGGATACGATTAAAAGTCAAAAAATTGTACAAATTTGTCACATCACTATAAAATGAGGAGAGAGACAATTTTTGACTTTTAATCGTGTCCATATCGTAACAATCTTTTTTTGTATTTTAACTCATGACTGAGAAAAAAAATTTTTTTGGAGGAGGAGGGCATGCGTGCTTTTACAGCTAAAGTGAGCATGAGCCTCTACAGTGACACTGTCATCATATCGAAATTTTCCATTAATAAATTTCTTGATAATGCCTTTCTGTTGCATTGCTTATTCCAGCCAGCACTAATTTATTTGGAACCTTATCCTGTTAAGCACTACATATTAGTCAAAGAGGCCGCATCCTAGTGGGGCAAGGCTCGACTTGTGACTGAGAGGTTCCGAATTCGATACCCTCCCCATACATGGGACAAGCTTAATATGTCTCTCTTTCTAGGGCTTTCTCCTCCTCCTGTGAGGCAGCTCTCTCTTCCTCTTCATGGGACTATCGCTCAGGCGGGCTTAAAAAAATAAAGCACTAAATATTATAAGCGAAGACGATTTAAAATTAAAAGAATATTATGTTTTATTTCAATTTTAAAAGAATGTCACTTATCACATTGTCTCTTTTAGCATAGATGCTTAGATAATATCATGATTGAGGGTAGATAGGAAGTGTAACATTAGATTCAAACTCAAATCAGACAAATTTATAAAAATAAACATTTACAGTGGAATATAATTTTACAAGTTCAAATACTGCTATTTTGCATAACAACCACATATTATATACCACACAATTAACTTCGTTTGTCGATTTGTTTTTGTTACATTAAAAAACAAAAAGTACAAGTGATAATGATTAACATTCCAGCTACCTTATATTCAGACTTTTGTGTTTAACATTGAACATATCAATCTTTAATTTACCAACCAAATTAAATTATGTCTCCGTCAAAATAGTACTACCAAAAAACAAGTATAGTTTTTAAAAATTGACATCACTAATAAAAATTTGATTTCATGTCCTCGGATTTACTAAATCACTTCTCGATTTGCAAGTAGTGATATTCTTAATTAGACAACAAATATTTCAATACAATAATTCATGTTGATCCATCTTAAAAATTTATGGTAATTTGCAATTTGCATTCATTATCAGGTCAGGCCAGCCGTGAAACAAGCCCCTCTCACACAACCTAATTTGATTCCATTTATTGTTTCCTCTGGTCATAATTAATCATGACCACATAATTATTATTTGGTGCCTAATGATCAAACGGACCATTTTATGATGTAAAACTTCTTTATCAGGTAACAAATATGCCCAAATATATCATTGATTTTTCTATCCGTGCTCGGAGTTCATGTTAATATTAATCAAGTTAGTATATGCTTTCTATTTTCTTAGAGTTCTACCATTTTTAAAATTTTAATGTATTTAAATTATTATATATAGTTTAATTTATTTGTATTAACATATGTGTTTAAAATACGCGTTAAACAAACTCATGTATCATTCCCTAATGTGTTCACAAATAGATTTGTTAAATTTGATGCCTAAATGTCTAATGAATTGTTTTTAATATTTAGCTCTTTGATTCTGTCTTAATTCTCAACTTCGTTTTATTTGTACTATAGAACATGTTATATGTATTTATGAGTTACACGAGGGCTTCACCCATTTTCCATAGCTACCCGATGTTGTCTAGATTGAGAATTCAAATAAAATAAAATAAAAAAGTCCACTTTGAGAAACCAAATTTAAATTATGAGCTGTAAATTATACACAATAATTACTCAAAGCGACAATGAAAATGAATTCATGATCTCCGGCTAGCTACTTTCTTCTGGTCAACGACAATAAATGCTTACAACTTATACCTCTACACAAAAAACGATATCCATACCCCAGGTTCCATACTCTAATTCGACAGAGTAATTGGAAGATGTAATTCAAGACGACCCAACAACACGACGAGATGAGAGAATTTTTAACTTGGTGCCCAGAAGAAATTATCCCACATTGAAAGGTTGAAACTGCTTACAACTTATAGTGTTGAGCTACGACTATCCCTTTGATTTCTTTATTATTTATTTTTAGCCATTTAAAAAAAAAAAAAAAAAAAAAAAAAAAAAAAAGAGTTTATTACTCACGGATTCAAAATATAAATCTTTTTAAGACTTTTTTTTTTGTTTGCAATATTGTGAATTCATTGGTAAATTTACCCCTACATTATTTTCTCACTATATTCATTTTGGTCAAAATGTATAGTCCCTATGTAACTCTCTATTAATTTATGGAAAATTGGTGAAATTGGTCCCTAAACATATCATGATTGGTGATAATGGTCCATGCTCTTTTTTTATTTGTATTTTAAAGCTTGAAAATATTGTGTTTGCTGATAATGGTCCTTCCGTCATACTCTGTGATGGAAATAAAGAATTTTGATTTTTTTTTAAAAAAAAAACTGATTTGGACCGGGGTAATTTTGGGAAATTCAACCAATTTGTTTTCTTGCAAATTGGCGCGAGGAGTTCCAAAACATAGTATGATTGGTGGTTTTGGTCCCAAAACATATTACGATTGGTGGTTTTTGTACTTATCTTCATCCTCACTCTCTTCTTCTTTTTCTTCATCAACCCACCCAAAGACCCACCACCCCACATCTCTTCATCTTTTTCTTCAACTCACTCATAAACACATCCCCTACCCCCACACCCCGAGGTCCTCCCACACCCCGAGTTACCCCCACCCAACCTCTCTACTTATTCTTTATAAAGATTGTATCTTTTTTTAATTTGATTTTTTTGGGAATAATTCTGTTAGGATGGCGTATGAAGATGATTACTATATTTGCAAATTTTATGTTTGATATAAGTTTTATTCTCTTGGATTGAATTGTATGTGTCTTTCAATTTTGATTTTTCTTTCAATATTTCAAGAAGAAGAAGAAAGAAGATGGTGATGGTGTAGAAACTAGACTAAGAAGATGATATAAGATTTTTTCCCAAAATATCCTTTTAATTTGGTATTTTTGAATTAACTTTTTGTTGATTGACGATTGACTATCACAGAATATGACGGAAGGACCATTATCACGAAACGCAATATGTTTAAGGTTTAAAATACAAATAAAAAAAAACAGGGACCATTGTCACCAATCATGTTGTATTTTGGGACCAATTTCACCAATTTGCCTTAATTTATTTGTTTTTTAAAGTATTAATTAGGAGTACTTTAGTCACTATGATTAATATTTTAATTTGGGTGAAAACTGCTAAAAAGGATTTATATTTTAAATCGGAGAGAATATAATGAAAGCAAAGTTGTCAAACTTCGAGATCCATCGTTTTGGGTTAGAATTGCTAAATTAAATGTGTCAGCCTTATTTGACATTCATTTTTTGTTTACTTTGTTGTTTGAGAGATTCTTAACCCAATTAAGATTGTCCTAGATAACAAAACGCAGTTGAAGCGTTAATACGTTTCTTCTCTAATAGGTATGTCATTGATTTGAGCCTTTAAAAATTAGAAGTAATGAATCATTATTGATCCTCCATATGAGAGATTTAAAAATTATAAATAAATAAATTTGTCCCACTTCATTTCCTTCTTATCTTATACTATTTACATTCCTTAATATAAGACTTTCATTACATATTGCGAAAATTAAGGAAGCAAAAATTAAATTTTTTTAAAACAAAATAACAATATTACTCTCTTAAATGAAATTAGTGGTATAAAGTCATATTTAAGAGAATAATATTTATATTTTAACTAACAAAGTATCTTATTTTTTACTTCCTTAATTTTCATTACATATCATAAAAATCTTATATTAAGGAATGAATGGGGGTATTCATTACATATTTTTTGTGTGATCATGGCAAGGAATGAGCCACTCCGGCTCCTATGCTGAACAAGAATTGTTCAGTATATGAGGGCCAAGCTGTCAGCCATTGAATTTTGTACTTTTGATCCAACGGTTGTATCAAAGCAGGGGTATTTAGAGATAAACTTTGAGCTTTTTTTTTTTTTGCGGGAAAACGAAAATTTTAAATTCACTCTCATCTCTTTCTTACTTTTAAATGAGGATCCCTACAATATCTCCCATTTCAAATTGAAGTGTTCAGAATAACAGAACATGTGTTCACAGAACAAAAATATGTGTTCAATAATGAAGAACATGTGTTCACTGCACAAAAACACATGTTCATTAATCACAAATATACAAGAACATGTATTTACTGCACGAAAATATGTGTTCACAATATACAAGAACATGTGTTCATTGCACAAAAATATGTGTTCTTGGAGAAAGGTGTCTTTTTGTCTTTTCTGCCGTTTTCTCTCACCTCGGTAACCCAACCGATGTGACGGTTGCGTGTTCCTTTTTTTATTTTTATAATTTGTAAAATTACATATGTACCATTTTAACCCTCTTTTAAATCGTAGTTGTCGATCTATCTGAAAAATGAAATCAACGACCCTCGACGTGACCTGCATGTGCGGAACTTTGGCTGTTCCGCACAGGAGCCGAACTGGGAATGAGCCGAGACAACCTTAACGGTTATTTGTAAAACTAAAACAAATCGTACCTGCTATGTATAATATTTAACATCTCACTTTCTACAAATCCTAAATTAAAGAAATGTCTGACTTTTGTTTTAGCACAAATACTTAAGAGGATTAATAATTTTTATAATTAAACATCCTTACTCTAGATAAGTTACTTTTATGTTGGAGGATATTTTAATAATAGTCCCGTATTATCAAAGAGACAATTGTAAACGAGATTTTTTCTACAAGTGATGATGATCATATGTTAGTGTTCTTTTATAAACAATTTGTGTAGCATCAATACATATTAGATCAAGGACTCTTCTTAATATCACAAACTATGCCTTTTATTTATAATTTAATGCTAATTAAGAAACTTAATTACTAGCTATAATCTACTCATTGTATAAGTTATGGTCTAGAATTTAAGAGCCCAAAAGCAAAAGAAATAGCTGTCCAAAAAAAATATTTAATTTTGAAAGGTCCATAAAATTATTTATGATTTATGAATGCTGGAAAGAAAAAGCTAACAACTCAAAGTGAGGACGGAGGGATCGGAGACCATGAAGAAGATGTAGTTCAAAGAATAGACCCAAAGAATGCGGGGGATGTTACACGTGTCGATCTAACAACATGTGGGCCCCCATTCTAAAACCCACTGAGAGTTGAAGATTAGAGGGGTAATGGTTGGGAAAATTCTAATATATGACCGGTTTTATGAGATCTGTCCTTACAGTTATCTCACATGAGTTATAACGGGATCTACTTTGCATGTAGCAGCTCCACTGCAACTTATTTGAGGGTTGTGGGGTATGTGGGGGTGGGGTCTTGGAAAGATTATAAATATGACCTCTCATTGATTCAAGCTCCCCCCCCACCCCCCCATAAGTTTGCCTTTTTTTCCTTTTTTTTTCTCCTTTCATTTTCCTATTTGAATCAATATACTAAATTTTCAATTTTAGATCCCCTAATTCATTATCTTGTAATACACACCGAATCTTATGTGGCACTCTCTGTGATATTCTTAATTATAATCATATTGACATTTAGAATTTATTGATTCTCTCGTATGATTTATCTATTTTAATTTATATTATATGAATAAAAAAATTATAATTAAACTTTCACAGAGAATGTCATATAGTATTTGAATCTATTGTAACATTACAATTTTTATCATGATTGACATGTTACATAATATGTGTATATGTTTTATGTATAGAAAGAATATTCCTTTTTCAATGCTTAAAGTGTATATTAATTGGAATAATTGTCTCATGAACAATATATGAGTTCAACAAAGCCTGCAAAAATGTGTTATGGATTCTCTATAAGTTGAGTTGAGAGTGAACTTTGTTATACACTCAATTGTGTTTGAGTTTGCTTCAAAGATATTCAATCATATATATTTGGACAAGATTTTTTTATTGACAATCCAAAACAAGAAGATTTTTCACTTTCACCATTCTTTATCTCATGAATAATTCTACTTTTACAAAATATTAAAATTCCAAATGTAAATTCTATACAATTTCCCTCTAGGATATGTTTGAATTGACAGAAAAGAATGGAGTGAAGAAAGGGAATTAGATGATTTTGAGACTGTCATAAAAATCTTAGAATAAAGATAATTTAGTCAATGCACAAAAATTCATAAACGATAGTCTCTGACTCTCTTCTCTATTTCGGTCCAACTTTAAACGGTAAGAAAACTGATGTTCTAAACATATATATATATATATATATATATATATATATATATATATATATATATATATATATATATATATATAACCCCCGTATATTCCTTTCTTTTGCTATATAAAAAAACCAATTGAAATATAAAAATTTAATTCATATTCATATTCATCTCTTCCTCTTTCCTTTACTTCCTATGCTTCTCTCAATCCAGTGGTGGTGCCCAAAACTCTACTTGATTGTTTTAATTACCATATTTCAGTAGGAGAGTCATGGTTTTGAAACCCGGACCGCCGACCGGACCTCCGAGCGGTCCGATTAAGTGCAAAAAATCAGATGCATCAAAAACCGCTTTAAATTGATCGAACAGGTTGACCCGGCCGGTCCGACCGTTCGACCCGAAAACCGGACCGGTTTTGTGAAAACCGGCCGGGTCACAACATTACTCATTTTATTTCTTCTTCACGGTTTCTATTGGTCCTTTTTATTTTATTTTTCTCTTTTTTTCCTCTCCCACGAAACTGTTCCTTCCTTTTTCTTTATTTTCTATTTTCTATTTTATTTCTTATCTATTTTATTCCTTTTATATTTAATGTGATTCTATATATTTTATTTATATTATGTTAACCTTCCTAATACAAATAAAATTATTAATTAATCTCAATTCCAATTTCCCATCTAATTAAATTACTCATTTACGTGAATTACAATTACATCCCCAATTCTGATACGAAAGCGAAATGACATTCAACAAAACGTAACAAAAATAAAACGTAACATATTATAACATATGAAGAGTTACGAATATCACAAGAACGGAGAATATTTTTTTAATCATACGTTCAATTTATCACTCAACTAACTAATAATAATAATTTTTTAGTCATTAATTGAAGCCCTTGGGAACTGTAGAAGTGTATAAAAAAAAATTATTGCATTAGTCCTTAAATTTTATATATATACTTACATTAACTTTATTTTTTATTAATAAGTATATATTATATATTTTTTAATATTTATGACGTCACCGGGTTGATGAACGGGTCGATGACAGTCCGACCACCGATCCGACCAGTGATCCGTGATCCAGTAACTTTTCCGGGTCGATGTCCGGTCCGGGTTTAAAAACCTTGGGAGAGTGTGACACCGCCTTCCAGCTACTTTCATTTTCTTGTGACTTATTAAAGTGCAACCTTCATAAAATTCATAGAACATGTCATTTAATTTAGTACAAAGAAATAAATTTTATATATATATATATATATATTAACACAATCCATGCAACGAGGCATTGATGAAAATAAATAAGATATACCAAATAGAAACCTTAACCAATCATCCATCAGTAGCTGACCTTAAGAAAGCAATCTTTTTAAGCATACAAAAACCAGGAAAAAGAAAAACGCTTGTGGGAGTGGGACTTTATTTCCACCCAACCCAACCATAGAAATGGACAAATATAAGGTTGAAAATTTCTCTGTTTCAAGTGACCATTTTTTATATATTTTATAACGCTTCATTATAAACATCTCATCATCTGTCTCTATAGAGTTTTAGTAGAAAAATATAAATTGAGGAATATGCTTCAATAAATAAAAAATTCATAAAGATGCATGTAAGCTAGTGTGCCCAAAGGGTTAATCTCAACTCTTTTGGCGGAATACAAACCTTTAATCTATTACTACCAGTAATATTTATCTTTGATTAATTTACCACTGAACTGTAAAAAATGAACAATACCAATTTTTCTCATTTATTTAAAAGACAAGAAACGGACACTATTTCGATTATAAGGTTCTTCTTACATGAGAGAGGACCCATCCACCGCCCATGGATCGATCTATTCTCACAATCTAACCCTAAAACCCAAAATCCAACCCCTAGATTAGTAGTACTTTTGTCCGCAGTCTTCTTCACTTCCAACTCCTTCTAAAACAGTCTCCAAAAACCCTCAAGAAACCATCAAGATTAGGACTTTTGAAGGAGGGAAATGATTCATGGCAGCTTAATCCAGCTAGAGGAATTGGTGGGTTACACCCCAAATCCACTCATCTTTATGGTGAAAAAGACTATGAGTAGTTTGATTCATTAAACAATCCCAAAGAAAGCCAAGAAAAAAGGGAAGCCCAAAAAAGTCTATTCCTTTGATATTTTTAGCTTTCAACCCATCTTTTTTAATCATTACAACCTTTACTTGAACTAAATTCAATTTAGTCTGTTCTACAGAGATTTGTGTTCACCAAAGTTGACTGTAACCGTCACACATATGGATCATTCACTTCCACCTCCTTTTAACACAAGGGATTTCAATCTACAACATCAATTTCATCACAATTCCGAAGATGAACAAACAAGTGGCCTAAACATGGGTAGTGGTGGTGGTCAAAAGCGAGATCGCGACGACGACAGTGGTGGCGACGGAAAAGACTCCGGAGAAGGTGGCGAGATGACAAGAAGACCACGTGGTAGACCAGCTGGATCCAAGAACAAACCTAAACCACCAATCATCATAACTCGTGACAGTGCCAATGCACTTAGAACCCATGTTATGGAAATAGCTGACGGTTGCGACATAATGGAAAGCGTCGCTAATTTCGCAAGACGTCGCCAAAGAGGTGTTTGTATTATGAGTGGAAATGGAACCGTCACTAATGTTACCTTGCGCCAACCAGCGTCCCCCGGTGCAGTTGTCACGTTACATGGCCGATTTGAGATCTTATCTTTAGCCGGATCTTTCCTTCCGCCGCCTGCTCCGCCTGCTGCGACCGCCTTGACTATATATTTAGCTGGTGGTCAAGGACAAGTGGTGGGAGGAAGTGTGGTGGGGGCACTTTTAGCGTCTGGACCGGTGGTGATTATGGCGGCGTCGTTTAGTAATGCTGCTTATGAAAGACTACCTTTAGATGAGGATGAGAATTCGATTCCTATGCAAGGCGGAGGAGGAGGGTCGTTGGTGGGGTCGCCCGGAGGCGGGGTCGGAGGAAGTAATCAAGGAGGGCATCAACATCAGCAATTATTAGGAGTAGGAGGAGGAGACCCTTCTTTATTTCATGGGATGCCACCAAATTTGCTTAACTCTATTCAGTTGCCTAGTGAAGCTTATTGGGCTACCGGGCGACCGCCTTTTTAAGTAATTTTTCTGATTCCTTCACCTTAATTATCAATAATTTGCTAGAAATTTGATCTTTTTTAGGTAAAACTTTGGTAAGGTTGTTGTTTGAGGATGAATTTTTCATGAGATTTCATTTTATGAGTTTTTATGATCAAATGACGTGGGTTGTAATTTGATTAATTAAAAGAGGTTTGTAAATTATATTGATTTCAAGGTGAGGTCAATTTAATTGGGAATAATTGTAGGGAAAGGAAGATCATCAAGTTTAAGTTAAAATCTCTAGGTTATTAATTTATCAATTTTCTTAATACATGAGATTTCTTCTTCCTTATGTTGAATTTCAAGGTGCCAATCTGCATTCATCAGTTCATGGATATCTGTTGTTGTTTTGAGTTCTAATTAATTATAAGATGACAACATTATACATTAATCGTGTTATTTATGAGTCTTAAAGTAATTAGTATGTTTTTTCACTACAATCGATACACTAAGCCCTGACCAGTTAAGGAAGACTAATGCAGTTTATGTAAGATTTTAGACTTGGAATCTAAGTGTCGACCAAAAAAAAAAAAAAATACCTTTCACTTGTGTCATTGACGATTTCATATTTTTCGTTTTGCCATCTTGCATTGAGTATGTAGGTGAGAAAGGACAAGAATATGCATCATATAGTTTGGGGATTAGGGAGTACTCCCTCCGATTCAATATATAAGTTTTTTTAGGAGTTATTTTTTGTTGCAAAATATAGGTATTTTTACAAGAATTATGCGTTTATTGACTAATTTACTCCTACGTCATTTTCTCCCTATATTTATTTTGGTCAAAATATGTAGTTCCAATATAACTCTCTATTATTTTTTTTGTTCTTCGAAATATTAATTAGGGAGTGCTTTAGTCATTCTAATTAATATTTTAATTTGTATGAAAACTCCTAAAAAACTTATAATTTGAATGAGGGAGTAGCATTTAGTGTGTTGTTTCCAAGATATGAGCATTGGTATTTTTGATGAATTGGATGTTAGCATTGGTTGGTTATGAATTTGAGAGTTTTAGGGTTCTTTGTCCATTCTCATATGTAAACTTTGAGTTATTTCCGGACTCTGAGTTTCAAAGTAGCTCTTTTTCGAGGCAATGCAACGGTTACAACTACAATATAACTCCATACTTACCCCCAGACAATATGTCTCCTTGAGCGTTAAGTACTCAAACTAGCTGGAGAGAGAGTCTGCAATGTCCTTATCTATTTATTTGGATATTGGAAGGGTTGACTAGCTCCAGTGTAGTGGTGGAGATTCATTTGGTTGGTGATAGAGTTTTACTTTAACAGCGGTTCAAATCTTGTGTCTTATGTATTTATTGTCTCATTATTAAAAAATTGTTATGTGTCTATTTTTATTTTAAAAAATTTATAACCTACAAGAAATAGTGAAACACTAAGAAAAAAATAAGATAGATAGCAATTGCCTACAAATGAGACATATGATTGGACATGAAATAAGGATAAACATCCCAAACCCTATAATAGTAGCTTTCATTGTAAAAATAGAAAGAAGTATTAATTAGGTGGCAAAATTTTCCTTCTTTTTTAATTTTAGTAAAAGATCTTTCATTATTTTTAAGTATTAAAGACGAGTCAGACTCGATATTAGATACATGGGTTTCTTCCCCTCTATATATATGTATGTATATGTATATTTAAGATTCTGGTTGTGTTTGGACAAGGATGGGGGAAACCAAGAGTATAGTAGATGGGGAGAAAACAGCTCAGATTCTTTGCATTGAAGCAACCCCCTTAACCCATGGGTTGTTGCTTGCTTTTTATGCAACAACCCATATGTAGTATTTAAACTTCATAAGCTTATCCATTTCTCTTTGGCAATGCAGCTTTTGCTTTTATCTTTAGGGATCATTCTCTTTCTTCTCCTTTTATCTAGTAATAAATTCAGTCTGCAACTCTAAACACCGTGCAAACTGAAAGAGGTGAACTCTAAAGTAATAGTGAGACACGTGACAAATTTTTAACCCTATTTGTAACACCAACGTTGGACCCCTCTCTCATCTCTTCACTATCTCTCATAATATAGGCGTAAAATCTTCCACCTCCTTTCATGTCTCATCTTCTCTTCTAATCGTAAGAATTTGTCACGCGTCTCACTATTATTTTAGAGTTCACCTCTTTCTATCAATTTTCTTTAAAGAAACTATAAACACTTGACAGTTTAATAAGATTGTGACCCATAGGGAATAATACATACGTGTCCGACTCCACAATATGTTACCCATTTTTGTTTTTTTTATAGTTTCATAGCTATTTATTTTCAACTACCATGCACAATGTCTACCTATTTAAATTTGAAACGATAAAGCTGAGCATCATACATGAATCTAAGACTTACTATTTCGAAGTTGAATTTTCATCTACATGTAAGACCTCATTGCCATTAGGTACATTACTAAAAATAGTAGTAGTGGAAGGTAGCACATGAGGTATTTATACGGTCCGGATCATATGCGGAATAATTTTTTTTAGTATATACGGAACACCTTAGTACAAGTGTTTTAAGGCTCAATACAGGTGCTCTGAGGCTCAGGACAGGTGTTCTGAGGCTCAAAAACACGACAGGTGTTCTAATGCTCAAAATAGATGTCCGTTTCAAATTAATCTTAACCGTCAAAATTTTAATCTAACGGACCCACATGTGCAAAATTATCTCGTTCCACACTAAAGTCATCGTATTTATAAGCCATTCCTAGATTCCAAAAGATTGGATTATTTTTTGGACCATGAATCTATTGCTAGGTCACAAGGACCACATTAATATTATTAGTTCTTTGCTTTTTCTTTTCTTTTCCCTCCTTTGTTGATTCAAACTTCTTTTTTTTATGGAAAACTTTGTGGTGCAACTTAGTATAATTTCTTATTCTTAGTGGGCCCAAATGCGAGCTTCAAACTGCATTGACAATGTATTTGCATCCACCAATTAATGTCTGCAATGATTGGCCATAGTCGATATGTTCATTGGTTTCTAATTTTGTAAGTTTTCCAGTTTAAGGTTTGTGTGGTTGAGGTATGTATATCCATCCATTTAGGATATGTTCTTTTGGTGTCTTTTTTGTACCTTTATTTTATCTATGAGGGATCTATTTAAGATATAGGTAGATAGGAAGAGGGAGAGAAATAATACATTATGTGTGGCCCATTGCATTGTGTTAGAGATGATTGAAATTATAAAGTGGTCCATAATGTTAGATATAAGATATGTTAGAAGTTTCATCCTACTTTAGATGTAGATTGGATATAGTTTTTGTTCAAGATTTTTGTGTAAGGTTGCTTAATAAAAAAGAGAAGCTATTGAACTGGCGTGAATTTTTGTATAGAATTACAGATAGAAATATTGTCTAAATACATAATTAATATTCGTCCCGTCCACAGCTAAAAAGGATGGATATGATTGAAATGCTACTATATTCATCATTAATGTCCGTTTTCCACAACTCTCACTCACGGAATGGGCAATCTCACTGACTTTATCCAGTCGAAATCTTTTAAGTTACTCTACAAAGACATGACAAGAATCACAATATGGTATTGCTAATAAATGAAACATTAATACGTTACAATGTGTTAGAACCTAAATATAGTCCAAGAAATGCTTTCTAGACTCGAGGATGAAAATGATGTTGCTCCAAATTGCTCTGATGGAGTAAGTCAAGTATATCGATCCGACAGGCATTGTGGAGGATGTAAATCAAGGTGACCCAGCGGTTCGATTGGTGGGGGAGGCCTTGTCTTAGCCCACCGCAAGAAACCACCCCCACATTGGAGGGTTGAAACTTCCACACTGCGGCTGCAAGATTCAAACCTGCGCCCTTATACACAATCTACAACCCTCGAACCAACTGGGCTACCCTTGCGGATAAGTCAAGTCTATCCTAATGGGAAAGTTATTCGTCAGGACCATTCGTCTCGAGTTTGATACTCGAAAGCAATAAATGACGTATGTTTACAAAGATTTTTTTGAAGTCGATTAAAATATTCTCCCAATTCCAACTAAATTAGTCAGATCAAAATACCTAGACACTAATATCAAAATAGTAAATGGAAAATCTTTGGTAATCCCTTTGGTGTAGTTTTGGTGAATCATCACTCTATAGTTCAAGTGGTGATCATCAGTGGCGAATCCAAAAAGAAGGGCCACAACCCCCAAACATTTTTAAGAAACCTATAGCGTAATTATAATATTTTGGGAGAGCCTCATCCCATATTAGATATGTTTGAAAGGTTTTACCGGTGTACAAGTATGTGTCTAAGCATTTAATATCACTTCGGATATCCATTTGTTCGTGGGTGCTATTCGTGTGTTGCAATCTCAGACCTGCGGGCTCGGGACGTGACAATTTGCACCCTCAACATGCAACTCCTAGATCTGCGGCGGTGATCATCTTCTTCGGTAAGAATAAATCTAGATGTGGCAATAGTTGAGGTGTCGCTGTATAGTGAGGGCAATTGGGTGTCTGGATAGAGATTATATAATGGCGGGCTATTCATTCATGAATTGGGATGCAAAATGCAAAGTCTATATACAAGTGGGCATGCAATTTGCATTATCCAACATTAAAGTAAATGTTTATTGTCAAAGCATGTGACTTTTGGATGCCATGAAATGACACCAATCTTTTTCAAGACACCAAAACCTGCCAATTTCGATTCCTCGTTTTCATTTTTTTTTATTTTTTTTATTTTTTGTAATATTTCGTCCTAGATATATTATTCATTCACATTTGGCAATGTTTTTTCAAGGAAAAACTATTTGTCAAAAATGGTCTTCAGGCTAACTCAATCCCTCAAAAAATATTTTAGAAGAGGAAGAATTGCACAAAACTTATAAAAAATAAATTTGCTCAATAGCTAGCTAGTTAATTAACACTATTAAAAGTTGGACCTGTGTCCACTTCAATCCCAAAAGAAATCTTAAATAGGCAAAAGAGTACTAAACTCTAAAAAAATTACTCACTAACTAGTCAATGTATAATATTTTAATAGTATTCTCGCCCTAATTGATGTTAACCAGGACCTTCGACAAGGTTATTTTGTATTTTAAGAAATTTGACGGTTTTCTTTTTTGTTTTTTGGATATAAGAATGGAAAGAAAAAAAACTTCTGCTGCACACTAGAAAATTTTAGGAATTTCTCTTTCAAAACATGAAAAGAATAATAAACAATTTATTGATCAAATACTACTACCAAATTCAGGGCAAATAATTGTTTGTATCCGTGTATGTACATAATCATATGTTCAACGACTCATGATTCATCATATGTATATATAATTAGAAAAAAATGTCCAAATTACAAATTTTGAGTAGTTGAAAACACATAAAAATATACACAGATACATACAATTTTCACCGCAAATTAAGGAGATTATAATTATCGAGGGGAGAAGTAGGCATGGTATAATCCGAAGTTGAGCCTCTTTCTTTTATTAACGTTGACTTTAAAAATCCATGCGGTTTTAATCTTTGCCATTTGGTAGGCCTGGTCCCAAGAGATTTCCTTTTTCTTTTTTTCCCTAAGAAAGTCATTATTTTTTTGTCTTCCTAGGAGATAAAAAAAAAAAACCTCTCCAATCCATAAAACTTCTAAACTCTAAAAATAAATTTTGATCATTAACAATTATTATAATTAAAAATGTTAGATATGCAACTTCCGTGTTCTATTTCCACAAATGAAAATTTCAGACTTTTGAAGTTCTGTCTGAACAAGACGTTATCTTTTTTGTGGGTGGAAAACATGACATTCTTTCACGTCAAAGAGAAAAAGAACAGAAAAAATAATGATAATTCACATGCTTTACAAAATCCGAGAATTAGATATAGAACACATTAAATTCATGTCTAATATAATACAATCACATCCTACTGTACAAAAAATAATCAGAAAATTACCCTGAGGTCATCTTAATTCTACCTACCAAACCTATCTATTCAAACATACTTAGTTATTTACTCGTTCCGTGCCAAATTGAATATCCACTTTCTTTCTTATTTTGAATAGAAAAGTGAACGTTCAGTTTCTTCGACAGAAGGAGAAGAAGTATTATACACAATGCTGTAGGTATAGCTTCAATCATCAAACAGTCACACAAACGTGGTAAAGAATTTTAGGATAGCATCGCCTTCTGCTATTCCAATGATTATGCAAGAACCAACCATGTAAAAATAACCTACTCGTGTGCTAATAATTAATATCATACCAGGGATCCAACAATGGGCATCTCTTCAACTGTAATCTATCCTCAACCGCTTCAATTCAGACTTGAAAATTGGGCTGGAAGTTAGTGTTTTGTATGCAAGATTCCTAATATCGTCTCGTGAACAATCCCGAGAGATGCGAACGAGCTCCCATACAGCTCCTCCATTGATCATATCTTTAGCATTCATATCTGAGATATTGCAATTTAACTACTTTTAGTATAAAGCTATAGAATGAATAATTTGAGACCAGAATTTGGAATCTTATTACCATGCTGTGCTAAATGGCAAAGTGCAAGTTCAATATGACGCCTGATTGGTGAGATTTCGTTATTTGCATTTTGCACAATCCAAGGAAGAGCGCCATCTTCAATTAAGAGAGACCTCCCTGTCATGGATCCTGCTACGAAATGAAAATTTGAAAAATAAGTAAAGAGCATACCAGAGGCATTGGAACGGTATAAAACCTAGGCCTTTGCATTGTCTTTGCACACGCCATTTGTACATCCTCCATTAAAAAAATTCCTACCTCGCCTTCTAGTGTCGTTAAAAAGGGATTCCATGTTAGACATCCCAAACATGGAATATCAATATCAATAGTAATCTCATCACCAACTAAAATGTGACGGATAGCGTTTCCCTTGGAATAATTGCACCAAAAGATTGAGACTAACAAGCCAATTTGCATAACAGAGAAATACATGGCACTCACCTTGAATAAATGCTCTGGATTCACATTTTGCAAAATTTGCAATTCCACGAGCAACTTGGGCAAGAACATCAGGATGCCTGCTTCTGACCATTCCTAGTAATGCTTTGATGCCACCTTCCCCTCTTAGCTTTACCCGTAACTTGTCTATAAATTACAACAAGTTTGATAAAATAATCGGATCAATGTTTACAAAGGCTTGACATTCTCAAGAAGGGTGTTAATATCAGACACACATCAGATACGAGCACATTTCAAACATCTGTAAACAGGTATCTGATACTCCTTTGGGCATTTCAATAACTAAAGGTAAAAGTTAAAATTGTGGACACGTGTCAGACTTTCATCTCTTTCCATTAAAGAGAAGCACACGGCATAATCAATGGCTCCCAAGTACCAAAAATAATACTTTACAATAAACTGGGAGGGATAAAACAAGGAATCAACACTTTGAAGACAAAAAGAGTCGCAGGAATTACCATTGCCACAAAGATTAGCTACCGCTCCTGCAGCCATGCGAAGGGTCTGAGGATCCTCTGCATTAGCTGCTGACATTGACAACAAACTTATGCCTCCTTGAGAAACTATAAGTTCTTGATTGGTTTCTGCGTTAAATGAAATTTATTAGCAGGTTACAACTTGTGGGCCACCTAAATTCCAGCAACTACATTCTAAGTCATAAATTCTGGTTATACTCTAGTTGGAAAATTAGTTAGTATTACCATTCATTGCAAGGTTTGCAAGTGCACCAGCTGCAACTCTCTGAATGGTCTCCTCATCAGAATTTCTAAGGATCGTCAATAAAGATGTAAGACCACCAGCTTCAACAATCTTTTCTTGATTTGACTCTGAAAATTTGATGAATTGAGTATGTTATCTCCAGATAAAAGTCTAGAGCATAATAAGCAATAGAAACCTGAGGTAACATGAATATGCTTGTGGCGGGACCAGCCATTGATACTTGTCAAGATAGAAAGAGTAATTATGAAGCGAGAATAAAACCATTTATGCAGTAACTATGCTTGTTCAAGTAGCATCTCTGTTTTAGACTTTTTGTTCTGCAGGGAGAAGGTGGGGTGGAATGGAGCCAAAGAGAAGCTCCAGTTTTTCGGGTTATTTTGCTTGAGATTCAATTTCAGTGCATTTATCTCAAAGCCAAAATCAGCATATGCGGAAGATGAAGCAATTTCATGAATGCATATTGCAAATAAAAGAGATGTTAGAAAACAATGAACAAGTACAGATAAAAAGCACCATGAATACCTTCTGCTGCAAGATTTGCCACAACTTTTACAGCATGAATCCGTACATCTGCATCTTCTGCTTCAAGTAAAGACAATATCTTCTGCAGTCCAACTGTTTCCGAGCCAAAAAGTTCAGTGAAGGCAGTGATAAGAGAAGGGCAAATGATAGAAAAAAAGTTTTAATCACCTTGTTCAAAAAGTTTTGCCATAGAGGCCTTCTCTCCATCTCCAGATTCTTTCAACACTTGATGATTAATTTGAGGGCTAAGAGAAGATAAATCACAGGAGAGTTTTATGCTCTCCCCTTTATCAAGCCGCCTGCTTGTCTGTCAATTTTTTGGGGTCCAGGTAAGTGAACATGTATGATAATATAATAGATGATGGAATAATTATTGACATCAAATCAGCACAAAATCTCATAAAACTAACCAATCATTTCAATGAAATTTACAACTCAAGAAATGAGCTATCTAGTAAGAAATTACAAGGAGTCTCTCACTAAAAAATCTGTTCACGATTGTAAATTCACGAGAGAAAAAGGTTTTCATGGTCATTTCAGGAATCATATCTACAGAACTTTTGCTCATTGAGCAATTCTAGTCAGTAGTGACTCTTGTCCAAATTCTTATGAAACGGGTTAACCCTTTTACAGTTACCAAAGATCAAATACAAATATAAAACTATGCTCATCTCCCAACTTATGAAATAAAAGATGTATTGTTACGGGATCATCTACAGAATATAGATTAGGCACTGCAGTTTACCTCATCAGCTTCAAAACTTATTTGCAATAGTTGACTTTGTAATGCCGTAATTTCTTCTTCATACTTTGCTTTTTTATTTGATTCATCTTCCAGCATCTTGTGAAGCTTTAGGATCTCAGAATTTTTTGCTGCCTGGAATAATCAAAAGCTTAGTTACCTATAACAGAAGACGCACACTGCATAAAATAATTTTTTGCAGTAGATAAATCATACCTCCAACCTTTTCCACTGTGCTAATTGATTTCTGAGACTACAGACCTCGTCCTCTGCACCTTTCCGTAGTTGAGTTTCAACTTGAAGCAACTTCTTTACCTCATTAATTTCTGCTGATAATAATGTAGACTGCAGAAGATAAAGACATTGTGTGAAATGTTCATCCCAAGTATAATTCTCCAACATTTAACCAAATAATGTGAGAACAAAGAATCTTCTTCATGTGAGAGATGTACTCTATTTGTGAAGCACTTTCAGTCTGAAAATGGATAGAAAGTTACCCCACTTATCAGTTTGGGAAAGGAAAAAGAGCTCATGATTGAGAAGTTCTCAATGAAATTTATTTTTACATTTTCTTATACAACTTATTGACGTCATTTTTTATTCAGAAGAGATATACATTGGGAACAGTAGAAAACTTTGAGAAGTCAAATGAAAAAAATGAGAAATCCAGTAAAGATTAAAAATAAAAAAGTCCAAAATAAATAAAAATATTGCACATGGCAAGCAATCTTATATGCTAGCTCAGAAGTCATCTTTTCCTTTGCTCTTTTTTGTTTTTTTTTCCCTTTTCAGGCTATATATTAATGAAGTAGCAACTTATAGGTTTCAACTCTTTCACAGAGAATCAGCCATTCAAAGCGACAGAACCGATGGAACCTTGTTCACTTCTTTTCTTATGGGAAAAGATTACTTCCATTTAATGTATTAAGTAGTACTTCAAACAATTTTCAGTTGCTGGCTATCACAAACTCTGCACCCAACCTTTGAAGACGATACTTCGATTAGAAGACAACACAAACATTGTACCGTGTATGCCCAGCTTTACTTCTCACATAAGCTCACTTGCTATTAGAAATATTCAAAGAAAACCTTCCAGAGTAATTTTTTACTATTCTATTGGAATCATCCAGAACTAGATGCAAGAAATGAATCTCATTATGATGGATGAAAATCCAACTTTCCTCGTCCAATTTTTTTAGATAGACAGTTAATTGTTTAAATCGGTTTCAGAAGACACTGCTGCTATCACAAATAAGATAGTCAATCAGTTAGGCTGGAAACCTGTTTGGAATTGGATATCTCATCATCAGTTTCATCCTCCGGCTGAAGTACTTTTCCATTTGTACGCTTTCTCTGATTTGAGAATTGCTCCTCAACCTTCTGTGTTAAATTGATATAATCTTTCTGAAATTTCAGTCTTTCATTCTGCATAAGGAAGAAGGAAACGGCATTAGAAGGCACCAAAGAGAAAAATAAACCAAGATAATGGCATCAAATCAAACATTGCAAGCACGGAGTGGATAAAGTCCAAGAAAAGGCAATTATGTAACAGTTAACAATTAACGATGAAATAGTAACCTTAGCTAGTTTGCTGCACCCGAATTTAAAAGCAGGCACATTCATGAGTATTGGTCCCAGCATGCAGATATCCTTCTGCCGAGGGATATCATATCATTTTTATATTGAGCATCTATATGAACCATCTCTTCTTAAAGCCTAATTCAGACAGTATCTCAACATCATCTATGAACAATCAGACAATGATGATGACTATTATCACATTATAGAGATATAATTTTGCAATTATACAACTACAGACTTGAAAGTGTTACCTCCAGTGCATCGGCATAGTTTCTTTCAGCCTCATCAATATGCTTTTCCGCTTCTGAAGCTATTCTTGCAATCTCATCCTGAAATTCTTTCTGTTGCCTCTCTTTTTCAGCAATCAGTTTGTCAAGTTGAATATCAAGCCTCCTGGACAAACTTTTGTAATCAAATTCTTCTTTAAGTTTCAACATATTCTCCACCTTCATAGCCTGCTAAAAAAAACACTTTCCCACTGTTTACTGACCTTCTGATGTTTAATGATACAGTAAAAATCCAGTTTTTTTTTGTATAAAAGCATGGTTTTTACAAATCTAAGGACTAATTACAAATTTACATCCAACAAAACTTGGCAAAAAAGCCAAGAATGACTATTATAGAACTTGCATAGTAACTAACTGGAAAAGGGAAAAAAAATATTTTAGCATTACCCTCTGTCCAAGCATGATGGTACTTGCTGTCTCTCCTCTATGCCGTGGAGATGGCCCAATTGTAATAACCAATGAGGTTCTTGCTGTGCCTGTAACAATTTAAAGACTTGTTGTCAGTGTCACTTGGGTATTGCCAGCAATATGGATAATATAGTATTTTGCAACTCAGTTAAAAAATCTCCAATGGATTACAGAACTGGACAACCTCACACATCTTTTGGGGCTGTGATAGTAACCCAATCCAACCCCCACTCTCTTCCTCTGGTGCACGGGAATGTGGGTTGGGCTTGTTAAAAAATCACCCTAAGTCCAAAATATGACAGTTTTGAAACAGAAAAACAAAATGTCAAAATTTTGAGACCACGTCACATAAGTAAAAAGGAATAAAAAAATTCCCAATAAAATCCCAAAAATTATCCCATGATGAACATAAATCCTTAAAGTACAGCTGACTGGATAGGTAAATCTGGCAGTTGCTCTTAATTTGATTTTATCTGAAGGTTAGAATGAAAATATCTCACCTCCAAATGAATCCCGAAGCAGCCTTGTTAGCTTTGAATCTCGTACTGGAACATGCGCACTGTTCTCTGCCAATGCATTAATACACTTCCCTAGTGCACTCAAAGAGAGATTGATAGATTTTGCTTCCTCTAATGTATGACCCTCACTTCCTGCCATATAGTAACATTATTGTCTAGCACCAGAGATCAAAAGAGAGGTTTAAGACATTAATGATAAGCATTTCAAACTTTCTCCTGTTCTCTGCCTGTACTAGATGGAGAAAACAAAACTCTTTATGTCAAAACATCTGAACATGCAAGGGGGATAAATAAAATTGATTGGCTACTGCTACAGATTGAATAGACTTCATGCAAAGACTGGGGGGAGAGGAGGACACTAGAGAGAAGAACAAGGCATCTTCTTTTCCAGGTTCAACTTGAAGTAGATGAGATTAAGAGAAGCCTGCAACCACAAGAGAAGCTATAGAACTTACCTGATTTGTCAATGCGCTCAGAACCGGCAAGATCCACGATAACAAGTTTGCCTTTCCGGACAACAGGAGGCTTCAATGACTTGGTAGTGTGAGAAATATTACCATTTTCACTTGAAAGAATAGAATCTTTACCCTTGATTGACCTCTTTATACTAACCTGCAAAGAAGTTAAACTCAAATTCAGGACTAATCCTTAAATCAAGAGCATCTAAACCATGTTAACAACTGAACCCCATTTACCATCAAAATGGCATGACTACGTGAAGATTCTGTGTTCAATTTTGTGTTAGCAGCAAAGCGATGAGCTTCTCCTATTCGTAATAGTTCAACAAAACTATTCTGGTCCCTAATCTCTACTAACGTAGCACCAGGTAGTGAAACATCTCCAGTTTTTGGGTCTTCACTAATTGATATATTATCATTTGCTGGATCAAGAAGGTCCTGAATTGTTTCCATGTAAAGCTGCACAGTTGGTAACATATGTTATACATATCACACATTCCAAATGGAAGATCACATCCTTCCATCTTAAACATGAATAGCATGAAATAGTATAAGGAAATCAATTTTGATCTTTTCTTTTTTCTTGGAAACTAAACAACCTGCAAATAGGAGACCGAGATACTATCATTCTCTGGCACTATATCTGATAAAATATCCTCCATTGCACGCACCATAATCCCACGAGAAGCTGTATCTTCTTCTCCCAATCGTCCAAGTGTGTAAGTTTTCCCAGTACCAGTCTGTCCATATGCCATGACGGTGCCATTGTAACCTTCCAGTACACTCTGCAGAAAGTAATGCCCATAAATTCATTGTAGAGAAGTCAAATCCATGGTCAATGAAAGATAAAGCCAGTGCTTCATGTAGGACAAGAACATGATCATTACGGGGTGTCCAAATTGAATGTCCACGTCTTTATTTTGGAGTGTCCAAAAATTAATGTTCATTTTCCTAGCAAAAATATAATTTTATCCAGATGTTCTCAATGAAGCTCTCTAAATTTAAGGTAAGACTTTCACAATCCAACCATTAGCCTCTTTGAAGATGGTAAATCTTTGAGCCAAGTCAAGATAGGAAATTTAACTGACTATCTTGACTGCTTCAAAGTTAGTGTGTCCATTTTATGGCCCACACTAATCAGGTCTGATCTACTGTCGGACCCGGGGAGCTCCCAACAAAGATTTGTTTTCCCAACACAAGGCTCGAAGCCAAGACCTTGCTCAAGCTATAACAAGTTCCTTGCACTTGGGCCAACTCTTGTTGGTTTGCATATTTTATTTGAAAAGCAATACATTCAGTAGAAATCATTTCTTGGGTATGGGCCTGGAATGTCAAAAGAATTTATATCTCAACGGACAGAGAATCTTGAGGATTGTAGAATTAACCTCAACAACAGGTTTGGCCACAACTTCGTATACACGCTTTTGAGAAGCAAATTCAGTAAGCACTTCATCAAACTCATATGTGTCTGTGTCCCAGTTGTTTCTCCGAAGTTTCAATCTTTTGAGCTGAAAATGTACAAAAGATCATTAGAAACCAAACGAAGGTTCAAAACTTAGTTTAACTGAGTGACATAATCTTTAAGAATATCTTACACTGACATACAATCATTACTAAGAATAAACATCTAACATACCTCTGGCTGTAGCTCTACACAATCGGGTAAATCAGCATCAGCCGCATCCTCTTCTGCATTTCTAGGTCGTAACCTTACAACAACACGAACTCGCCCTCGAACTGTATGCAAAAAACAACTTATAAGCATTCTGTTCCTCTTAAAAGGTTCTATCTTTCCCGTGAACTTCAGCATTGAGTTATCATCTACTTTCAGCAGAATAAAGCGCAACTAAATTGTTTAGTTTATGACAGTCAACGTAGAAATAAACTCACTGTTGCAGAAAGGTTGAGTCTTGATTGTTCAAATAGTTTTTAAAAAAAATGAAAAATATAGCATGGAATTAATAAACAAATATAGTTTTATGGCATTAATAAATTCCTTGATGATTATCGTCAGTGTAAAATTAAGCAATGAAACACTTCATAATCCAAAGGACTCGATACAATTTGAGCTTGATAACTAATCTTCTACTTATTATGGAAACTATATTACCAAAACTAATCAAAGTTCACACACTTCCATTTACATTTCCAGAAATTAAGCCATACTCTTCCTCCAAACATTCATGATTCTAACAGGCGTTAATCCGGAAATTAATTCAAAATTCCTAATTCTGAAGCTCTTAATTTTCCTTAATCCTAACTATACAATTACAATGCAAAATAAATGCACACGTAAGCATTAAATCACCTCAATCAAATAACAGTTGCAATCTAAAATACTAAAAATACAAAGACTAGCGTCACGGCACGGCAGTTGATGCATCACTTCTAAGTAACTCAATATAATAGGTTTCACGGCTAATTAGAAATTTTTTAAAAAAATACTTAGAACTTAATTAGCTAAAATCAAAGCAGTGACAGTCGCAAGCTAAACTACTAAAAATACAAAAGACCAGCACTTCTTACTCGGAATCATAGTATTATCCGACAATAAAAAAAATTTAAAAATACACTAAAAACTACTACCTCCATTCCATAATATAAGTCGTTTGGGAAGGTAGCGAAAAGTAAGGAAACAAAAAATAAGGTACTTTGTTAGTTAAAATATCAATATTGCTCTCCTAAATATGACTTGCTTATTTCTAATTCTATCTAAAAGAGTAATACTGATATTTTGATTAAAAAAAACCTTGTTTTTTGCTTCTTTAATTTTCGTTACATGTCCTAACTGACTTATATTAAGTAATTGAGGAAGTAAAAAGATAAGAAGAACGAAAGCTCATTGGCTCTGAAATTCAAGTCAAATTAACAATTCAAATGACCTCCGGGGTCGTTTTTAGCTGAAGAAGCAATCGCCGCCGCTGATCCTCCAATCGAACCGGTGCTGCTCCGCCGCAAACTCGGCTTAGACTTAAAATTCGAGTTGACTGACCTATCCGCCACCTTCAAAACATTACCATTACTGTTTTTTGAACTATAACCGCTACTGGCTCCGCGGCCGCCGCCATTTCTGGAACTGCTGCTACTCATCGACATTTTCGTTTAATTATCTTCGATTTTTAATACATTTTTCTGCTGGAATTTTCACCTCTTTCTTCTTCATTAAAATTCAGGTCTTTTCGAATTGATTAAGAAGGAAGAAAAATGAGACTTTGAACGCCCTGAAGGCGGAGCCCCGCTGAACAGGGGAGATAGAAACAGTCTCACGACGGGAGAGAAACATGCCCTGGGATCGGGGAGAATAAAGCTCACCGCAACGCTGGCGGAGGGTATCGAACCCGGGACCTCTCGGTCCCGGGCCAAGCACTTACCCACTTGGGCAAAGCACTTGATGATAAGAAAAATGAGACTGGGTCGGTGTGAGTGAGGTGGTGGGGTCTGCTGTGGTCGTGGGAGGTGGGTCATGGATTTTTTTTCCTTCCTTGCTTGGTTTACACTTTAATTTTGTAACTTTACGTAATTACCCTTGTCTTTGGATTTCGTTAACCATCATGTGTTAATTGGGAATTTGGGATTACAATACACAATATAGGTATTGTAATTTGAACAGTTTTGGGCGGTACCCTTGCAAAATTCACGGTTAGTTTAATACTCCCTCCATTCCTAAATATAAGACTCTTTAGACAATTTGAAAAAATTAAGGAAGTTGTTATTTTCACCTAAACTTTCAATATTATCCCCCACCCTCCCTCTCTCTCACTTCTTTGTCATAAAGAAAGGAAAATGTTGAGGGTATAATTGGAATAAATTGTTGACAACTAACAAAACAAACTTAAACGACAATTAATTTGGATACCTAGATATCTCCTAAACGACAATTAATATGGAATGGAGGGAGTGATAAAAAGAGGGTCGGGGGGGGATTGTTTGTGCCCAATTGATATATTATATATGTCTCAACTACTCATAATCCGCTACATGCATATTCCTTCTATTTACACTTCTTCAGCAATTATTATTTGCATTCACGTGACGAATTGTGACGAATTAAAATAGTTATGGAAACACCAATTAGGGTTAGACGATTTTTTGTCGTTGAGATATTATTCCCCGATAAAACTATTTGTGATTGAAAATCAATTTGACATTTAAGACCGAATTTTTTACAAAAATACATCAATTGTCACTTTCATGTACTACACACAAGTAGAATACACCGTCTTTATTTATAAAGCTTCAACTATTATTAATGGAAAATTCTAATATGGATCGGGTCCATGTGGATTATGTGGTTCAGATTTGGCCACATCCCTGCAGAATGAGAAGAGAGAAAGAAATGCAGTGATGTGGCCAAATCTGCACTGCATGATCCAGTGGACCCGATTCATATCAGAAGTGTTCATTACTAATGGGGCAAGGCAAGGTTCTATTAGTCTCCTACACGATTTATGATCTTAAGCCGTACACTATCATAAAATGAACTATTATATGTTTTACTTTTTCCTTTAAAGTGCTACTTTTTTTTTCTTTAAATTATATAGTTAAGAAAATAAATTTATAAGTGACAGTTTGATAATAATGCAACATAGACCAAATACATGTTTATTCATTTTCTCCATTCCTTTACTAGCATAAGATTCCCTTTTGAAAAATGTTACAAATTCTTTAAAGAATTGATAAAGTTATTATACTGAAACATGTTTAAGATTGTGTTGAACAATTTTCAATAAGTGAAACCAGGTTTTTGAAATTTGGGTAAAGAAACAAGCAAATCAGTGGTACTTTTGCACATAGTGAAAGCAAGAAAGCAATCCAAAAAGTGTAAAGGAAACCAAATTGAAAATCAACTGTGAAATTTTAGGTATTGTTAGGGACTTTTGCAGACTCCAAAGTCCCAATTATCTTTAGTTTACCTCTCAAACCTTTCAAAATTTGATGGAAATCGGGTAGCCCAAGTGGTAAGGCTACCTGAACACGGGGTGGAGGTCTCATGTTCGATTCCTATATTTTCCCATAATGGGGCAAATAATTTTTTCTCCTTATGAGGCTTATCTTCCCTCCTCAGACATGAGGCATGCTTCAATCTTCCCTATCTAGGGTACTCTCCGCTCTTCCTTTTCGGGGGCAATCGCCTTCGGACGAAAAAAAAAAAACCTTTCAAAATTTGCCTGAACTCTTTAACACCTTTCCAACCCACTACCCTCATAAAGCAAATTTAAAAGGAGGGGCCATTAGATTTTCTTTAGATTTTCTCTGAGGGCCTAGATCAAACATTTCGTAGGTAACTTCAATTGCCTTATTAGTGTCCTTACCTAATGATTGATGTGAATCATTGGAGACAACATGGGAAAGAATTTGATGAATCCATTGATATTTTCGCAGTTCGGTATTAGTAAAATTAAGTGAGGCTTGTTTTAATAGTAAATTAGCGTTTTAATTTTGGTATTCAACCGTCGATGATGGTTGTTGCATGTTTACAAAAATAAATAAGTCAACCAGAATTAGAGATGACAACAAGTGTGGGGACTAGGTAACCTGGCATCACCTCCCATTCTCATCCCGCCTCCGCCCTGCCCTCCCCTCCCCTCCCCTCCCCTCTATCGAGATCTAACCAAAAAAAATATATTTTCTTTTTTATTTAAAAAATATAGTATAAATATTTTTTAACTAAATCTTACTTAAAATAATTTTGAAAATCTTAATTTGTAGGACTAATAAAAAAATTAATTTTTTTTTAATGAGGCAACGTTGCGAATGGGGATATAATGTCCCGTTCCTGACCCCGTCCTGACTGGGAACAATATTCATCTCCGGCTCTTGCTCCATCCTTGCCTTTATCGGGGTTCCCCAGATTAAACGGTAAAATTTTCGTCCCTAATCAGGGTGTGTCTAAATTATAATTAGATTAGTCAAACTAATATTATTGTACACTGTTGTAAGCATAGAAAAAAAAAGAAAAAGGAAATGTCTATGGAGCAACGAACTCCGATCTTCTAATATATATTGTCTGATACATCAACAACATTGTTATGTATTATAATTAGTCCAAACTAATTAGTTCACTTTAATATAATAATATTGTTATATGTAAAGTAATTTAATTAGTATACTAAAAAAACATATTAGAAGATTCGGATATAATCAAAGGTGTTCTAGCCCAGTAGGGCAGGTGCCTGCCCACGACCTTGAGGTAATGGGTTCGATACTCTCCGCTTGCGAGCGGCAAGCTTTAATCTCCCTTTCTAGGGCTATCTCCTCCTCGTCTAAGGCAGTTTTCTCTCCCCTATATAGGGCAACCGCCCAATCGAACTTCAAAAAGATTCGGATATAAAACAAAGTGTCGAAGAGGTCCCCGGAGGTACTTAATTAAAGCCTTAAAGGGGTTATGGGATTCATTCATATGGACCATGCCTTTCTACTCTCTCTTTTGTGTGTGTTTACGCGGTCCGATCCATTCCGTCCTTGTCTTCTTCTTTCTTCTTTGTTTAGTTCCATTCATTAGGTCATATGTCCCAAATCCAACCCAACTTCTCTCCTCCGGGCGGCGGGCGGGTCCCAATCCGACAACTTGAAAAGCAATAGGAAAATCTAGGAAGAATTGTCCATTTTAGTTTCAATATTCATTGTATTTGGGGAGCTATGAGGTTGAAACACTATAAAGACATAAATGTACCTTTTGCCAAAATAGTTCTATAATCAATTGGTGTGGTAGGTTTATGTGATAAAGATTGCAAGCAGGAAAGTAGTTTTAAACTCACTAGCTTACTAGCTTCGTCAATAAGTAAACGAACTATTAATATCAAAGCAATATCAATACACTACAACAAAAATAATCTTTTGAGATATTTTTGTACTAACTTTTTTTTCAAACGTCACTTAAAATCAAAAAAAGTAAGTTAAAGCAACACTTTTTACAAACATCGTTATGTTTGAATTTTATACGACGTTTCATAGTGACAGTTATACTAATTATTTTTCATACCGACGTTTTGATGTTGGTTAGCGACATTTACATTAAATGTTGTCATAAATTGTTACTTTTTGTGACTCATATAGCGACATTTATATACTATGTCGTTAGATCTTGTGACTTTTCAGACAAAAATCGCTAAATTTGAATTTTATACGACGTTTAATAGCATCGTTTATAATAATTATTAATAAAATCGACATTTTTATGTTAGTTAGCGACGTGTACATTAAATATTGTTATAAATTGTTACTTTTGCGACTCATATATCGACATTTATATACAATATCGTTAAATCATGCGACACTTATATTACATACGACGTTTGTATGAAATGTCACGTTACTGAAATTAAGCAATTACACTATTGAGCGCTTATTTTCTCATTTTTGTTCGTTTAAATTCTGACTGATAGACACGGTCACTACAGCAAAAACAGTCTTTTGCGACGTTTTTGTACCAACGTTTTTATCAAACGTCACTTAAAACCAAAAAGAGTAAGTTAATGCAACACTTTTTGCAAACGTCGCTATATTTGAATTTTATACGACGTTTCTTAGAGACGGTTGTAGCAATTGTTGTTCATACCGACGTTTTGATGTTGATTAGCGACATTTACATTAAATGTTGTTATAAATTGTTACTTTTTGTGACTCATATAGCGACATTTATATACTATGTCGTTAGATCTTCTGATTTTTCAGACAAACGACGCTATTTTTGAATTTTATACGACGTTTAATAGCGTCGGTTGATAAAATCGACATTTTGATGTTAGTTAGCGACATGTACATTAATTGTTGTTATAAATTGTTACTTTTTGCGACACATATACCGACATTTATATACCACGTCGTTAAATCTTGTGACATTTCAAACAAACATCGCTATATTTGGATTTTATACGACGAATATAGTAATTCTTATTCTTACCGACAATTTCATGTTAGTTAGTGACAATTACATTGCATATAGTTATAAATTGTTACTTTTTGCGACTAATATATCGACATTTATATACTATGTCGTTAAATCTTGTGACATTTCCAGATAAACACAAATACAGAGATTATGTTTCTGAAATATATTTTTTAAAGAAACATTAAAGACATAAATTATAAATTTTCAATGAGAGTGTATTAATTTTAATATGATTCATAAAAATAAATTAAAAAACAAAAAAAAATTAAAATAAGTAAGTGTACAATTCCAAAATTCCATTATAAGAAATATAAAAAGAGGAGAAATAAATAACAAATGATCAATTAGCTCAGCGGCCCATTGCATGACATACATGCAGGGAGGTCGTGAGTTGATTCCCATCCATTTGAGTAAGGGGAAATTTTATTCTATATTATTCGAGGTAGCTAGACTCGACTGACTCGGTGCAAGTTTTCTAGGCTCCGGGATCCGAGCTCCGATTAATCAAAGGTGGCTAGACTCGGCGGCTCGGCTTGTCTAAGCACGCAGACTCAGCTTTCAGTCCGCAACCTAGTTTCAAATTTTACTGAATGTCGAATTACTATTTATTCACGGTATTTACAAAGCGTCGCAATATATGACTGTTGTGATTATTTACAAACGTCGGCAAAAATACCTTTTGAAACACTTTAAAATGGCGCAACAAACGTCGTAATAGATAGATCACAGTGGCTATGTAACAAATGTCGTAAAAAACCCATAACGACACGAGCAAATCGCGACGTTTAGCGACATTTGCAACAAATGTTGGTATAGATCTATAACAACGTTTATTTTCCTTATTGCGACATAAGACAAACGTCGCAATAGACATTTTTTGCTGCAGTGGGTCACACTTGTGCGATTAATAATTTTCCAACTTTTTTCTAGTTGAAAAGGTAGAGAGCATTGGAAAAGAGTAGCAATGATGGGGACGTTACATTACACCAACTACTGTAATTGCTATGAAGATTTTCAGCTTTGGAAGAAAGGAGGAGGTTGAGAAAGTGAATGACTGACCGAACCAAACTTCTTCTCCAATGAGTCCCGAAACTTGTGACCTGTGGTCCTCTGATCTGGTTGAAATTTTATACATATGTCCCTATCTTGTTGCCATGAAATAATTTTTCACGAAGATAAGCATGTAGGTTCGGTGTTGATAGGCATTTTTTGTCAGTACCGTATTGACACACAATTTCAATCGATGATTTTTTATTTAACGGTTGAAGGAAAAAAATCGATGTTATTTAAGAACAAGTATTAAAGAAATAATTGTCGAGCTTATTTTAGCTATCGGAAATGGTTACTTAATTGTCAGATTAAAATTGACCACTTGATAGGTGAGACTTTGTTAGCCTGATATTGACGAAACTTCGGTTCGCATTGAACCAAAATCAATATGCACGTGTATGATATAGTATTTATGTTTTACAACTCGATAAGTAAAAAAAAGTTCTATCAACCAACAAGGTCACTGGTTTTGCTAAGTAAAAAATTAACTATTAGAAGGATCCAAAATCGGATCGAAGTTACAAAAAGTGCCTCCCCTATCACAAAAAATCCATGGAGGAATGGCAGAAGTAGCTACAAAGCCTACCACAATGTTGGCTTTTGCCCATTGAACAAGGTTATGAGCATAGTAGTTTGCTATTCTATTCACATAACTAAGCTCTCAAAATTTATAACCATCAAGAATAGCTCTACCCTAATTAATAAAATCTACTCCTGCCCAATGCAAGTTATTAGAATAACCTTTGAACCCTCTAATAACATTAAGGCAATCTCCTTCAATTAAAGCATGATGGAAATTTAAAGATTGAAGATTTTCCATAGCCTTTATAGCAACAAACGCTTCTGCCTCAAATGCAGTTCTCGCCTGAAATCTGTATATCCAAATCCCCAAGATTTTTCACTGGGTTCAAGTAGAAGGAATTTAGCATTCCTTAAAGGAAATATCTGATATGGGATCAGGGATCAGTGTGGGCAATGTAGTCAGATTTGCTACATCCCTACAAAATGAGGAGAGAGAAGGAAATGCAGTGATGTGGCCAAATCTGGACCGCATGGTCCAATGGACAAAGGATGTTTCGAATTCAAATTTGGTAAATAAAAAATTTCGTTAGTGCGAATCACATTAATGATAAACAGTAACATAAATACAAATGGTGGTTGAATTTTAAAACTTACCCAAAAAGAAGAGTTCTATCGAACATAACATAATACTTAACAAACTTTACAATTTTCTTGCAACTTTTACCATGAGTGTTCAGTGACAGAGAATTTTGCCTCCTCTAAATGTTTGCCCAGACAATTGATGGCATTTAGTTTGGGAAATAAAGCTAAAAGAGACGAAGACAAATCAAAACGTTTCATTACTCGATTAAAAGTTGAGCAAATAGCTATCTCTGTCACAAATAGTTTTTTGGTGCCTTTTCTACAGCAAAAATAATTTTGTGTGTTATTTTTACCACAAATTATATTTTGTGCCTTTTCTGTGCCCACTGCTATCTAACAAATGACAATTCTAGGTGGCTAAAATTAATTGGATAAATTGTAACAAAATTATAAATAATTTGTGGCATTATTATAATTAATCCGTTGACTAGTTTAGAAATTCTGTAAAATTTTAGTTTTTAGACCATTAGTTTTTTAACCAAACAAACATTTTCCTCTAACAAAATCATGCTTTAATTTGACAAATGATTAAAGACGAAATAAGTCGTCATGATTAAGCCGAATAAGGTTTAACACGAAACTATTTATGAAAATATGATGCTGTATTTTCCATATAACTGTTGGTCCAAATTGAAGTCGGATAACTATTTTCAAAATTAATTACTCAAATAAAATCCCATTTCCTCTTGATTTTGATTGCATACGTTCGTTCTTCCTTTAGGATGTTTTTTTGAAGCTTTTAGGATGTTAAGAATTGTATATCATTAGGTCTTTAAGCCGCGCGATGCGCGGTGTGCACAGACTATCTGAAAAAAAAAGTTAATCATATTAAAATAGTAAATACTCACTCCGTCCCAAATTATCTGTCCACTTTGACAAATGCACGGGTATTAATGATTTGATGATTTTGATGGTAAAACATATGTAAAAGTCTAAAATACCCCTCATTAATTTTATTAATCTCATTTAAAATTTATGTCTTTCTCTCACATAACATCGAACTATTTCTTAAATATGTGTTGGAAAGTGATCATTTAAATTAACTAAGAGCATTCAATGAGGAGTTGGAAGAAGGGTAAACTTGGGAAAAAAATCATTAATACATATTTTATTTAGAATGTGGACAGTTAATTTGGGACGGAGAGAGTATTGTATATCCAACAATCTCTGATTTGGAAATCCGATTTACCGTCAATGTGATATCCTACACCTTCAATACCAAACTGAAAAACACTTTTTTCCCCGATTCATTCTCTTTGTTATTTTTGCCTGCAAAAAAAAAATTCAAACATGAAAATTATGTGGGCAAGGATGAGGCCTCATGACGTAGATGTCATGAGTTCGAATCCCCTCACCACTTATTGAATTTCCTTAGTTCTTGTAATAGATAGGTCTCCTTCCTCAATAAATATTAAAAAAATGAAAATCCTTGAAAAGAAATACATATCAACCACCATTTTCTAATTTTGTGAGTGAGTACTGGTTTGTCCAAATATATACCATAAGGAAGAAAACTGTGAATTTCTCATAACAATTAATTGAGAGTTGGAAGAGCAATTAAGTGACTTTTCCCATTTTCCAAAACTCTAAAAGGACCTTTGGTATTTCAAAGGTTGGTTGTTATTCATCTTCTCATAAATATAAAATATTGGCCCTTTTCATTTACTTTTTCTTTTTTCTTTTCTTTTCGATTCTTTTCTTTTACTTTCAAGTGCATCAATTTGATTCAAATTCCTTTCTGTACTCACCCCAATATATATATATATATATATATACATATATATATATATACATATATATATATATATATATATATGTGTGTGTGTGTGAGCAATAGCTAAACTACTATGACTAAATAGTGAGTTTCATAACTATCTAAAGTTTCAATTTATGTTATTAGCTAATGGAGCATTGTATTTTATGAAGTCTAAGAGTTTAGAATAATATTAAATAGTTAAAGATATTTATAACATCATAGGATCTTAAAAGGTGATAAAAATTAATGAGTTAAAAAGTTATGAAGTCTAAGAGTTTCATAATGAGATCCATTAAATATATACTACATAACCATAATCTATTCCAATTCTCTAAAATTAATAGCATTAACTAAAGTTATTTACTTGATCTCTTAGAATAGCTAAACTACTATGACTAAATATTGAGTTTAATATCTATCTAAAGCTTCAATTTACATTATTAGCTAATAAGGCATTGTATTTTAGAGAGTAATCAATGCTTACGTTGCCACATGTAAGCTTTCCATTGGATAATGAATCTATAAAATGCCAAATGTCATCACCAACAACCTTCTACCGCAACTTGGCATAACTTTATATATTATACATTTTAATTTATTTAAGGATAATATTTTTTTGGTTAATAAAATTAATTAAAATTGGCTAAAAATTAAAATTAAATACAGAAAAATATACTCTTAAGAGATTGTCATCAAGAATTTTCTTTAATGTTCCCATTAAGAATCTTTGTTCTTTTTGAGTTAAGAAATTTCATTTTTGGCAAAAGGCCATTAAGAAATTGAGCCTAATTTATGTCTATTTTTTTTTTGGGCTAAGAATCCTCTATCCCCAACTTCTTTGTCCATGCATGTATCATCAATAAAAAATTGACATGTGTTAATTTTTTAATTAAGAAATCTATAACCTAAAATAAATAGTGGCGAATTTTGAGAGGTAAGTTTTTTTTTTTGTTTTTTTTTATTTTATGCCAGCACCCTGATTCTAACGAATTTTATTTGCCTCAACGTTGGAGGCGGGTGTCGAACTTGTGACCTCATGGTCACAAGTCAAAGCCTTGCCCACTGGGCCAAAGCCTTCTTGACAATTTTGAGAGGTAAGTACATGCATGGGTACAGACCATTTTTTGCCCTTTCTTTATACGAACCGTAGAAAGTTTATTAACAAATAAATACATTTTAGGATTAATTGCAGTTTAGTCTTTTAGATTAAAGACACAACTACTTTAGTCCATAATATTATAAGTTAAGCATTTTTTGTCTCATCGTTATCACACATCAAAAAAAGTATATCATTGTCGAATTTGATGGACAAAAATTCTCATATATGTTTGAGAAAACAGTCTCAGTCTTCCCCCAATTATTTTCATTTCTTCTCGATAGTCCTAATATGTTTTTTTCTGCCTAAAAAATCCTCTACAAATTTACGGTTAGCCTAAAGAGTCTTTTCCGTCAAAACGTGAAGAAATTCGTTAATTTCAGGGGTAAAATAGCCATTTAACAAATATAATCTTCTTCTTCCTCATCTCAACCACCACTTCCACCCCATCTCTTGCCAATTCTTTCTACACCACATTAACCTCTAAACTCCTCTTTCTTTCCTCCTCCCCACACCAAAACAAAAAATTCATCAAAAACAAAAAGTCTTGATGATTTTTTTAGTTCCAATAATTCCTTCAAAAACCCATATGAATGCATGCCAAATTCGATCAATTCCAAGGTCAATAAAGTCGTAAGGCTGAAAATTTCAGCCTTTCAGGAAGTAGAAGATGATGATGACGACGTGAATTTTTTTAATTTTTTTGTCCATTGTGAAAATTATTTTTTTGGTCAATTTTTTTTTTTATCAATTCTATGAACCCTTTTCTGAAAGGGTCCAGGATTGGATTTTTAATGATGAATTTTTCTTTTATTATCGAATTATTAGATATTTTCTATGTGGGTATGGATGGATGTGTTTGTTTATATGACAGGCGAAATGTGTAATTTTGTTGGGATGTTTATGATATCAAGTTGTGAATTTTATTTGGTTCTATGTACTTGAGTTGGGAAGTGGTGGTGGTGGTGGAGGAGGAGAGGCGGAGGTGGTAGCCGGTGGTGGTGGTGGGAAGTAGTGGTCATTGGAAGTAGGAGGTGGTGGCCGGTAGAGGAAGTGGTTGTGATGATGATATTTGTTTAATGACTATTTTACCCCTAAAATTAACGAATTTCATCACATTTTAACGGAAAATACTCTTTAGGCTAACTGTAAATTTTAGAGGATTCTTTAGGCAAATAAAAATATATTAGGACTATCGTGGCTAAATGAAAATAATTGAAGGACGATTGGGGCTGTTTTCTATATATTTTTCCTTGCATACAAATTCTAACTTCAAAGAAGAAGAAAAAAAGAAAATCATAATCTTTCACTTAATTTCCCCTCCAATCCACATCACTGCATTCTCATTGTCTCTCTCTTACCCCCCACGCTTTTACCCGTAATCTAATGCAACCCGCACACCACACATCTCCAAAATCCATCTCCCTCCAACCCCATCTTTTGGGGTGAGTCTGGCATGGGACAGTCCCATATGACCAGCCTCACACTCCCTCTCACATAAAATTATTCAGGACTCATCTGCATTGTAGGTTACGCCTGCATTTATGTTTCACATGTCTTATTGGGACCGTACCATACAAGAATTTTCCCATCTTTTGCCCCCCACCCCAAAACCGAACGTCCCATCAAAATTTGTATATGAAAAAAATACTTTTTCCGTCCCAAATTATTTATCCACATTTTCTTTTTAATATGTCCCAAATTATTTGTCCACTTTTCACATAAAGGGTTCATTAATGGTGATTTTTCCAATACTATCTCTTACATTAAATGTTAGAGAAAAAAATATAGAGAAAAGAGAAGGTAGAATTAAATTGTGACTAAAATTAAATATGGTCATATTTGACATTTTATCATACCCCATTATAGAATTTGATGAAACTTTAATCTATGTGTAAAATATAAAGTGGACAAATAATTTGAGACGGAGAGAGTATAACTTTAGATAAGTAAGAAGTCAGATTAATTATCAAAGGTTTTGGACAGAATGAGGGTATTGATCATTTCAATACTTATTCTTCTCATTTTGTTAACTTCCATACATGGTTTATATGGATCAACATGAATGGTATGTGATCAAGGGAAAAATAAGAATAAGACAAATCTAAAAATAATCTGATTTACTCAAATTCTGTGGTAGGCCAAAAATCAATCTACCTTAAAAGCTCGGTTTGAAAACAAAATATTTGAAAACCTTTTGATATCAAATTAGAACTAGGGGTGTCAACGGGTTCGGGCATATAACTCGAAAAAATGTGAGCGTGAGCTGAGGTAATGTGAGCGTGAGCTTAATATTCAAGCTCGCTTCATGTGAGTGAGCGTGAGCATGACCCACTTTCAGCTAGAAAAAAGCTCGAAACCCCGAATAAGATTAATATAATTAAAATATTATATATATAATAATAATACTAATTTAAAAAAAAAAAACTTATATACATTATAATTATAATGTGTGGATTAACTCAATAATCTTTTTTTTTGGTAGAAAGGAGATTATATTAAAGAAGGAGTCTTACAATAGGAGAGAGACAAGTACAAAAGTTAAAGGAAGAGAGAAAACAGGAAAAGACAGCGTGGGAAAACACGGTACAAAATACATTGGGATTAATCACAACAAAAAGTGAGATGGTGTAGAAGAATTCAATGACATTGTCAAAATTGGAATTGCCACCGACAATGGAATTAAATCAATCTTTTGAAACTTACAAATTTATCATTTGTTAAAATTTTAAGTGCATGGATTCTCTTGTTTTTTGTTTTTTTTTTATGTAAGACTCCTTTTATTAGCATATCAAACAATTCTGAAACTTTTGCTTCTTTTTGTGTATTTTTGTCCAAATTTAGTTTTAAGGCTCATTGAATTATGCTATTCTTGAGACAGGATTTTCGTTTTCTTCGCTAATATAAGTGAGCTTGGGAAGCTCGTGAGCTAAGCTTCGAGCTCGTGTTAAAATGTGAGTTGAGCGTGAGCTTAAGGTTTATGAGCTTTTTCCAGAGTGGCGTGAGCTTTTGAATTTTTATGTGAGTGGCGTGAGTATCTGATTTCAAATTTCACATACATTTCGATTGACACCCTAATTAGAACACATTTGACCGGATGGCCAAAAGTTTAGCACATTAATATATGCATAAAGAATTTGTTTTTTTTTTTTGGGTGAATAATGTAAAGAATTTGTTCACACTTGATTAATTAAAATGAAAGGATAATTGATTGACAATTACTATTAAAGTATAATTTACTAAATAAAGCAATCACCAAATTCATTCAATTATAATAATGTAATAAAAACACACTACTATTCAATCATCCAATCCAACTGTCCCCGTACCGTTCACGTTACCATCAAACCATTACTCTACCCGCCCACCTAACAAGCTAAACCAACTTTAATCAAAGCCCCGACCCGGAATCCAAATTTAAACCCAGGTCGGAGCTGGAAATTGACCCGATTTATATCCTCTGGATTTTATCAGCTTTCACCACGGGATTTGCCTTGGCTATAGCCTCCTTTCCTTGTCTCTTGAAATCAAACCCGCAATCGTGTTTTTCCGGGTACCGATGAACACCACAAAACGTCGACCCGCATCTACAAGCGAATCCCAAAACTCCCACTTTCTTCTTGCAACAAAAACACAGATTCGACGTCGTATTACTAGCAGCGACACCCTTCTTCACCTCCACCGCCGATAAATCGGCCTCCTTTTCAAACTTCTCCCCCGCCGCAGCCAAATCAGACGAAGATTCTGAATAGTCAACGCGAACGACGTCCTCTTTGCTATTATTATTATTCGTAATGAGCTTCTCAAAAGCCTTCTTAGCGGTTTCCGTTTGTTCTTCCGTCACGCGGAGGTCACGATAGCACTTTGAACATAGATTATTCGTAGCAGCCGATCCGAAAAATCCGCACCCGGTAGCGCATAAAACTGGCTCCGATTGCTGAAAGCTGGTGCCGTCGTTCATCTGATTGCCTTCGGAACTCATATTTCTTTTTGATTTTCTGATTGCTTGAACTTAAAGAGAAGATTTTTTAAAGGGTTTTCTTGAAGAACACGAGACTCACAGGAGAAGTTCCCGACTACAGCAGATTATGAATTTAGGATTAAGGATTCTGTTTAGGGAGGGATTTAAATAGGCTGTCAAGGGGTCAGAAAAGTCTAAATAATGACGGTGGAGCTTTTTAATTTGACGAAAAGGCCCTCAAACCGAGTCCACTTAGTAAATGGATTAGTGTATATGCACTGCACTTGGATTTTATTTTAGAAATTTTAATTTATATTCTATTTTTAAATTGATCTGTAAAACGGTTTAGGGTCAGTCTCTACTCCCAATTAAAAATCAAACCTGAGACCTGCAAGCGCTAGTACGATTGAGTCTGAATTAATGAAAAGAGTAAAAAAAACAAAAAAAAATATCTACAATTAAATTTTAAAAAAATGTGCAATCTTTTACAATGGAAAATTTCAAATTCATAAGACTACTTTGGACAATAAGTAGTACTTTCATTTTAATCAAATATTCTATTCATATCACAAAGATAATGATCACTCCATGAAGAATTTGTTCAACAAATATATAATTGATAAACAAACTTTTTCATTTAATATGACTAAAAAGAAAACTTTCAGAAAAATCAATGTACTAACGAGGGTATATTAGGAAAATTAGAAACTAGCCAACTTGCTCAATAGGCAACATTTGTTGAGGAAAAGGCAAGGAAATATACAATGGTTTATTACCAACGGGATAAGGATTTCCATCCAATTGGTGAGGGAAAAGACGCAAGTGTCCTCCGAGAAGTAAGATGTAGTGAGGGATTTTGTGGGGGTTGAATGTCTTTTCCAGGGTTACTTTGGATGGAATTAAAGTAGGGAAACCGTGTGCGAAATGGACTCTAGTGGATTTTGGAGGATGTGTGGAAGAAGGGTACATTTGTCTTTGATTACAGGACACGAGCACGCCTAGTTCGACGAGAACTTTGGTAAAGGAAAAGGCTCACGGCTCCTATGCGGAACAGCTTTTGTTCCGCACATACGGAACAAAAGTTCGTCCGTTAGATTAAAGTTTTAACGGCTGAGATTGATTAAAAAATGAACAGCTGTTCATTTTTTCTGAACAGTTATTTAGTGAACAGCTGTTCTTAGCTAAAAACACCTGTTTTCAAGGTAAAAAAAGTATTCCGTATGTGCAGAAAAGTAGCTGTTGCGCATAGGAACCGGACGGAAGGAAAAGGTTGCTTCTCTGTACCTTCCAGAACATTCTTCAGCAGGTAGTTCTATGGTATTCTCAGGTAAAAAATTCTCTGTCCCTATTCCTATCTTCATCTCTATCCCCAGCAAATTACAATTCACCCTGTATATATAAAATTGGAAAAAATATTTATATAGTAAATTTTAATTGATTAGGAATAGGGATAAAGATATGAACGGGGACAAAATATTTTCACTTGTATTCTCGCACTTCACGGTTGCGATCACAATCCAACCGTTAGTTCATTCGTATATCATTGGAACCGTTTAAGCGGCTAGTTTATTTTTTTCTTTTTGCTTTTTGCTGAGTTATTCTTATCTTTTTATGTGACTCCAAAATAACAACTCAATGATTTTATTTTTTAATTGAAAAATATAAATCTTCCCTTTTCTTGAGGGCAAGCTGTCTGCTTAAGGTTGTCAATTTCGAAATTTTAACTCGAAATAAAGGGTTATAAAACTCGTAAATACTAATATCATAGCACGGATAGTAAGATACTACACAACTATTTAAATAACATTTCATAATAAATTTATACCAATCATATTTCATTTAAAACATTTCATAATCTTTGTTGAAATAGTTGTCAGCGTTGAGAACAAATATGACTGAGGACTGAAGAGTCGAAATTGAACTCAAAGGTTTTTTCATTCAACCGAATTTATTTTTAATTCGGTTCCCCAAACTGAACCAACCAACCCCATATTCGACCCGATTGAATATAGACAATATCAACGTGCACTAGATCGTCTGATTTAACGACTATACGAATTAGATCGTTGGTCCAACCCGATCCTCTCCTCTCCTCTCCTCTCCTCTAGCAAACTTTATCGAATTTAACTTACTTTATTCATTTCAAATTTGATAAACCTGGTCTAGTCCAATGATTTCGATGCAAATTCGAATCCTCGTCAGTGCAATGGCGCTAAATACCTCTACCCTTGTAAATTCTTTTTCCTTATTTAGGGGTAACACTTTAAGGAGTAATAGCATCGCTGTTCTCCTTTAAAAAACAGGAAGAAAAAGCCAAAGAATCTTGCCATTGCAATATTAATTAATAAAAAAATTTACTGAATTAAATAATTACTATCCATGTAGAACCTTGATAAAAGTCTTTCAACATATATCTATGGTAAGTTTGGCGCAGCAGTTGCCAAAAAGACGATTTTAATAATTTTGAATATATTAATCATGATTTTTCTACGTGATTTTGTAACCCCGATTTTGTACAAGTATAATAAAAATGTGATAATATATGTCTCTGACAATTATTATATTATTATAAACGTAATGACAAAATGTCAAATATAACCTAACAGATATTCTTACCAAATTAAAAATGAAAATAATACTCGGGACAGGCATATTTTGGGGAGGAAAGATGCATGAGGCTCAATGATTTTGTTTTTTGTGCAAATTTGAGGAAATCGTACCTAGAAGAACATGAAAGAAGAGACATTATACCAAAAAGAAAACATATAAGATTAATATTGGAATGCATGCGTCAATCTTTGTTTTATATTAAATATACTTTCTCTCCGTCTTAAATTAAATGTATACTTTTCTATTCATTTGGAACTGGAAAAATATTATATAAAATTAAATATATGTAAGATTATGTGATGAACTTCAAAATTCAATGCATAATAAGAAAAAAAAATTATTATTCAGACCATATCAAGTCATTTTACATCTCAAGAATATATATATATACACACAGAGTATATGAAGTGTCTTATTTTGCAACAGAGGCGGATGTAGCATGGTGGCATGAAAAAAAATTAAATTAGTATATACGGTATATTTTACTCTATTTAAATGATAAATGTATAAGTGATTTCACAAAAAAAAATTTAGTGACCCCACCAATAAAATAAAAACTCTCCAAAACCTTTACTTATTCTAAAAATTCTAGAAACATGCTAAAAAATATTAACAAATTGTCGTGTGCTTCAGTGTTCTATATTCCTGAATCCACCACTGTTTTGGAGGAGCAAATAATCGGATGTACCCGTTTGTGTACCTATTCTTGTGCCCAACCAATCACAATTCACCATACGTATATATAATTAAAAAAAATGATCACATGACGAATTCTTATTAGTTGGACACAAGAATAGATATACAGATAGGTACAGACTATTTTCACCCATTTTTGGAGGTTGGGAAGAATGAGGATGAAGAAAATACCGAAATAGCATGTTGGGCTCCATCAAATTGGTCTAGTTAAATAAAGTCCGATACGTCGGGGGCCAAAAAAAGTCCACTCACGTACGATGCATTAGGTGTATACAAATAGAGTCCAAGCAAGAAGAGAATTTCCGACGGAAATTAGGTTTGAACAATAAAGAGTGAGAAGTTATATACTCCCTCCAGCCCATTTTATTTATCAATTTTTTAAATAAAGAGTTTATTAATAAACTTTTATTCCCTTTCAATTCTACCCCTACAATGAATATTGGAAAGAGAGTAACATAATGAGGAAGATAAAAAAATTAAGTTGATCATAAAAATTAAATAAGTTCATATTTAATATCTTATAATTTTTTACGAAGTAATGTTTTATATTATCGAGGATATCTTTTGATATCAATCTCCAGAGAGTCTAAAAGTTTAAGAAACCGAGTAGCAAAGAAAGACGACTCAATTGAATCATACACAAATGACTGCCAATTAATAATAGTTGGTTGGAGAAAATATTAAAGTTGAAAACTAGTAATAAATGAACAAGTATTTTGAAATAAACTAAAATATAAACTAGGACATCTATTATAAAAACGGAAGATGTACAATGTAACAATGATAGTGTTGACTATTTTGTATTTTTTTTTTTTTGAGTATCATTAGTGGTTTCCCACTTCTCCAGCATGACTGGAACTCCCAACTTACCTGTTGGAAGTGAAGCGTCTCACTGCTTGAGTTGCGTTTCATTGTTTGAGTAGTTTTATCATGGTAGATAAGTACGTTTAAAACTTATATCCAGACCAATAAGTGCAATACACATAGGACAAAAAGTCAATTCTATTTCTTGTAAATTTGTACTTTTGATTTACGTGTATTGTATTTATTGGTCTGGATATAAATTAATATAAACTTGCTCATCTACCAATATAAAACTACTCCCATTATTTTTATTTTGTATTTAACATAGACAATTCAATCATTTTCTTAATTTGAGTGAATTGAATGAAAATGACATAATTGCCGAGTACTAAATATCCAAAGTTATTTATTTATTTATTTATTTTTGAAAAGTTATAGTGTATTGCGTGGGAAGTGAAATTTGAGTACGAGGAACTTAAGCATATAGAATAACGGCTAAAATTAACATTACAAATTTCATAATCTCCCCAGTACAATAGCCCCGCAAACACATTACATATGTAGTATTTTCAAGAACTATTAGAAGATTCCACAATCTGTTTTACAAGATTGACGAGAACTTTTATCTTGGTTGGATGATCGAGATCATAGGCATCAGTCATCACATCCACCATCCTCAAATTTAATTATCGACACTAAGTTCCTTTAATTTCTTAATAAATTTAATTTGTCAATCAATTAATGAATTCTTGTTATAACGCGTCACTAAAATCTTATATCCTAGTAATTTGACCCGATCAAATGTATTTATTTTTATACCACCCATCATTAGATTATTATACTCGTGGTCTCGATTAGTATCAAGGTAAGCTAAAATCCCACATAAGACCAATACTCCCTCCATTCCTCAATATAAGACTTGCATTATATGTTGCGAAAATTAAGGAAGTAAAAAACAAGATACTTTGTTAGTTAAAATATAAATATTATTCTTTTAAATATGACTTGTATATCACTAATTTTATTTAAGAGAATAATATTGATATTTTAATTAAAAAACATCTTAAATTTTACTTTCTTAATTTTCGTAACATAATATTAAGAAATTGAGGTAGTAATAGATAACGGTATTACCATATCATATCTCATTCTCAACTCTGAATGTGATATTTCTTTTCCACCAAAAAAAGGTTGACGCAATATCAACCCTTTGATTTCAACAGGCTTGAGATCATCGGTCCATGAAGCTGCCCTCAACCCCACTTGATATGAAATGTTGGCCCTTGCACTTAAGCCCATATGGATAATGGAATACAGGTAGCTACATGGGTCGCCATTTGGATAAATTATTTGTTCTGACAGAGTTAATTTAATGTGACGACTGCAGTTTCCGCGCCCCAGAGGTGAAACTTAAACTGTCAAGAAAGGGTTGCTGGAGACCCATTTTCCTACTCCCGTCATTCCTTAATGAGATAATCACTATTTATACCCATTATCTAACTTTGAAAAGCAAGTTATACTCTTTATCTTTTTTGTGCTATAAATAGCAAAGTATAATTTTTGAGGTGCCATTTATACCCAAACTAGGCGAAATCGGATGATAAGGCGACGAATCGGGACAGCGAGATTCGAGGCGTGAGTAAGCACCTCGGTGAAATCCGATCTGCGTCTTACTCGGTTGGAATGATTTCATCTCCCAGCAAACCGGAGAGACGATTTATTGCTTCTACGACACGACGGAATCCTCATTTTGGGTATAAATGACACCTCAAAAATTATGTCTGGCTATTTATGGCACGCAAAAAAGATAAAGGGTATAACTTGCTTTTCAAAGTTAGATAATGGGTATAAATAGTGATTATCTCTTCCTTAATATAATATTTTCATTACCTGTTTCGAAAATTAAGAAAATAAAAAATTAGATATTTTATTAGTTAAAATATAAATAGTCCCTTCATTCCTAAATATAAAATTTTCATTACATGTTTGAAAATTAAGGAAACAAAAATTATGATGTTTTTGTAATCAAAATACCAATATTATTCTCTTGAATAATACTTGTATACTACTAATTCTATTTAAGATAGTAATGTTGATATTTTGATTACAAAAACAACTTAATTTTTATTTCATTAATTTTCGCAACATGTTATGAAAGTCTTATATTTAGGAATGGAGGTAGTATTATTCTCTTAAATATGACTTGTATACCACTAATTTTATTTAAAAGAATAATATTAATATTTTAATTAAAAAAAATCTTAATTTTTAACTTTAATTTTTACAACATGTAATGAAAGCCTTGTATTTAGGAATGGAGGTAGTGTTATTTATTAGACATAGTATATACAAATTCATATTCATTGTCTATGGCCTAGTGGATCAAACAGTCAGCATGGTATTTAGGTACCATTTGGATCTGGCAAAAAATCATCTGTCCCCGTGTGTGTCCCCAACCAATCACAATTCATCCTGTGTATATATAATTGGAAAAAATAATTATATAGCAAATTCTGATTGGTTAGGGATAGACGATTTCCACCCTTTGATCTGAGTCAAAACGAAGGAAATGAGATGGAAGGATGTCTATTTTGTGTTTAGATTGACATTATTACAAACGAATAAGGGAGGGAATGGAATAACATAAATCGTAACCATAAGTTTCAGTAGGGGTGAGCACCGTATTCGAATTCGCCAATTCGGCAATTTAAATTCATTTTTTTCATTTTATCCTACCTCAAAAAATTGATCGAATTCGAATTGGTCGAATTGGTGAATTCGGAATTCGGAATTCAGTTTCGACCGAATTGGCCGAATTGGAGGATATATTTTTTTATTGTATAATATATTTAATTATAAAAAAATTCAATAATAATATTTAATTATATAATAATAATATTTAATTATTAAAAAATTCAATTCGAATTCGGTCACACCAAATTCAAAAATAGTGAAACCGATTTCGTCCCAAATTCGATCAATTCGAATTCGGTCTTGACCGAATTATCGAATTCAAGCAGAATTACCGAATTCGAATTACCAAATTGAATTCAAATTCGGTCGGAATTCGGTAAAAATCGAATTTGCCCACCCCTACTGAAAATTCGATTTTTACCGAATTCCGACCGTTGACAATTTCTACTCATTGCTTTGCAAGAAAACAAAAGTATGAATTTGAGAGAGAGCAGCTTAAAAATTATAAGTCATTAATAATTATATGAAAAATACACATTTTTAACAATTAGGATTAGGGGTCTAATTATTGTTCTGTGTATAATATTCATGTGATTCTAATTTTGGGTTGGTCAAAAGTGATGGGTGAAGGTATGGAAGAGAAATGGTTGGTGGTTGGTGATGGATTTTGGAGGATAAAAAAGATAATGATAGGATCATCTTGTAAACTCGAAAATACTTCATGGATCATACAGGAAGTATAAATATTACATTTGACCGAAAACCACCAGTGGGTGAAACTCAAACCAAAACCAAAATTTTTTGGTCATTATTTATAGTATTACGAAAAAAACAAAAACAATAAAAAGAATCAAGAGTACGCGATTAATAATACTATTTTCATTTTAAAATATTGATCATATTTGAAATTTTTAGACAGACAAAAGAAATGATCGAACTACTCACGCGGACCTCTGCCGAGTATTTGACCATTTGGCTAGAATGAAAGAAAATCGTTGACCATTTCTGATCATTACTTTAGGAGAAAAGAAAAGTATGAATTTGTGCGTATATATATATAGAGCAATTTCACTAAAGTGTTCATCAGCAAAACCCTTCTTTAGTTTCTTAGTAAACTCCATACCCCAAAGCGAACTACATCTCTTAATAAACTCCATACCCCAAAGCAAACTTTATCTCCAAACTTCATCAGACTTCTTACCATGACTGTTGATCCAAACGTTGAGGTTTATAGTTCCATGGGCTTAGTCAAGAATCCCGACGGCTCCTTCACACGGTTGCCTCTTAATATACCGGTTACCCCTGCCTCGGCCGATCTAACAAACCCTTTTCATCTCAGCAAAGACATTACCATAAACCAATCTAACAATACTTGGGTTCGTTTATTTGTACCTAAAAAATCATTCGACTCCGAACCGACTTCAAAATTGCCCATCGTGGTTTATTTTCACGGTGGAGGTTTTGTGGTAGGCAGTGCGGCCACACCCATGTTTTACAATCTCTATAATCCAATCACCACTGACATCCCGGCTATCCTCATTTCAGTTGAGTATCGTCTTGCTCCGGTTCACCGTTTGCCTGCAGCTTATGATGATTCCATGGAAGTGCTTCACTGGATCAAGAATTCAAACGAGGAATGGTTGACTAAATATGGTGATGTTTCGAATTGTTTCCTCTTGGGATCAAGTGCAGGGGGCAACATTGCATTTCATGTGGGCTTACGTGCTGCTTCATGCACAAATGATCTCAAGCCTCTTGAAATCAAAGGTTTGATTATGCACTATCCATTTTTGGGTGGAGAGGAGAGAACGGATTCGGAGCTCAGATTAAAAGATGATAAGATATTGCCGTTAAATTTGATTGATATTTCATGGGATTTAAGCTTACCATTAGGTGTTGATCGAAATCACGAGTATAGTAATCCGTTGACAAGTATTAAAATAGAAGCAACTGACCAAATCAAACTTTTGAAATGGAAGATTGCGGTGGCAGGATTTTATGGAGATCCATTAATTGATAGACAAATTGAGTTTGTGAAGAATTTAAGAAAACTCGGCATTTCAGTAATGAGTAAATTTGAGGAGGGAGGATATCATGGTTGCGATGTGGTGGATCCGTCCAAGGCTAAAGTACTCATCAATCAATTGAAGGAGATCATAATAGTTCCTGAAACGAAAACACTTCAAGAAGAAAATCATTTCAATTTATTAGAGCAATAGAAGGATAAACTTACTTTTTTATTTTTTTCAAACAAATGTAAAGTAAAAATTTGACCATTTATTGGAGCAAATTTTTCAACAAGTTGTATGGAAAGAGATATAATTGGTTTTTCCCGGATAAGTGAAATGACCAAAAGTTAGATGCCATATTTAGAAAATCATGCATCTGGGGTACTTCAAAGAACTATATAATTTGAGTTGTTGATTTTGAAGTGCAAAATTCTTCATATGAAAGAGTAAAGAGAAAAAATTAACAAATAAGAGAAATTTATTTCATTCTTTATCTTAGAGAATTTTGAAACACAATTTTCATATACGAAGACATGTAACAAATCCATATCTGACTTTTTCTACACAAGTTTATACTATTATTTTCTTTATTATGCTTAAGGAATATTTCAAGAATATGTAATAAAGCGTACCTTAAAATAATTCAAAAATAATTATTCAATTCGAGATACTACAAAAAAACTCTCGATGTTATAATGTTGAGATGGAACTTGGTGTCTATCGCAATATAAGCTCAATTGATTGAGTTTAGAGTTCATTAGTGCAAAGTGATCTTCGTTGTTTCAGTTTATATGTTGGAAGTTGGTCTCATGACCACTAACATAATAGTTTGTAAACTACATAAGCTATAAACATGAAATAATTAGATGCGAAGCAGTTGATCCGCCGGTGTCCACCATGGTATGGCAATGGATCGGGAAATCCAGCAACAAAGTAATATAGGGGGTATTGGCGAGGGCCATTTTATGCCAATCAATGGATTGCTATAACTTATGGTATCGATCACTACTATCGAAAGTTAATTGGTGGCATAAATCCCCACATAATATAAAGAAAGTTAAAAATGACAATCATTTATTAATAGAAAGAATTCAGACAAACATTTGAGAGAGAAATGTTTTCCTTGATTTTAATAGGGATAATTACGATATGGGACTGAAAGTCAGCTGGTAGAGCGCAGTCCCATTCTACTATAAAAAGAGCCACGTCACCCCCCTCCTCCAAAAAATTTTTTTTTTTCTCAATCACAGTTAAAATACAAAAAAGATTGTTCTGATATGGACACAGTTAAAAGTAAAAAAATTGTACAAATTTGTCACATCACTACAAAATGAGGAGAGAGACAATTTTTTACTTTTAACTGTGTCCATATCAGAACAATCTTTTTTGTATTTTAACTCGTGACTGGAGAATTTTTGGGAGGAGGGGCGACGTGGCTCTTTTACTGACTAAAGTGGGACCAGGGGCCCTACCAGGGTGCCTCGATCCATATCGAAATTTTCCTTTTAATAGGGATGACCATTGTCGGGATTCCAATAGTGATTAGCTGATATATATTAATTTAAAAATGTATTAGGCTTTTTGACTTTTTTTTTTGTTAAACAAAAGTGGGGGATTTTGTTTTTTAAAAAAGATTTTTTTTGTCTGATTTTCATTTTTTGTTTCGTCAATAAAAACTTGTAAAATGTTATTTTTTTTTAAATTAAAAATTAAAAATAATGAATGGTTACATAAATTTCGGTATTCGATATTTGATTTCCATATAATTTCGAAATAATTTCGGTATTCGGTATTTAGTTTACATATAATTTTGATTCAATTTATTTTTCATAAAATATTATAAAAGCGAATCGAATACCGAAATTTTGTTTCGGAAAACCAAACCATATATCGAATGCACACCTCTATATAAAATAATATAATTTTTCTCCAAATAAACGCATCATATTTGAACAAAAGGCATAAAACAAGCCTAATGTGAGCCTAGCTCTTTTTTTTTTTTTTTAAAAAAAAATTAGCCCAGATTTTTTTTTTTATTAGCCCAAATAATTTTTTTTTTTTTTTTTAGATTAACCATATATCGAATATTCCCTTCTTCTTTCTTCTTTGCCAACTCTAACAAGAAGACAGAGCTTTAAGAATGGTGGAATGTGAGGGCATGAGGGGCCAATATGGATCTCTTGTGGGTTTGTTGGATCTCTTGAGTCTATTGGGTCCAATATGGATCTTATTAGATTCATATTAGTTCATTGGACCCAAATCCATATAGAAATTTGGATCCAAAAAAATATTGTCTTATATCTGATTTGAGTCTAGTAAATGTGAGTCTAGATTTGGGTCTTTGGATCCCATTGACAGCCCTAGTCATTGTGCCAATATAATCTCTTAATTTATTTTGTATCAGTTATAAGTTATCGTATTTTTTCTAAAATTTTTGTAGATAAATGAGGTGAGTTGAGTTGCTCGTAAACAACTGATGAGCTGAGTTTGAACGGAAAAATTATCTCACATAAAATATGAAACGAATTATTAGTTGAGCAAAATTAAGTGAGTTGAGTCTGAACTCAGCTCATCATTTCCACTAATAGTTATCTTTCTACCTCTTATTATCTTCTTACCACGTGGACTGTTGTATTTTTAGCCTCTATATTACTTTTGTAGTTTTTCTGCAATATCTTGAATAACTCTTGTATACATTCAACAATTTATTTGAATAGATTCCACAAGTTTTACAGCATTAGATTTTTTAATTTCTTTGCAACATTTTCAAAATATCATGTGATTGAGTTGTTTTATACTTATTAAGTTTCCATTCTCAATTTATAAAATAATCGAGTGTTTAGTTCGTAATTTATGTACAAAACTTAATACCACTATTTATAGTATAACGGAAAAAAGACTCAAGAGTACGTGACTAATAATACTATTTTCATTTCAAAATATTTATTATATTTGAAAATTTTAGAAAGACAAAAGAAAATGTAAAAAATTAATCCAAAAAAATAATTTAAAATATCCTTAATTAATGATTAGAGTGTTATATCCTTTGATCTTTTTCCCATTACCTTCCCTTCACGGAAAAGAATAAAACTATTCACGCGGACCTCTGCCGAGTATTTGACCATTTGGCTAGAAAGAAAGAAAATCGTTGACCATTTCTACTCATTGCTTTGCGAGAAAAGAAAAGTATGAATTTGAGAGAGAGCAGCTTAAAAATTATAAGTCATTAATAATTATATGAAAAATACATATTTTTAACAATTTATATTATATTATCAGACTGAGAAAATAATAAATATTAGTGGTTAGTTTTCTCAAAAGCATTTGCATGATTTCATCTTTTTTTTTTTTTTTTTTAAAGGAAGGAAAAGTATTAATTTGTGTAATTAGATAATTATTCACGCGGGGCTTGACCATTTGGTTACAAAGAAAAAAAATCGTTGACCATTTCTAGTCACTGTTTCTAAGAAAAGAAAAGTATGAATTTGTGTGTGTATATATATAGAGTAATTCCACTTAAGTGTTCATCAGCAAAACCATTCTTTAGTCTCTTAATAAACTCCTTACCCCAAAGCAAACTTTATCTCCAAACTTCATCAGACTTCTTACCATGACTGTTGATCCAAACGTTGAGGTTTATAGTTCCATGGGCTTAGTCAAGAATCCCGACGGCTCCTTCACACGGTTGCCTCTTAATATACCGGTTACCCCTGCCTCGGCCGATCTAACAAACCCTTTTCATCTCAGCAAAGACATTACCATAAACCAATCTAACAATACTTGGGTTCGTTTATTTGTACCTAAAAAATCATTCGACTCCGAACCAACTTCAAAATTGCCCATCGTGGTTTATTTTCACGGTGGAGGTTTTGTGGTAGGCAGTGCGGCCACACCCATGTTTTACAATCTCTATAATCCAATCGCCACTGACATCCCGGCTATCCTCATTTCAGTTGAGTATCGTCTTGCTCCGGTTCACCGTTTGCCTGCAGCTTATGATGATTCCATGGAAGTGCTTCACTGGATCAAGAATTCAAACGAGGAATGGTTGACTACATATGGTGATGTTTCGAATTGTTTCCTCTTGGGATCAAGTGCAGGGGGCAACATTGCATTTCATGTGGGCTTACGTGCTGCTTCATGCACAAATGATCTCAAGCCTCTTGAAATCAAAGGTCTGATTATGCACTATCCATTTTTGGGTGGAGAGGAGAGAACGGATTCGGAGCTCAGATTAAAAGATGATAAGATATTGCCATTACATTTGATTGATATTTCATGGGATCTAAGCTTACCGATAGGTGTGGATCGAAATCACGAGTATAGTAATCCGTTGACAAGTATTAAAATAGACGCAACTGACCAAATCAAACTTTTGAAATGGAAGATTGCGGTGGCAGGATTTCATGGAGATCCACTAATTGATAGACAAATTGATTTTGTGGAGAAATTAAGAGAACTCGGCATTTCAGTAATAAGTAAATTTGAGGAGGGAGGATATCATGGTTGCGATATGGTGGATCCATCCAAGGCTAAAGTACTCATCAATCAATTGAAGGAGATCATAATAGTTCCTGAAACGAAAACACTTCAAGAAGAAAATTATTTCAATTTATTAGAGCAATAGAAGGATAAACTTATTTATTTATTTTTTTAAACAAGTGTAAAGTAAAATTTTAACCTTTTGTTGGATCAAATTGTTCCAGCAAGTTGTATGAAAAGAGATATAATTGGTTTTTCCCGGATAAGTGAAATGACCAAAAGTTAGATGCCATATTTAGAAAATCATGCATCTGTACTTCAAAGAACTATATAATTTGGGTTGTTGATTTTGAAGTGCAAAATTCTTCATATGAAAGAGTAAAGAGAAAAAAATTAACAAATAAGAGAAATTTATTTCATTCTTTATCTTAGAGAATTTTGAACCACAATTTTCATATACGAAGACATGTAACAAAACTTTTCCTACACAAGTTCATACTATTATTTTCTTTATTATGCTTAAGGAATATTTCAAGAATATGTAATAAAGCGTACCTTAAAATAATTCAAAAATAATTATTCAATTCGAGATACTACAAAAAAACTCTCGATGTTATAATGTTGAGATGGAACTTGGTGTCTATCGCAATATAAGCTCAATTGATTGAGTTTAGAGTTCATTAGTGCAAAGTGATCTTCGTTGTTTCAGTTTATATGTTGGAAGTTGGTCTCATGACCACTAACATAATAGTGTGTAAACTACATAAGCTATAAACATGAAATAATTAGATGCGAAGCAGTTGATCCGCCGGTGTCCACCATGGTATGGCAATGGATCGGGAAATCCAGCAGTATGAGCAACAAAGTAATATAGGGGGTATTGGCGAGGGCCATTTTATGCCATTCAATGGATTGCTATACTTATGGTATCGATCATCGTTAATTGGTGGCATAAAAATCCCACATAATATAAAGAAAGGTAAAAATGACAAACATTTATTAATTTGAGAGAGAAATGTTTTCCTTGATTTTAATAGGGACGACCATTGTCGGGATTCCAATAATGATTAGCTGATATAGATTGTAAAATAGGGTTATGGATGAAGCAGGGCTCTCTGTTGATGTTAAAGGCAATCATATGAGTCAATCTTTGAATCAGTTGACATATGACAAGTCTAATGTGGCTGGCTGTGGTGTATGTATTTAAAAGAGTTATTGCAATTTACTACTATTAAGTTAGAGGGGAGTAGTACTTTACCCCACAAAGTTTCAATTAATTCTTTAGGAGGTTTATTCTGTTAAACTTTTGTTAAAAAATTGCAGCAAAATGACTCTTATTTCTATTCTTGCATGTAACTCTTATCAAATTGAGATATTTTTCAATCTAATCCTTTCAATAAATAAATTACCTCATTCGTTTTTCTTAATTTTAAATTTAAATTTTTTGAACAAACAAAGGTAAAATTTCTCATTAGATAATCTTTTCTTTAGTCTCATTCATTTTTCTGCTTATTTAGAATTTCTAACCACCATCAATCAATATAATGTATAGAGTAACATGCAAAATATGTCCTCAATTATGTTAATAGTTTCAAATTATTCCCATATATTTCATAATTTTAGTTTTATATCCATTTTGTTTCAATGTGTTTAGTCCTCGGGTAGTAGAACACCAACGGATTCCGTGCATGAGCACATAGGGCATAATCATTGAAAAAATCAAACGACTAAAATTGCAACTATTAATATGACTGGTTGACCCTTTTTGAACATTACTCTTACAATATATTCTTAACTTGTTCTAATCATAATCTCTCTCTCTCTCTCTCTCTCTCTCTCTCTCTCTCTCTCACACACACACACACACACACACACAACGATAGAGTTGCATGCACTCATAGAAGTTAATTAATTTATTGAAGGGACTAAATTGAAAATTGCCCTAATTTGATAATAGTGAAATGAAAATATGTACAAGGGTAAGAAAGTTATTTTGCTGCCATTTTTTAACAGTATGAATGTCTAGTACATTAATGAGGGTAAATTGCTCATCCCTTTTAACTTAATGGTAGCAAAGTGCAATTAATGAGGGTAAATTGCTCATCCCTTTTAACTTAATGGTAGCAAAGTGCAATTAACCATATTTAAAAATTCATGATATTCTCTCTTTGAAGGAAATATGGATAAATGATCGATCAAAAGTCTTCTTTACGCAAAATTGGGAGTAGATATATACCAATATTCCCAGGTCTCATATATTTTTCATATAAATTTTATTTAATGACCTAATTCTTATCCGATGACCCAATTTGTAATGCAGGGCTAGTGTCACATGGGCTTGACCGTTATAGTACTTATGCATATGGTTTTCTGAAGATGGTTTTGTTGCGTTCTCATCCAATAATGTTCAATTAAACGAATTAAAATACTCACTTATCGAAAATATAATTATTTTAATTATTCTAAAATAACTATTATTAGAAAGATGCTTCAAAAGTAGTAATACATAGAAGCTAAAAACATTACTACTCTTTATTGAACAAAAAAGGAACTATGAGGTCATTGTATGATCTCCTTTAATTGATTGATTAGTACTTCAGCTTTTGATGGATCCACCATATCACAACCATGATATCCTCCCTCCTCAAATTTACTCTCTACTGAAACATTTAGTTCTCTTAAATTTTTCACAAACTCAATTTGTCTATCAATCAATGGATCGCCATAATAGCCTGCCACCACAATCTTCCATTTCAAAAGTTTTATTTGGTCAATTATGTCCATTTTAATGCCTGTCAACGGATTACTATACTCGTGATCTCGATCAGCACCTATCGGTAAGCTTAAATCCCATGACATATCAATCAAATTTAATGGCAATATCTTATCATCTTTTAATCTAAGCTCCGAATCTGTTCTCTTTTCTCCACCCAAAAATGGATAATGCATAATCAAACCTTTGATTTCAAGAGGCTTGAGATCATCTGTGCATGGAGCGGCACGTAAGCCCATATTAAATGCAATGTTGCCCCCTGCACTTGATCCCAAGAGGAAACAATTGGAAACATCACCATATTTAGTCAACCATTCGTCGTTTGAATTCTTGATCCAGTGCAGCACTTCCATGGAATCATCATAAGCTGCAGGCAAACGGTGCACTGGAGCAAGACGATACTCAACTGAAATGACGATTGCCGGGATCTCAGTGGTGATTGGATTATAGAGATTGTAAAACATGGTTGTTGCTGCACTGGATAACACGAAGCCTCCACCGTGGAAATAAACGACAATGGGCAATTTTGAAGTAGGTTCGGAGTCGAATGATTTTCGGGGTACAAACAAGCGAACCCAAGTGTTTTTGGAGTGGTTTATGGTTATGTCTTTGCTGAGATTAAAAGGGTTGCTAAGATCGTCCGAGGCAGGGGTGACCGGTATTATATTTATAGGCAACCGTGTAAAGGAGCCGTCGGGATTCTTGACTAAGCCCATGGAGCCATAAAGCTCAACGTTTGGATCAATTGGCATGGTAAGTCCGATGGGGTTAGAGAATGGAGATGAACTTTGCTTTGAGATCTAGGGTTTGTTAAGAGATTAATGAAAGGCTTGTTGAAGAACACTTTACTGGAATAGCTATTTATAGATCCTATTTATTTTCTTCGAAGGCAATGGGTAGAATTGATCAAAGATTTGGCTTTTTTTTATTTCCTAGTCAAATGATCAAAAGTCGTATTAATTCCATCATATAATCATCCAACTACTTGGTACAAATCTACGGGGATAGTTATTATATATAAAGTCAAAATGTTCATACATTAATTCTTTTCTTTGAAGCTAATGTGGGAAAAGGTCAAAGGATATAGACTTTTTCTTAATAAGTACTATTGTCATCTCATAATATAAATCGTTTAGAATATATATTGGAAATTAAGGAAGTAAAAAGCAATATAATTTGTTAGTTAAAATATTAATATTAATCTATTAAATAGAATTAGTGGTGTACAAATCATATTTAAAAGACTAATATTGATACTTTGACTAACAAATTTCCCTACGTTTTACTTCATTAATTTTTCGTTAATGTCTTAAACGACTTATATTATAGAATGGAGGGAATACAAAATACAGAGACCATTATAAAATTATGCAAGAAAATATCATTAATGAAAAGGTAGGAAGATTGGAAATACGAGGTAGGATTCAAAGAGAAAAATCATTAATTAATATTTGATTACAAGATTACAAATAGTTTCGGACAAATAAAAAAGAAGGTAAAAACAATTATTTTGTAAGGGATGTAGTACTATTTTTCAAGTTTAAGATATAGTTGATATTTTACATTGTAAAAGAGTATAATAAGACACAACATTTACTAAAAGCAGCACAACAAATGGCTGTGTTTAGCAAGCTTCTCATAAGACTTTGCATGAAGGAGCTCATAACTTCCTCATAAGGAAAACCATGATGTGTTTAGTAATTTCCGGCAAAAAATCATTTGCCGTGTATGTCATTATTCAGGTACTCAACCAATCACAATTCACTACGTGTATATATAATTGAAAGAAATGTCTACGTAACAAATTTTGATTGGTTGGGTACAGGAATGAGACATACACGAGGATAGACGATTTTCACCCATAATTTCTTGTGTTGCATTTATTACATTCACTTTTATATTCTTTTTATTAAGTAAAGGGAAAATCAAATGCAAACATACTTTTTTTTAATATCCCTCTAATTTAACTAAATTTTTAAGTTTTGTAAAAGTTATATTATTCGGACAAGTGTTGTAATTATTAATTCAAGGCATAAACATGAGTTGGACTATTTAATTTTTTTTGGACAAAAAATGTCGATCATTTCAGCCAAGATATATATATATATATAGGTGTGTGTGAAAGAGAAATTATAAAACTCATAACTTTTGATGAGTAAAATTAGTAAAGACCATTTCTTTTTCTTTTTTCTTTTTTAGTTTTAACATTATTCTATTTTTAAGAAAAATGGTATGTTATTTTTTCTACTAATTGTTTCTTTTAAATAGAAAAGATTTGCTTTGGTGCCCGCACTTACTAAGAGGTAAAAGAAAGGTTATCTGAAGAAAAATTCAATCATATTACCGTTCTTAAGAGATAACTATTTATTTATACACAAAAACTCATACTAGTCTTTCCTTTGAAGGCAATGAATAGAATCGAGCAAAGGTTTGTTTTTTTTAAAAAAAAAATAAGTTAAATGATCAAAAGGGGAAAAGGTCAGTAAAAATATATCTATAAGTCAAATTAGAGTGTTCAGGAAAAATTAAAACTGATAAATTCAAATTAATCCAAACCAATTTTTGGGATTCATTAGTATATGACATTGGTTTTAGTTTGAACAAAAATTGAAACTTCACTTTTAGTTTGGTTTGAAAAAATTTATAATCTAATCCCAACAATATATATATCATACAAAATATTTTCTAGTTTTTCTATTCTAATAATAAAAAAGTCGTGGTAAAAAAATGAAGAAATGACCAAAAGTTGCATGCCATAATAAAGTCATGCAACTACTTGGTAGAGGTCCGCGTGAGTAGTTATTTACTTTGAATGCAATGGAAAAAGAATCAAAGGATACAATTTTTTTCTTCTTCTTTTTCATTATTCAAATTATCAAAAGTCCTCATATTATTAATTTCTTCGAAGACTGGCCATCGGTAGAAGGCAAAAAAAATCGTTTGTATTCATTCCGTGTCACGTTCTATATCCATCATTAAGAAATTATTGTGTCTTACTTTTTTTCTGGAGAATTTCACTATTTTTTTAGGTTATAATTTTTTTAAATAAAAATTAACACAATATAATTTCTTATTTATGAGACAGGAAACGAGACACAGAATAGGAATAACCATTCTTAACGTAGGTAGAATTGGTCAAAGCTCTTTAGCTAAAAAAAAATAACAAAAGAAAATACAAAATTCAGATAAAAAAAAAAATCAATGCAGCAAGAAATCAGTTTGTAATAAATTGGTTATATGAAATTCGTGGAAATGCAATTGTCAAGAAAAGGTAGCATCGTCAATGCTACCTGACTACCTCAGTGGCTAACATATGACTTTGAAAACGATAAAGGTAGACTTGGGATCAACGACCTTTTCTCCAACTAATAAAGCCGGAAATAAAAACCCCTTTATTATCGCAAAAATTCTTATATCCCCATTTTGTATTATGTTTTCTGTCCCACCAATACATGTTTGTCACGTATTCACTTTTTCCTTACGAGTTCTACTATTTATATTAGTTTATAATTTTTTTGTTTAAAAAATTAACTCATATCAATTTCTTATTAGCGTGATTATTAGTATGAATAACGTCCAGTATTGCTGAAGTTCCCGAATTACCATTTGATGCTCCTGTTAACAAGGAAGTTTTAGAGAAAATAAAATTATATATATATATTAAGGAAAATGATAATATAATTAATCGATATTAGGAATTACATTAGGGAGGTGGATTTCTGATGAATCCCCTACTCTTTGAAAAGAAATCAGAACATTACTTGGCTTATGGGCATAACAAATTCTATAGAATAAAATTCCTAAGATACGCATTACTATTCCCTTACAAACAGACTGTATAACCCAAAACACAAAACAGGGATCACATTCAAACCAGATGACTTCCACAACTGACAGAGTTCTTATCTGCAAACTTTCAAAACCTATAAAAATAGAAGGGGAGATCAGCTGAAAACTGCACCGTGTAGTGCACAGAGACCACACCAGATACGTACATTACGTCCGCTCCCGATCCTCCATTCGAAGCCATGCTGCAGCAAATCTCTACCTCGAGGGATGCTTCTCCAAATTTGAGACGGTCACCCCCGTTGTATGTTTACATAAAAACTAGAAATAAATCCTAAATTATAACATTAAATAAAACCTAATACTAGCATAATATAGATCATGAAATCTACACATTCCCCCCAACAATTCAAGAACAAGCAAATCATGGGCATTAGCTCTCGACCTCCGTCTTACCCTATTTATGGGTAAGAGCACCCGTCGACAAATTAATGCCAGTAGCAAAAGAAATCGAAAAAATGCCAGCAATGCCGGAAGCGGAATTATGCTTCCAAACCAAAGTGTCAGCAACAACATGTCCTGCAAAGTCAAAATCCTTATAGGTTGGGCCAGCATGGCCATACCCAACTAAAAAAATAGTCCTATGTGCCAGGCATTTTTTAGCCAGTCCAACAATGTATGGCCCACCCGCATAGTAACTATTTGGCCCAACAAATTTAGTGTTTTGGGTCGGCACAACATGGATGAAGCTCCCAACAGAGCCTTTCAGCCCACCAAACTCCTGGCCCTTAACACAATCCTTAGACCCATCAAGCTTCTGGCTAATAGCAACATCCTTAGACCCATCAAAATCCTGGCTCATATAAGAATCCTTAGACCCATCAAGTTCTGGTCCACAAACCATTTCTTCCAAACTCGAGTCCGAGACCCGACCCATATCAATTGTTGGACTTGCCGACCATCTTTCCCCACTTCAGACTATCACAGCCTTCGGTAACCTTTAGCAACTCCGGCAACAGTCTCACCATCTAATCCCTTATTTTTGCTCCATCACGCCAGTCATATCCTATTGCCGACAACCAGTTCCCACTCGGTGTAAATTCCAACCTCCCTCTAAATCTTCCAATCCCGCGTGCCATCAGTTCTAAAAAACTCAGAGATTCACACATTCCCCCCATTCTTCCCATCCCCTTGGGTCCTTAGAATCACTATCCACCTCCATTCCATACCTACCATAAGAAAGCTGATGTGCTATGACAGATGACCCATCACCATCACCGTTAGGCCTAGTTGTCTTGGTGTGCTTGGTCTCAGTGCCGAATCTAGTCCGGTGACCCAGCAATAAGGTATATGACATCAGAACTTCCCACCCCGCAGTAGTCAAACGGCGGATTGTTGCCGTAGCAATGACAGTGCACAACAGCAATGCCCTAGAATTGGTTGAGGACCCCATTACTATGCTGAATAATGGTGTCCATTGTCCATCAAAAATCCGATCGGTAACAAATTTTACCGTCTGATTAGCAGAAACGCACAGTGACGGTGGAGAGAGACCTAGCAGTCTAGGTAGATGTCCCGACATAGTCGGAACCTCACCAGAGGCGAGAGAAAAATAGGGAGAGAAAACCCTATTCCAGGTTAGAAAGTTTTGTAACAAAATTAAATTGATAAAATATGTTGTAGTCTTAATTATTTAAATTTGATTGATGAAATGAGTTTAATAGACTATTCAAAGTGGACTATTAACTGATGTCCAACTCCACTTCAAAAAAAAAAAAAATCCTAAATATGCTAGATTAAAGGAAGATACGCTAAAATAAATTTAATACAAACTCAAATTAAATTCGAAGTTTACTCGGATGGATTAAATTTATTGGCCCACTCCAAAAAACAAGAGACCGGACTGGCCTGCTGCAAATGATGGACTAAGTAATAAATGAATAACTCGAAGTTACATCTTTCCTTATACATATGGGTGTCAATCAAGTTATGTGAGTCAAAGTTGATTTAACTTACGCCCAATTCATATAAAAAAATAGAAAGCTTAGCATCACGCTCAGCCTGAAAAAGCTCAAAACATTGAGTTCACGCTCACCTCACATTTTAATGTGAGCTCGAGCTGAGCTCACGAGCTAAATTTATATTAGCAAAAAACAAAAATCCTGTAGGAAGAGTAGTATAATACAATGAGCATTGAAATTAAATTTTGACAAGAATACAAATATACATAATACAATGATACTTAATTTTTGAAGCAAAATAAACTAATAAAAAGATAACAAAAGATAAATACATAGCAAGGTTAAATGTTAAAGAATCTACATACAACGTAAACAAAAATCCTTATATAGACTAAAACAAAAGAAGCAGAAGTCTCATAATTGTAAAAGCTTTATATAGAGAAAAACAAGAGAAGTAGAAGATCCATAATTATTTATTAGGCTAATAAAATGAGTCTTATATAAAAAAACAAGAGAACCCATGCACTTAAAATTCTAACAAATGATGAAATTGCACATTGCAAAAGAGTGATTTAATTCCACTGTTAGTGCCAAATCCAATTTCGAAAATCCCATTGAATTCTTCTACAATATTTTTTACTTTTTATTATGATTCAAATCTACAAAAAAAATAGGAAATATAAGTAAATAAAGTAAGAAGCAGTGATGAAGAAAAAATAATTTAGACAAGTAAAATAGAAAAACTAAGTAAAAAATAACCTACAAAAGTATAATCAAACTATTCCTCATAATCACTCTCTTTTGGTGAACTCCTAATTCAGTATTGACCACAAACTAATCATTTAACTGTATAGGGAATTAGTGAGCGAAATTGATTCAAGACGCGACCCCCGGTGCTAAAAGCATTCGAATAGACGATTTGTCATTTCAAATAAAGTTTGTATGACCTAAGATCGTGGAATAGAGCACTCGAATCGCCATTTTTCTGAAGAGTAGAATGAGATAATCTGTCACACCCCATAACTTTAGGATGACCCGGCAGTGCCACATACGCCGATAGGACACCGAACCCTCAAATGAAAATGCTAAAATCCCAATGACTTTAAAGAATTATTAGCCACTTTGATCATCAACATATTTTCGTCTAGTCCCTTTGGTCAAAATTCAAGTTTTTTAACTTATTTCATCACTAAAGTTTTTTCGGCCTGCCATTTTGGTTACTAATTTTTTTTTTAAACTTTTTTCATCACTAAAGTTTTTAAGGCCTGCCATTTTGGTTTAGTGACCAAAATGGCAGACCGAAAAAACTAAAATGGCAGGCCTTAAAAACTTTAGTGATAAAAAAAGTTATAAAAAAAAATTTAGTGACCAAAATGGCAGGCCGAAAAAACTTTAGTGATGAAATAAGTTAAAAAAACTTGAATTTTGACCAAAATGGCTAGACGAAAATATGTTGATGATCAAAGTGGCTAATTATTCGACTTCAAACTTTAAAGGAAACTGAAAGTTTCTTACATAAATGAAATACTCCAAATACAACGATATTCTTACAAAAGGAAACATAATATTAACTAAAACGAAATTAACAGTTATATCTATTACAAAGATTCAATAACTTTCCTTGATCCAATCCCCACCATAGTTGACTACAACCTGAACATCTGTAAAAGAGAAATATAGAAAGGACTGAGCTACTAAACTAGCCCATTAAGAATAGCATCGAACACAACTCAAAATAATTCGCGACTTTCCCAAAACATGTGTGAAATCAATGCATGACTTGACTTGACAAACTTTTAAAACATTTCAAAATACTTGTGAAATACTGTTGGGGCAAATAGCCCCACTGTGTCTCCGCCAGTGACCGTCATCATAGAAGTTATCAAGGAAAACATGAAAGGGAAAAAAAATCTATGCTCATGCATGTTAAATCTTATTTTTAAAGGATTGATAACTTGACAACCGAAGCTCCAAAAATTTAAGGGAATAGAAAATCCGAAATAACATGCGGCTCACTTCATCGAGACATGCACCATTATAGATTGTATAACGAAGTCAACAAGTACAAATGTTTTACGCGTAGGAACCGTATTATGGAAGTTTATGAGTTAATTTTTAAATGGTATTAAAGTGGGCCTTAAACAAGATGTGTTGGCTCATAATGTTCTAGTGAACTTTAATTGTTCCTGTATTACCCAAGTAGGGCGACAAGTCTTGAACTGTCACCGCGTAACTCAAAAAAGGCGGCGGTAGAGGTGTCAACAAGTTCGGACCGGCCCGAACCCGGTTCACATAACTCGAAAAAATGTGAACATGAGCTTAGGTGAGTTGAGAGTGAGCTCAATATTCAAGCTTGAATTTTATGTGAGCCGAACGCGAGTTTGATCCCGCTCAGCCCGGTTAAAACTCGCACCCGAATAAAAATAATATAATTAAAAATATTATATATAATACTAAACTTCTAAGTGAAAAAGACCTATAAAACTGGTTGCAAAACGTAATGTTTCTTCTCTCTTTCTCAAAACATATTTTTGGTTATTTTTTTATTAGTTTATTTGCTACAAGAATTAAGTATCATCATATTATGTATATTCGTATTCATGTCAGAATTTAGTTTTATATCTCATTGTATTCTACTATTCTTGCTACAAGATTTTTAATTTTTGCTGATATAAATTTAACTCATAAGGCTCGTGAGCTTAACTCGCACTCGGTTTAAGCTCAAGATTTGTAAGCTTTCTAATTTTTATGTGAGCTGAGCGTGAACTATGTCAAGTTCAGCTCACATAGCTTGATTGACACCCTTAGGCGGCGGGGCTTGAATTGACTTCTACCTCAATGTGAGGGAAGTGTTGAAATATAAAATCTCACATCGAGTGCTTAAAAAAGATCTAAATCACTTAAAAACTCATGAGTTAACACCTCCCATTACAATTTAATTTTGACGAGGATATGAAAGTACTGAGCTAATTTTCACGCGTGTAATGCTTCTATTATTGTGGATAAACTAAAAAGAGAGAGGTTGATGTTTGTTGATAAATTAAATTATTGTCTCCATTCTTTCGCAATATAATATAGGTTAAACTATCAAGAAAATCTTCTAAAAATGTAGGTAGTATAATCTTTGGACCTTACTATGCTACTTAAATTATTGACTAGAAAATTAACTAAAATAAACAAAGCATTTTTCATAATCTTTAGTGAGTCAAAAGGCTCTTAATTACATAGCTCAGAGTTCACCGAAAGGACAAGTAAACCCGACGGAACCACCAAACCCGCTAAGGAGGGCAAAACGGAGATTTTGCTTTCGAAGAATACTGGCCCAAGTATTTCAGTTTTTCTTAGAAGTGAAACTTCAGGGAAATATGGAGGCCAGTACTACGAAAGTACAGGGGCCTGCATTTTCCTTCTTCACCGGCCCCATTTCGTAGCCTCTGAACTTTCCTAGTTCCTTCGTTGCACCCCTCTTTTTTTTTCTTTTTTTTTCTGAAAATGCATTATTATATTTAAACTATATGAGAAAACGTACACTGTGTACAATCGGCTTTAGTCTTACATAATTCTGAATAACTCTATTTGTAAAAGCTGTCACACAGGATTCCATCGTCAGCGTCACGGTGCTGATGCATGTTTTTTTTTAGCATAATGACAATGTAATTTCATTCAATGATAATTTTTATTTAAACGGTCAAAAATAGCTATTTTCCTATTATTTAAAATAGCTCGTAATATGAAAGAGTACTTTTTAACCTCTTTTAAGCTTAACTATCGGATCAAATTGTTCTGATTGACAACAGATTATGAATAAACACGTGTTGAAAAATACGTACATTAACGTACTCTAACTTTAAACTTGTCACACTGTATGATTTATAATCCTTTATCCTCCTTCCCTCTTTTATCTTATGCCCCATTATATATAGATGATTGTCATGTATTCTATTTACTCCTTAGTTCCACCCAAGGGCGGATATATGTCCACGTTGGGAGGGGCTTCCCTCTCCCTAAATTTTCATATCCATGTATTTTTATGTGATTTTTTAGTATACCCTTATATTCTATAAAATTTAAAACTTTTATATTGTAATCTCTCATAGTATAATGACTCTTTAATTAAGATGTAAACTTTCTTTAATTAAAAAATCATGCTGTCATCTATATTTTTTTTTGCAAAGTACTCTAATTACAGTGAATTTTATTTCGCTTCAGCGTTGGAGCGGGTGTCAAAGCTTCATGACCTCACGTAGTCACAAAGTCAGCCTCACTACTTGGCCAAAGCCTTCTTGACATGCTGTCATCTATATGCAAGAGACGGTAGGAGACAAAAGTATCGGGATAGACTTTTTTCTGGAAACAAGGGGAATATGAAGTCAAGAATTCATGTATTATTTAACAACTTGGGTTAGTTTTTTAAAAAAACTCCCAATGACGTTTTGGGTTATTATTAATCGCCTACTCTGAATTTTAACTTTTTTATTTTTTGTAATTGTACAAGTAGCAGTATTGTCCATTAAAAAAAAAGTAGCAGTATTGAATTTTGTATTTTAAATTACGATTTAAAGACTCGTTATCATACAACTTGATAGCATGGAAACGTAAAGATGCAACAACTCCACAGCATGACAACTTAAAGATGCAACAACTCCGTCTGTCCGTCACATGATATATTGAAATGGATATAGATAAATAAAGAAGAAAATTTTGCCAAAAAAAATTAAAATACCAAGAAATTAGAAAAACAACAATCTGGAATTCTTCACATAGTTTTTTGAATGTGTACAAGAAGCCTGTCAACATATTCCAAAGAAGATTCAAAAGTAAAAGTTACACATGGAAGCTAAAGTTTTATTAAAGAAAATTCAATCCTAAAAACGTCATTTTGGGACTGGTCTCACAGCCCCTCACATGAATTAAGCGGGATCTACTTATAAATGTAGGCTCTGCTTAAATCATGTGGGACTGCAGGGTCAGTCCCTCAAGGGGCAAGAGTTATCCCTCCTTTTCTTCTAATCAAATTAAGCATTCTCATTTGAGGAACTATTAGTAGATGGGATGATCTCCTTCATTTGATTGATGAGTACTAGATTCTTTGATGGATCCATCATGTCGCTACCATGAAATCCTTCATCGAACATACTCATTACAGAAACCCCAAGTTTTTCTAATTTTTTCACAAACTTAATTTGTCTATCAATCAATGGATCGTCATAATAGGCCGCCACTATAATCTTCCATTTCAAACGTTTGATTTTTTCAATAACATGTCTTTTCAGGCCTTTGATTGGATTACTATACTCGTGGTCTCGATCAGCACCTATTGGTAAACTTAACTCCCATGCAACATCAATCAAACTTAACGGCAATACCGTATCATCTTTTAATCTAATCTCCCAATCAGTTCTCTTCTCTCCACCAAAAAATGGATAATGCATAATCAAACCTTTGATTTCAAGAGGCTTAAGACCATCTGTGCATTGAGCAGCACGTAAGCCCACGTGATATGCAACGTTGCCCCCTGCACTTGAGCCCAAGAGGAAACAATTGGAAACATCACCATATTTAGTCAACCATTGGTCGTTTGAATTCTTGATCCAGTGCAGCGCTTCCATGGAATCATCATAAGCCGCTGGCAATCGGGCTTCCGGAGCAAGACGATACTCAACTGAAATAACGATTGCAGGGATCTCAGTGGTGATTGGATTATAGAGATTGTAGAACAAAGTTGTAGCAGCACTAGATGCTACGAAACCTCCACCGTGGAAAATAAACAACAATGGGCAATTTTGAAGTTGGTTCGGAGTCGAATGATTTTTTAGGTACAAATAAACGAACCCAAGTGTTTTTGGATTGGTTTATGGTAATGTCTTTGCTGAGATTAAAAGGGTTGGATGGATTATCCGACGCTAGGGTAGCCGGTATATTTGAAGGCAACCGTGTGAAAGAACCGTCGGAATTCTTGATTAAGCCTAGGGTGGCATGATCAAATTCAACTTTTGGAACAACTGACTTGCTTCTACTACGGAAAGTGATGGATGGATCATCTGACTCTGGATTTTCCGATACATTTGAAGGCAACCTTGTGCAAGAGCCGTCGGGATTCTTGATTATGCCTAAGGTAGCATAAAGGTCAAAGTCTGGATCAACTGACTGGGCAAGTCGGAACATGATGAATTTTGCTTTGGGGTTTTGGGGTTTACAAAGAGATTAAAGAAAGGCTTTCGGAAAAGGGCAAAAAACTTTGCTGGAATAGATATAGAGATTAAAGGAAGACTTGGGGAAGAACATTTTGGTGGAATGGCTATATATAGACCACCCAAATTCATACTAATTCTTTTCCAAGTGTTCTTTCTTTGAATTGGCAATGGGTAGATTTTTTTTTTTTTTTTTTTTTTTAAATTAATTTTATTGAATTGAAACAAAAAAACATGGAGGGGTATTGTCTAACCCAAATAAAAAGTGGAAACAAACCCACTACTACATAAGAGTAATCTATAAATATTCGTAGTTGTACAAACTAACGTGTTGAAAGGTTTGTACCTAGTCTCCATATGGTGATCAATAGGAGCTTTTGTGGTTCCCTTTTTTCCCTTGCGGGTGCGAACATGAATAAAATCTTCGTAATCGTCTTCCAGCTAAAGATCTGCCAGTGTCGCGAAAGATCCCGTGTTCGGGACCTCGGTATTTTCAGGTGCTAGAGGCTCACTCTCGTTTTGCGCAATTGTATCTATGTGCCCTTTGACAGTTGACCCCTTAAGTCTATTATTAAGAGCCTGAAAACTTGCAAATAATATATGTCTATCTTCAAAAGGAGCATCTAAAATATTTGGGGCCTTCTGATAGAATGTAACCGATGCAGATTTTTGTGCTCGTTCTGCAACCGGGCTATGTGAACAACTCCCGCCTAACCCGGGGTCCGTGGAAGGAGTACCATCCATAGTTACTGTTAACGAAATCGGAGTTGGAGTAACACACATCTCTTGAGACTGGTGATCCATATTGAAATTAGAACCTAAATAAGGTACTGTAGTAGTCACAGGTTCATTTGTTAGGTTTGGGACAGATTAATCAAAGAGTACTTTTCTTCTTTTCTTTTTTTTCGACAAGTCAATGGTCACAACTAACGTACCATTGTAAATTAAATATTCATAAGTGAGACAATATAGAATCATGCAACTAGTTCTTCGCGTGATATATATAGCGGCGGCTCTTACCATGAGTCAGGTTAACTGAATGGCCTCCAAAAATTGGGACATATATATATATATATATATATATATATATTAAAATCTATTTAATGTTTTGAATTTTTTTAACCTCGCATAGGGAGGTGGTCTCACAGGAGGAGGAGCCCAAAAATGGTAGAATTTATTAAGCCCTACAAGGAGGCAGGTAACGAACTCTCGATCTCACGGTTGTTGGCAGTGCCAAATCCCACCTGGCTATAAACACTTTGTTATGTTTTGATGTTTTGACCATGGATTGGGCTCAATAATCAATATGATAATTCATAGGTAATGCAATTTATTTAGTTTATTATTTATTTTGTAGTTACTATAAAAATATATTACAAATCAAATATGAAGATTTTATTGGTAATTTTGCTTTGAAAATGCTAGAAGCATCGTTTTTAAGTTAAGAAAGTTTGAAATATTTATATTTTTAATATTTTTTAAAAATTTGAATACATTTTAGAGAATAATAATTATGATAAAATTTTAATGATTTAATTTTTTTGATATATTTATATGAAAGTCCATTTTTCGATTGTAGTCATAGTTTAAAGTTAGCACATAGACCCTTATATATATATATATATATATATATATATATATATATGTGTGTGTGTGTGTGTGTGTGTGTGTGTGTGTCCTTATGGCAATATTAATGGTATTTGGAGTTTTCCCATGAATAAAAGAATCTTTTTTAAAAAATAAGATTGGGAGAAAAAAAGATTAATATGTGCTCATTTATTTTTTTTGAAAACTGTAATATTGGTCAGAAGAAGGGTAAGAATGGTAACAATTTATTAAATTTTCATTTATATTTCAAATGTAACACTTAATTAGAGAATTATAAAGTTTAGGATTTATATCCCCTCTAATATATATCCCCCAATACATCTAATACAATCTTTGAAGGTAACACGTAGCGGGAATCACATAAATAATCTCATATTCAATACCATTCGCTATACTCTAAAAGTATAACGGATAAGAGTAGTGATAGGTGGTTAAGTCTTAGTCAATTAATTGACTAAATTGGTGGCAAAATGATAAATAAGTGGGTGAATAGTATTTAATTTAGATTTTTAGCCAATTTTAACCAATTTTACTTAGCCGAAAATCATTTTTCCAAAAGATAAAAATGTCAATAAATGCTCATATCATATCAAAAGAAAAATTTTACCATAGGCTTGCTAAGGAATCACATCTCTACCACTAACAAGCGAATTGAATGCAGAAATCCAAATGACTTAAAGAGACAAATATTTTAGATAAAGGAGTTGAGTTTTATATTTTAGTTATGTCATGCACCGCCAAGCAAAGAGTTCAATTTAGAGTGCAGTTCACATTGGCAATTGACTTGACCTTTATCAACCTAATTTCCATCCACTTGCTATTCAGTATCATGTTGTGTCTCGTTTTATATTTTATCAACAATTAAAAATTGTTATATGTGTATTAATTTTTCTTGAGGGTTTCACTATTTTTTTTTAGATTGTAGTTTTTTTATTAAAAAAAATTAATATATAACAAATTATTATTGATGGGACAGGGACGAAACACGAGATATGGATATGGACATACGATCGGTTTATCAAAAGGTTCGCTTGGCAGAGTGGAGCGAGGATGCGAGTCGTGGGTTCGATCACTCTCCCATCTGATAGGGCGAGTCTTTAATTGTCTCACTTTATAGAGCTTATCTTCTTACTTGTGAGACGACTCTCTCTCACTTATGAAAGCAATCGATCCCATCCGGACTTCAAAATAAATAATAATAATAAAAACATACGATCGGTTTACAAGGTAGGTGGATTTCGTAATTTCTATCCAATTGCCTTTTTTTCCTTAAAAAAAATTCCACTTGTTTTTTTTTTTTTTAATTTCCACTTGCTCTTCATTGCATTATTTTACTTTTCTTTTCTTTCATCCCTTCATATGAGTCAACCTTAATAATTCATCTTTTCCTACAAGAAAAAAAAACATGTCATATATAGATGAAATTTCCAAATCAATCATTTCTTCAAACTAAAGTTGTGGAATTATGCAAACAGAACCAGAATAAACTAAAAGCCTATTTGGTTCTATAAGCACAATAACCAGGTCATATGATGTCAAAAAACTAAGTTAAAAGTACCGGAATTAATTAGAAAATATGCATTTATCAACAAACCACATGAAAATTATTCTTTAATGCTAAGGGGTTCATCAGAAACTTAACATAATTGGCCTCATTCTTTGAACTTTTCTCTTTTTCTTTTTCTTTTTTTTCCTTTTTCTTTTGAACTTGAAGCAACAAGAGAAACTTAACAATACCTTCAATCCCCCAAATGATAAAACGTGAATATCATGGTAAACTCCTTAACAATCCCACATTAGTATAAAAATTGAAGAAGCATATTCAACAAATATCAACAAAAGATTAGTGAGACTAGAGTTTTTGTAAAGAGAGCCGCTGGGTCACCTTGATTTATATCCTCCACAATTTCTGTCGGATCGGGAGGTAGGGGCCCTGTAGGCCTGAGTATCGCCTTTTTTGTGTACATGAATTTTTGTAAAGACCTAGATGCGTTTCTCTAATAATAATAATTAAATTAAAAAATGAATGATTATACAAATTAAAACATAAATGCCATTGTCATATTTAATGCAGTCAATGTAACAGTGTGCCCGCAAGTTCTAGAAAAGTCCAACTAATAATGGCATTCCCACAACAAAAAGGAAAATTTTGATATGGAAACCGGGTCCATGTGGATCATGTGGTTCAGATTTGGCCACATCCCTACAGAATGAGGAGAGAGAAGGAAATGCAGTGATGTGACAAAATCTGGACCGCATAGTCCAGTGGAATCGGTCCATATCAGAAGTGTTCCAACAAAAACCGCCACTGTCAGATCTATTTAGTACTCCCTCTAATTTAAAATACAAGTATTTTTAGACGTTTTTTTTTGTAAAATAAGTGTTTTTTACAAAATCTGTGCATTAGTTGGCTAATTTATCCCTTCATTATTTTTTCTCTATATTTATTTTGATCCAAATGCACAATTCACATTCAACTCTCTATTAATTTCTTTGTTATTGGGACTTATTCATCCATTAACAAGTTCTTTAATAAAATGCTCTTGAAATATTAATTAGGAATACTTTTGTCATTCTAATTAGTATCTTAATTTGTGTGAAAACTTTTAGAAATATTTATATTTTCAATCGATGGGAGTAATATATATAAAAAAGTGAATGTTTTTTTTGTTGTTGTTTGTAGTTTAGTTCTAGACCTCTTGGACTCAAAAGCTCATAAAAAAGGGGCTTATTTATCAAATCCCACCATTCTTGAATTCAAGTTGATGACTAATGTCAAATCCCACCATTCTTAAAAACAAATGCTAATGTCAAGACTTTAGCTCGACGCAGCCCTTAAAGAGTTGTTGGTAATGAAGGTAAATAATATAAAAATAAGTTTTTAAAAAAAATGCAAAACTCCAGAAGGGAGATTAATGACGAAGAACTAAAGTATTTTTTTTTGAAAATTTTGTATAATTACATTAAAAATGCCATAGAAAAAAAGGAAAAGTCAAATAAATCTCTCTCTCCCACACGTAAAAATTACAATGTCTCAATGTATCCAACAGTACTCGGAAAAAAAAATAAAAGTAGAAACTTTCCTTTGGGCATTGTGAAGACACATGTACTTAGTAGCTGATGATGCGGATATCAAGACTTTAGATTCAGTTCAAATTCTAGTTGTTTTAGTGGCGATGGTTCGAGCTAGGGGTTTAAAGACAAGTTCATGGAAGGATTAAGAACATAAATTTATTGTTTTGAAAAACAAATGGAGTATATTTGCAAAACGTTTATAGGAATTGAAAGTCATGAGCATTTTCTTATTAGTTAAGTAATCTAGCTCCGTAGTGATTTAAAGTTATCTGTCTGCTTTGATAAAATTAAGACTAGATGCAAAGAGGATGTTTTTTCTTTTTCTTTTTTGGTTTTATCAATTTTTTTACCTTTAATCTCTTTTTACCATTTTTTTGTAATTTTGGGGCAAAAATACTTCATGTTAATAATATCAATTCGAAGTTTTTAGGTTTGGCGTTGAAACTATTTGTACTCACTCTCTCAAGTTGACCGTTTGTATTGGAAAGACATTGGACGGCTGTCGTGTTTTGAGACTCTGAAGTCCTTTCTGGGACTACTACTTAGATACGCCCTAATTTAGGGTCCTAAATTGAGACTCAAAGATATTTCTGGGGACTAAATTGAAATTAATCCCCAAAACAAATAGGAAAATCTCCAATACCAGAGTGAAACCATACAATCCCAAAACACGAACACCAAAATGTTAGAAAGAGATTGTTCATCGTTACAAGAGCCACACAAATATATCTACTATTTGTTGAAAAATTTTGAATTTGGGTTTAACTAAACACCAAAAAGTTTTCAAGTCTAATAAATATTTTTTTATTTTTTTTATTTTACAAATTAGGTAATGTGGGATATCTCAACATATTTACGTATGCTCATAGTTAGAGATTCGAAGCGTTGAATTTTATATAAGCGGTGGTCCGACATTACTCTGATAACATGTTAAAAATGAACTTGTTGTTAGATCTATCTCAAAAGGTACATTTAAAGGAAATGAGTATTGTTCAAATCTTATTATAAGTAATTTTTGTTACAAACTTATTTAATGTGTGATATCTCAACAACATTTTGAAAAGGGTTAAATATATAAACTCTGTGAAGCCATACCCAATTACATATTTTATTAAATAGGTATAAAGGAAAAATGATAAAAGTGAAACTTATAAAAGAAAGGGAAAATGAAAGATCATAGCCATGAGATCCAACCCTCTTCAAATTTACTCATCACCAAGCTCCTCTAATTTCTTCGGACTATTAGGAGATTCTACAATCTCCTTTACAAGATTGATTAATGCTTTTATCTTGGATGAATCTAAAAGATCACAACCATGAGATCCACCCACCTCAAATTTACTCTTCACAGAGACACCAAACTCCTCTAATTTCTTTACAAGCTCAATTTGTCGATCAATCAATGGATCCCCACTACAACCTGTCACCAAAATCTTCCATTCCAAAAGTTTGATTCGGTCAAATATATCTTTTTTTATGGTCATCATTGGATTGCTATACTCGTGATCTCGATCAGCGCCAATGGGTAGGCATAAATCCCACATCGTATCAACAGCTAATAATGGTATTATTTTGTCATTTTCCAATCTCAACTCCGAATCGGATCTTTTTTCTCCACCCAAAAATGGATAATGCAATACCAAACCTTTGATTTCCAAAGGCTTCAGCTCATCAATGCATGAAGCTGCAAGTAATCCCACATGAAATGCAATGTTTCCCCCTGCACTTGTGCCCATTAATAAATAATTCGAATGGTCACCATATTTAGTCAACCACTCATCGTTTGAATTCTTGATCCAGTGCAGCACTTCCATGGAATCATCATAAGCTGCAGGCAAACGATGCTCTGGAGCAAGACGATAATCGACTGAGACAACGATTGCTGGGATGTCATTAGTGATTGGATCATAGAGATTATAAAACATGGCTGTGGCTACACTAAATGTGACAAATCCTCCACCATGAAAATAAATCACAATAGGCAATTTTGAAGTAGGTTCGGACTCGAATGATTTTCGGGGTACAAATAAGCGAACCCAAGTGTTTTTGGACTGGTTTATTGTTATATCTTTGCTGAGATTAAAAGGGTTGCTAAGATCGGCCGAGGCAGGAGTCTCTGGTAAATAAGAAGGCAACCGTGTGAGGGAGCCGTCGGGATTCTTAGTGAAGCCCAGACAGCCATAGAGGTCAACATTTGGATCAATTAGGCCAGCCTCTTCTGCCATGGTTTGTTTGTTCCCAAACAATTGCAAGGAAACAAAGAGTATAAGGACAATTATATAAAGACTGTCTGAAGTCGAGGAAAAAGATGGGCATTTTGTTAATATCTTAAAAAATATATAATCTTACCTAAAAAATCTATGGCTGAAATACAAGTAGAGAAGATTCGGTAAAGCCGCCTCATCATTGACATTAATTAATTATGCAATGCTATTATTTTATCTTTTCAAAGGGCCGGTGGCTCAATTATGAACGATGAGCTGCTCAATTATGCTTCGGTGGCCATGGAAGTAACATGGAGGACTAGAAATGATATTCTTCATGAAAAAATTGCTAAACAGTGGGATGAGATTTTTCTTAGCATTGATAAATTTGTAATAGCCTACTGGGACTCGTGTGTGAGGAGAAAGACTAAAAAGCCATGATGTTGTACAAAATCAAGTATGGAAAATCCTCCTCCAAAAAATTGGGTTAAAGCTAATTTTGATTCTGCTTTTCAGGTACAAACTGGTGTGACAATCAGTGCCGTCATTATCAGAAATGAAGCAGGGGCAGTAATGGGAGCTTGGATTGATAGAGGGCGAGTAAGAACACCATTTGAAGCTGAAGCAACTGCAGCTATTGTGGTTTTGAGACAACTCCAAATCAAGAAAATTTACAAGGTTATATCATAGAAGGAGATTGTTTTAATGTAATTAGAAGTTTAAATGGTCATTCTTCGTCTGATGAATGGAGAGGTATTGAACTCATTAATAGTGGTAAAGAGTTCCTTAGGATGGGTGGAACTTGGAAATTTAACTATGTTAACCGATTGTATAACACCTCAGCCCATAACCTAGCTGTTTGGGCGAGATATAATGATGTAATAGGCTATATTGCTCCTACTGATGTACCCTCTCAATCTTGTGTGATAGAGGTGACACTCTTTGTAACTTTGTTTTGGATGGTATATAAAGTTTATTTAACAAAAAAAAAGGGCCGATGGCTCATCAGCTCATCTATTTTATTACCGCCAAAAAAAAAAAAAATCATATTCATACTTAATACTAGTATGAATTTTTTTATTCATATATAATAATAGTATTATACATGATATCATATTATACACCATACATCATATCATAGTATACATCATACATCATACATCATACCTATATTAAAAGTATACATGCTCATTTGGCAATTTAGTAATTTTGTAATTTAATGATTTAGAGGGTGTATTCAATTCGAATTTGAAAAGATTTTAATTGATTTTAGTCTATGGATTTTGCTGACTGCATGGATTGTTTTTACTCTACGCAGACTCTATTAGATTGATTTATCATGATTTCTTTTGATTTATAAAGTTTATAGATTATTTAAATAACAACAAAACATAAACAAAAGACTGATTCAAATGGTGTATTATACAGATCAAGCGGGGTTGAATTTCCAAAGTCAACAGATGTTTATCAATCTCTTTTATTTTGGAATCAAATCATTTTGTTAAAAATTTAAAAAGTTTGGTTGTGAGTCTTTGATTTGTTTGGAGATCACGAAACTGATGTTGTTTTTTGATTTATTTGTTCAAGATTTGTATAATTTACTTACTGATTTTTTTTCTTTGGCATAATTAATGTATGTTTTGTTTGAATTCTTTTTTCCCTTTGATTTTTTTCTTTCAGGGAAATGAAATCAATGTTTGGAAAATAAAAATTTGTGGTTGGATAGAAAAGAAATTGTTTGCTTTCTTTAATTTATGTTTGAAGATGATCAGAAAGAATATTGATTGGATATTATGACAATATATATTGTTTTGGGAAAATAAACATTTCGTATTGAGTTTTCTAACTATGTGAAAATTTTCCTCATATTTTTTTTTGAGTTTGGACATTTCTTTATTTTTTTCTTTTAATTTTAAAGAAATGAGATTACTAAAAAAAAATTGTAATCTCAAATAAAATTAGAAAAGATATTATTTTAATATTAATGAGAGAATCTTAAAATCCCGAGGGAAAAGAAGAGATTTCACAATACACATTTAGACCTATGAAATCCATCAAAATCCTCCATTTAATGAAATTTATGAGAATCTATAGAGTTTTGAATATCAATAGATTTCAACACATAATTTATAATCTGAATTGAATACCTATGGACTTTAAAACTCCTTACAAATTCTATAGAATCTAAATTGAATACACTCTCTTAATTTTCACTTCCCAATATACCGTGAATATTTATTGATAAGGTGAAAAAAACAATTCTCTAATTATACTTCTAAAAGGTCAAAAACGTTAAATGATAGTAGTATCTTAATTATTTAATGATTTATATTCTTTCTAAACAAACTTGAACTAGATAAATTAGATTGTAATAAAGAAAAGATTTTATTACTATTATAAACTATTTATAAAAACGGAAACTTACTTTAACATCATATCAAAAAGGAAAAAGGAAATAAAGATAAATAATAATATTTTACATTACTTAATGATTTCCAAACAAAGTTAACCTCAAATCGGCTCTAATTAATAATATTTTAATTAATTAACGATTTTCAAATAAATAAAAAAATTATCAGTAGAATAGTCATTATATAATAATGAAACTTACCTTAGCAATGGTATCAAAAAAGATAAAGGAAAAAATAAATAATAACATTTCATATTAATTAATAATTTCCAAACAAAGTTAATTATTTCCAAAAAAAGGTTGAGATGAATTAATAATATTTTAATCAATTAATAATTTTCAAATAAAATCGATTTAAATTAGGAATATCATAAAAAGAAAATAATTTATTAGTATAAAGGGTTAATTACATTTACCTTCATTGAGGTTCGTCTAAACTACGAATAAACCCTTGAGATTTCATCTAACTACATTCTCCCCTAGTCTAAAAACACCGTCATCTAGTAGTAACAACAAAATGAAATGACCACCGGTCCTAAAATGACGAGGCAAATCGTCTATCCCCCATACTTGTTCTTTACCATTCAGAATTTTTCATATGACGATTTCTTCCAATTTTATATCTGCGTACTGGTGTAGTGCTTGAAAGACAGAGCGTATGAGAAATTTAGTGACTTTTGTTTACACCAATAACCATTTATTTTTTTATTTTATGAATAAGCCCATAAGCTCTTTCACCAACTTCACCCAAATTTGTTTTCCATAAGACACCAAATCTCTATCCTATAGGAACGTTGTCAATTACCTCAAGTCAGTAGCCTTCATAATCTCTACTTTTATTTGGTTTCGATGATCTTCACCATGTTTTCAATTCCAACACACACAATGAAAACCACATACTTATCGGAAAAGAGCTTTTTAGGAGCTTCAGAAATTTTCAATTTCTCAGAATTCTGCTCTATATGGTTTGAATTTGCATTTTTGTTAAGGTGGGAATTTGCATTTTTTTTCCTACTAAACTTGTCTAACAATTGATTTAATCGCCATTGAAAGAATATACTTCAATCAATTGTTGCTATTAAATCAATTGTTAGATAAGTTAAGTATCATAGTGCCCATTGTTGCTTACTGTCATTTAAAGCAAAATAACCAATCTTTCTTAGTCATTTCAAATGGTAAAGACAAAAATACAGCCCAAAGGCCGGATTTGTCTTCCAAAAAGTACCGTCTTGAGGAAATCCATTGAATATTAGGCATATTCTGGTCTTCCAAAAAGTACCATCTCGAGGAATTCATAGAATATTAGGCATATTTAGGAAATACATTGAATATCAGACTCTTTCTGATGCAAGTAGTCCCTCCCTACATGTACATTTTTATGATTAGTTTTATCTTATTAGGTTATTAAATGGGTGTATTCAACATAGACTCTTTCTGATGCAAGTAGTCCCTACATTTACATTTTTATGGGTTACTCAATCTTAGATCCGTTTTTTGAGTTATTGGTCTTATAGTCCTCTCAAATAAATTGAAAGAAACTCACATCTGCATGTAGGTCGCGCCCAATTCATATGAGAGAATTATGAGACCAATCCTACCAAGACCGTTCTAAGATTGAATTTTGCCATTTTTTGGACTAGTAGACATACAAGGCGGTGAGTTAAGAGTCTCATTGGGTGGATATTAATTTTTGGTTGTGGCATGCACTTCTAAGAAGTAAATGATGATTAGTGATTACTCATTCAATAATAAAAGTTAATTAGTTTATAAATTTGACTTTTGTGTATAAAGAGGCAGAGTGACCTGGAGGTTTTGATAGTACCGCTCCTGTCTCCATAGACGATTACAGGGGGCGGGGCAGTGCGCTTTCACAGATTTTTAAAAATACTAATATTTTTAAAATTTTATGTGTATTTTGGAAAATTTTGGAAAATTTTATCAATTTCGCCCCCCAAGAATTTTTTTTGCCTTTTTTATAGCCCCCCAAGAATTTTGGAATTTTTTCACGGTTTCGCCCCCAACATCAAATTCCTGGCTTCGTCCCTGCCTGTCTCCTATGCGGGACAGCTTTGGTGCGGGACACTATTCCAATCGTCGGAGGAGATTTTTTAATGGCACAGATCTGGAGAAAAAAAAGTTTTTTTTATTTTTTAAGTCAACCGCAACTTTTCTCTCTTCAGATCTGGACCGTTAAAAAATCTCATCCGACGGCTGAGATTGTTCCGCATATCCCACACCAAAGCTGTCCCGCATAGGAGCCGGGCTGGATAGTATCAAGTTGTGGCCACAATTTAATACTGCGATTTCTTTATATTTTTTTTTTTTGGACCTTACCAGAGGAGGTAGCTCATGTAAGGGAATATAAGTGCCTCACACAAGAGAGAACCCAAGAAAATGAAATTTAAAGCATGCCCCATGTGTAAGGAGGGTATCGAACCAACGACTTTCTTTATATTATTTTTTATATTTTTTTTTTGGACCTCACCAGAGGAGGGAACCCATGTAGGGGAATATAAGTGTCTCACACAAGAGAAAACCCAAGAAAAGGAAATTTAAAATATGCCCCTTGTATAAGGAGGGTATCGAACCCACGACCTTGTGATGATTTCTTTATATTATGATAATGAAGTAATTATGTGTCGCTCCTCTTTTCCAGAGTCGAGATATGAACGCGTCAATGAAAATTCCCATCAACGCTAGATCGTTTACATCTTAATCTTCGAGTTTAAAAGAATTAAAATACTTGATCATGAGGTCTCACGACGTAGATGTCATAAGTTCGAATCCTCTTCCCATTTTTTTTTGTAATAGATAGGTCTCTTTACCCAATAAATAATAAATAAATAAATACTTTATCATAAATGTCATCGTCAAAATACTTTATCATAAATGTCATTATTTCCTGGAATATTCATGTGGAAATGGCTTTCTCACTTCATTTTGGCAAACTAAACAATATAATGAAAATAGAAGTTGAAAAATTCATTTCCATCTATTTCATTTCAGCTATCAAACATGTTTTCTTTCTTTTCTTCTTTTGAATTCCCTCGGTCGGACTAAATTCGTACTTAGTCTCAGTTACGCCTATAGGTCTCGACTCTTACTCAGAAAAATATTTGAGCTAAAAAATCTTTCAACATGACACCACAAGTAGAGTTGACACACGGAAACTCGTTACCATGTATGTTTTCTTAGAGAGCTTTGAAAACACTTATGGAGACTCTCATTTCACAGTTACCATAATGGAAGATTCTATGATAAGATTTCCCTTGCTTGAAGTTACATGCCTTAATTTTAATACATATATTTGCATATGAAAACCTCAAACATTACTTTATTTTTCACCCGGAAATTGAGAATTACATGCAACATATTTTTAGTGGTAAATAGAAAATAATCCTTTTGCAAACCAAATCAAGATTGCATAAATTCTTTTACAACCAGACATAATTCCTCAAGTTTAGAAGGATCAGAAATTTGATGCCCATGATTTCCTCCAACATCAAACATGGTCACCACTTCCACACCATTCTCTCGCAACATCTTCGCAAATTTAATTTGTCGATCAATCAATAAATCTCCATCGCAACCCGTGACCAAAACCTTCCATTCCAAACCATTAATTTTCTCAAAAACTTTTGGCTCAAAGCTCCCAATAAAGTTGCAAAACAAATTATCCCTATCAGCACCGAGAGGTAATGCTAATTCCCATAATAGATCCGTTACACAAAGTGGCAGTACCTTATTATTAGCCAACCTCAATTCCGATTCTGTCCTTTCAGTCCCACCAAAAAAGGGTTGAACCAATAGCAACCCCTTAATCTTTAGTGGCCTAAAATCATCATTATATGAAGCCCAATTTAGACCAATATGATAAGCTATATTAGCACCTGCACTTGTACCCATCAAATAAACCTTTGAAAAGTCAACATATTTAGTCAACCATTCATCTGGGTTATTCTTGATCAAATTCAAAGCTTCCTCGCAATCATCATAGGCTGCCGGAAGCCGGTGCTCCGGAGCTAGACGATACTCAACCGATAAAATCACCGCCGGGACTATGGGGGCTAACGACGCATAGATATTGTTGTACAGTGGTGAATCTACACTAAATAACGCGAAACCTCCTCCGTGAAAGAAAATTATTAGGGGAAGTTTAGTGAAGGGAGTGGAGTTGAGGGATTCGCGAGGAACGATTATACGGAGCCAAGTTTTCTTTGATTCATTGATGGGAATGTCCTTGATGATGAAGAGAGAAGGGTTGGTTTGAATATTGTTTGATATTGTTGGAGAAATGTTTGGACTTTGTAGACGTGTGATAGAGCCATCAGGGTTGTGAAGGAATCCTAGGTAGCTATAAGGATCGAAAGGAAGATCATACTTTGCTATTTGATCTTCCATGGTGATAATCAAATCTTAATTTGAACTCTATGATTAGATCAAGACAAAAATGAAAAGTTTATAGTAATTCTACTTTAGCATGACTAGTGGCCTGAATATTTTTATAGGTTAGATGAGAGAGTGGACGCAAGTTGGGTCTCAACTCATGGACAATTTAAATATATAGGACCATCTTCTTAGAAAATTTTCTTATGGTTCAGAATTCATCTGTAAACATAAACTACTAAGAAAATTTTGTTTTCTTTAATTTGTGATGACATAATAAATTTTAAATCATCAAGTCTTAGACAAAATTCTAAAACATAACTATTCTTCTTCATCCCAAAACAAATGGAAAATGTTAGTATTAGTTTGTAAATGATAGAATCTTTTTTTTTGTTAATGGTTAAACTAAATTATGAAGTGGAGTCTCGAATAGTTAGCACTTCTTTGGATGATTCATTTGTACCAAAAAGGTACTTTTTGCCCAGAGATCTCTGATTAAAAGTGACTGAATATAGTAATAAGTCACCAACATTGGTAGTAAAAGGTTAAGAGCATGTCTTTTGGTGAAGACATCAGTTTCCTATAAATAACTTGTCTCTTGGCAAAACAAATATAACAATAATCATACATAAACTACACATTTATTATATTGATCGTTATTTGTGAGAAATCAGAATACCTGTTAACTCATTTCTCAAAATTCTTGATGTGTCCTAGAGGTAATTTGCGGCAAATTGGTCGAATTAATCTTTTATGTATTTTCGACCTGTCAAAATAATCATGTTAGTGTAATATTAAACGAATTAGTCATCAACGTATTTCGACTTGCAAAGATAATCTTTCCGTCCATTTTTTTGAATGAACCACATTAAGATAATTACGCGGTCAACACACTACCATTTTCAGGGGTATTTTTGAGCTTCTTCTCCTCCCCATCATTGTCTTCATCATCCTCACCATCATTATCATCGTCATCTTCATCACTTCCTCCGTCGTCAATTAACTTCAACATTATCAATAGAGTTGTCACCATCATCAATCGTCGACCAAAAAAATACAAGTGGTGGAACTAATCTCATCAAAATCGCGAGTCTTGCCTAGTTATGAATACAAATCAAAACTAATTTGGAAAATAAACTTATTTATTCTTTATCTCCATATTTGCTTTAGACTAGCCCATAAATTTCATAATGGCCCAATCATGGCATCCAAAATATTGGGAAAAACTTTTTTAGCGAGGACAAATTTCATCCTCGGCTGACGTGGACAGATGTTTTCCAAGTATCGAAAAGTGTCTCAATTGCATTCTTGCGGGCATACCAGACTTTACGATAAGTACAGCTCAAATTCAATTTGTCTTGGCATTCCGCTCTAATTATTTTGACAGAAATTTCAGTATCTAAGGTGTAGAATTTTTACTCCAATGTAGCTGGAAGACATGTTGTGCTTTTTGTTTTTATCCATTTTGCAGTAGTGTATTTCCTGTAGTTTGCTAACCTTCTACATTCCATCTACTTTGTTATGGATAACTCGAATATATACTAGCTGCATGGGACTTGATGGGTAGAACTGTCCATTGAACCATTTTGTGTTGCTCATGTCCCTTTTCCACTCCTTTAAGGCAACATGGTTATGCCATATATTAACTGCTAAAATTGCCTATATATCTTTTATCCTTAAATTGCATGTCGATGGAAAGGATTGGGAAATCTTCATTCCAACGAACGATTAGTTTATTCCTGAAAGTCATGTAAATCACAGGTTCCATAGATCCAATATTGTTCCAACAATCATACTTTGTATAGTTACCGTATGCCGACAAAACCCAAGCTGAAATTACGGTGGATTGTGATGTTGTTTCAAGCTCCTTGATTTGTTCGTCATTTTCAGCTACATGGTTTTTCTTGGGGAATTTCAAGCTGTTGAATTTCCTCGGCAGTTTCTTGTTCATCTGGGAGATCATCGTCTTCATGGTTTTCGTCATCAGTCATCACCCCATCATCTTTTTTTTCTGGCATACCGTCAATGTCTAATGTCGGACCCATTGAATCCATTATAGCATCATCATTTGTTACATGTGCATATAACATTGCCAACTGCGTGATATTCGTGAAATGCTCCACAGTAGTCAAATTTGTTTGTTCGTAACTTGACGGTACGGGAAAACTACTGCCGAAAATTGATTCCGAAAAATAGTCATCCGCCACAAAAGGAGATTGTTTGGAAAAATTAGTGGCAGAAATGGAATAACCTTCTGTCTGGCTCTGGGCAGGTTCTAACACGACTCCACTGTGAATTCCTTGCAATTTGAAATCCATTTGGATTCCCCGCAAAAGATCGAAATCTTCGTCGTCGTTCAAATGGACGACATCATACATAATCATGTTGTAGGTCGGCATAAAAAAAGGAACGAATCATTATTAATCTCACATTGGCAGTTGAACGATCGACTCCTTTGCACCGACATATTCGGTGTCAAAGGTGCCAAAAAGAAAGTTTATCAATTACTTATAGACTTTTTAGATTGGGTTCAGCGAAGCGAAGGATTCCTCCAACTTCGTATACTAAATTGTGATCCCAGTGTAGAAACAATTTCATTGGACATTCAAGTACTATTGTATGAGGGGGGAATAAACTATTACGGGGAAGAAAAAGTGTTTTGTAAAAGGGGAAGTTGAAGAATTTGATATGATCAAATGTATTGAGGAAGGATGTATTTATAGAGAATGTGATTTGATATCAATTTAGGATGGATTTGGCAAAATTCATCCTCACTTGGCAGGAGCAGAACAAGAACAAAAAAACTACACGAAATTTCATTTTTTTGCTCAAAGTTTGTACAAGTCCAAAACTTTCTTTGGTAAATTCTTGTTTTATGGAAGAATTAATGTTAACAATAAATTTATGGAAGAATTTGATACAAAAAATAACAATTTTATTGCATTTAAATTAAAGAAGAAATTACAACACTTGAAAAAACAAAAATAAGAAATTACAACACTAAAAAAAAACAAGAAATAATAACGAAGATTTCTAAAAAAACAAAATCACATCTAAGATGGCTTCATCGGGTAGGAGGCAGAGTTGAAATAAGCTGAATAATTTCCAATTTTTTCATCTTCTGTGGGCGCTGATTTAGGGTAATTCTTTGAACCCTTAGGTTTACGGAATTTATGTGTAATGCGTTGCCACTGAGAAACATCGTTGAACGAGCCCTCCGACATCGGGTACTTGGGTGGACCCTCAACAGAGACCTATTCCGGTGCATTTGAACACTCACCGGCTTCATCCACCGAACTTTCAACCTCTCTAGCAGCTGCATCTTGAGCTTTTTACCAGGTCTTCCAGTGCTTGGGATCTCGTACTCCTTCTGATCCGAACAAAATAACTAAAATAAAAAACTAGTGCTCGCCTTTCCTCTTGTATCTCTTTGCTCTTGGATTAGCCTACATGTAGGAAAAAATCATTTTAAATGTAATTTAAATAATTGTGAGGAGTCAAAACATTATGAAAATAGATATATAACATTCACGTATTCGACCCACTTGTCTTTTGCCCCCTCGAAATCAATTTTGTTCGTCATGTGGTCATATTTGAACCACGACACTAGTGCCTCAAAATCCCAAAACCGCCTACGAAGCTTTTGTAAATATGATCTGAGTATTTGGTTTGTGAAATGCCTGCTAGTGACATAGTTTAAATTGTCAACAATTTCCCGGTGCAAAAGCGGGGGAATCATGTCATCGAACTTACCGTTTAAATTAAATTGAAAACATATATATAATAAGGCCGATTCGTAATCAAATGACCAATATTTGCTAAAATCCACCTCCCTAAACTTTAAAGACATATCTTTTTTTAATAAACTTTGAGTTATTCATTGTGGGGGAAAATTATGTTAAGTAGAAGAAAAAATTGTCGTTTGGAGCTTTGAATGTTTTCAAGTGGGAGAATACAATTTTCCAATAAGATATAAAATGTGGAGTGTGAGTGTGGGTGGGGTGGGTGGAGAGGGGGGTTATTTATAGGAAGTGTATTGATAATTTTTGTGAGAATTTTGGGATTTTTTAGATTTTTTGGATATATAATTTTGGATTTTTATGAAATAAATTCGGATAGGATTTTTCAAATTGATTGAGATTTGACAACGCGTTGAAAAATGGTCAGAGTTGAAAACGGATTTGTCAAATTCGTAAATTATTTAAAATTATTGAGATTTAACACAACACTGAAAAATTGTCAGATTTCAAGACGGATTTGGCAAATCCGTCCTCGCTAAAAGATTTTTTCTCAATATTTTGAATGTCATAGTTGATCCTTTATGCAATTTCTGAGCCAGTCTATGGTGAAATCCTACTATTCTGCTGTTGTTTCTCTTTAAGTTGCTTTACATACTTTACGAACTAGAGCTATAAATTATCCTACCATATTAACAAAGAGGAAAGTTAATCAAAAGTATCTAAGTTAATATGTCGCAAATTAATGTGTATTTTGTTATATATTTATATTACTTAAAATATTTTAGTGTATGGTTAAGGATATTAGGTTGGTCATGTAATATTCTGCCTTACTTGTTAAATAGACATTCTTTGAGGCTTGATGTCTCATTTCAAAGGGTAGAAGATCCCACGGAATTTCACCTCCCTCATTTAATTTCTGATATCGATTAATGATATTACATTTTCCTTCAAAAAAACAAAGGATAATGGGTTCATTCACTTGCTCAGATGGACCAAAGTGATAAATGTGCTATTGTAATATTTTTAGTTACCACTGGGGTGTTTGCTATTCGGATAAATCGAAATATCGAATCGAATCAACCTGAATTTCGCTATACGGTTTGGTTTATTCGGTTCGATTTGAAAAAAGGCAAAATAATTAGGTTTAGAATCATGTTTTTAATTTTTAAAAATCGAAATACCTAATAGACTAATTTTATTATTATTCAAAAACATTTGTATTATACTTATTAGTATTATTAATATTACTTAGATTTATATTTTTATTCTTAATTTTTAGTTTATCGTTGTTATTATAATTGTGAATTATAATTTTATATTTTGTCTATTTTTTATTAAGTCGATCTCTAAAAAAAATGGTTCAAATCGAATCATACCGAAATAATTTCAGTATTCGGTATTTGATTTACATAAAATTTTGATTCGCTTCGATTCAATTTTTATAAAACATTACAAATTGAATCGAATATCAAAATTTTGTTCCGAATATCGACGGTGTGTTACCACCAATTTTTCCTTGACAATCAAGAGCTAATTTACGTAATCAAGATGTTGGGGTGAATTACGTAAACTTCAAAAAAATTAAGAAGAGGGAGAAAATACATTATTTTAAGGAAAATTCACCAAAAAGAATAAAAATTTATACAAAATTTTATGTTTCAGAAAAAGGGTTGGACGTCCGCAGCTCTAGATCCAACACGGCAATGGCAAACGAGAAGGCCCGATGGGGATGGGGTTGGGGCGGGTTCAGGGTGGGTGTGACTGGCGGATGAGACGGTGCGGGTGGGTTTGACCATTGACCGGGGTGGGTCAAACATCTCAAGGTCCCAAGCTCACCCCGCTCTGCATGTAAAACTCGAAACTTGCAGGGCGTAGATGGTCGGGTTTGGTGAGTTTTAAGGTTTTTTTTTTAAGTAACTTTAAGGAGCGAAAACTAATAGAATATAGTGAGATGTAAATATAGAGAAAACCACCTTGTAGTGGTGGGAGTTTGACATAGACTCGTACAGGTTTTATTACTAACAAAAATAAAGTTACATAGGAGGGGGACTTAGGGTATAAACATCCTAAATGAAAATACAAAATTTCCATGCGCCTATTAAGTGATGTCGTCTCCCAACATTTTCTGTAAACTTACTCACGCCCACACTTGGTACATTTTGCTTTTTCATTTTTTTTTATCGATTGTTCATACCTTCCAAACATGTGAAGTCAAAGCCCTATTAGACCTGCTAGATTCCGCGGGTACATTTTGGGAATCAACCTGAGGATGGTTTTCAAAGTTTTCCATTCTTATAACTTAAATTTGAGTAAAAAATATAAGAAAAAATTGATAAAAATTAGAGAGATATACACTAAATAGAATGACTTACACCAATAAAATAAGGATTCAGATATGTAACAACTTCCACCGACCCCACTTGCACAATTTAGATTAGAGAGAGATAACAATTTATACAAAATTGAGTAAGAGATGAGATAGAGTGAGTTTGAGGGGTATTTATAGGGAAAACTTGTATTTAAAATAAAAATAATAATAAAAAGAAAAATATCTGTTGGACCCGCGGTTTGGTCACAGGTTAGTGGCGGGTTGGTCGCGCGCGGGTTTTGGTAGGGTGAAGAGGGCGAGTGACCCACAAGTTTTTTACGGGGCGATGCGGGAAAGTGGGTCTATCGCAGGGCGGGTCAAAATTTGAAACTCCTAACTGGCCTACCTCGTCTCCCAAACCCACTATTTCGCTGGGCGGAGTAACTAACTTGCCATTACTAATCCGTCGTTGGTTTTGTTAGTTTGATAATTTCTTTCAACCCTAGCTTTTGATGAGAAAATAATAGTCATCGCTTGTAACAAGGGAAATGGAAAGAAAATGTGGGCATTTGTGCAAAATTTTGCACATTCGTCAATACAAAAATTTCCGTTTTGACTTCACCTCTCCCTTATAAACAATTAACTTTTTTTTCGAGCTTGAGATAAAAAAATTTAAACAAAAAAATAATCTAAATAAACATATGTGCTTGATTGATTTTATGTAAAAGAAATAAAAGGAATACGAGGAAGAGCAAGGATTAGCAGTAGTTTTAAAACGACAATTTTCTATCCGTTGAAAAGTAGACGAAAACGCAAGGAAATGAAATCAACTTTAATGAATTTTTACACTGACTAAATTGTCTTTATTTTAAGATATTTATGTTCCCACAAAATAAGGATAATTGTGTAAATTAATAGACTCCGGATCTTCTAGTACACTTTTTAGTACACCAATAATATTATTATACGTGGACATATGTGATTGGTTTAAGCCCCTAAATTCACTTTGGAACAATGATGTTAATACATATGGAGTAATGTCATTGATGTACTAGACAGTGCACTAGAAGATTCAAAATCAAATTAATACTCCATCCATTTCAAAATGTAGGTCGTTTGAGGAGAGTATGATATTTTCAAAATGTAAGTCTTTCGATGATATCTATGAAAGGATTTTTTCCATTTTTACCCTTATATTCACTTCACTATTGACGTCATCAGCACCCAAGTATAAACCCAGTACCCCACCACCACCACCACATATTACGCCACTCATCCTTCAGTTTTCTCTCTCTAAAATCGCCATCACCGCGCCTTCTCTCTATCTATAAAACTTTCACCGAAACTTTTATGAAACCTAATCTCACAAACCCATCGCCGATCCACCGATCATTTTTCTTTCTTGAAGCCTTATTCCCCGCCACCACTACCATCAAGTTGTTATTACTATTCATAACCATCACGATGTGTTGTTAGTTGAAGCCTCATTTTTCAGCGACAGCCGTTTTCGACGAAGAAAACGGGGCACGGGTGAATCGAAAGTTGGATCTACATTGGATCTCACCTGAGTCGTCTCATCTATCATTTGCTTCAAGATCTTCTAAATCGGCTTCTTCCTATGGTTTCTCCCCCATCCATGTAATCTTCTGAAAACAATTACTCTTCAAGTTATGTAAATAAATTTATTAGTGATAAAAAAAGATAATATTTAAATTTTAGATCAAAATATACCTTAATTTTAACTTTCTTAATCTCTCCACTAAATCTCAAACAACCTATGCTCCAAAATGAAGTAGTTTTTTCTCCTTTACATCTAATTAATCAACTAAATAACAAATTAACTCAATCATTTCCTTTTCACTCTCCTTTCCTCTCCTTTTGTAATTACTCCCTCCATTCCTAAATATAATACTCTTTAGACAATTTTAGAAAATTAAGAAACTTGTCATTTTCATCGAAAGTTCCAATATTACCCCTCTCTCTCTCTCACTTCGATAGCATAAGAAAAGAAAGGAAAAAATAATGATGGCAGAGACGGCAAATAAAAGAAATGTCGAGGGTATAATTGAAATAAAGTATTGACAATTAATAAAAAAGCCTTAAATGACAATTAATTTGGATACATATACATCTCATAAACGACAATTAAATGGAATGGAGGGAGTACTTACTTTCCTCTATTCTCTTCTCATTCTCTCATTCCAAACAACACCTAATATTTATATATATTACAATTCAGTCCAAACATTTTTTTTACTTTTCTCCATCGCTTTTCCTTTTTATTTCCAACAAATACATATATTCTTTTAATCTCCACACTATTTTTAACATAATTGGTTTTTCACTTTGGTTCTACCTATTTTCTCTAAAACCATTTATTTTAAAGAATATTTTCTAGGTGAAAATCATTCTCAAACAAAAAAATCAATTCAAAATACACCACAATTCTCTTTGAAAGGTAAAATGTAAATCGTAGAAAATATTTCACTTTGAGTTTCAATCCAAATTGGAACCAATGTATTTTTAAGGACTTTAGGTGATAATATGAATTTTTTCTAGTCTAGTTACGGCCACGTGAGCAAAACCGTAATTTAGCGTACTCTCTGCTCAGTTTATATATATTTCAAAGAGAAGCAAGGGAAAATCTTTGTCCCTATAAATTATGTTCAGTTCAATCTCAAGAACTAATATTTAATTTAATATCAATTGGTCATTTCAAGTTCATGATATCTCTTTTTATTAGGCAAGAATTTACCCTTTTCCTTTATTAGATAAAAACATTCAGCTGGGAGTAAAAAAAAATTGCAGTTTTTTCCCCAGATAATTGGTGGAGCTGATAGCAAAAACAAAAAAGCTTGATTATTCCAGGTGGGGTTTTTGGTTTTTGGTTTCAAGATTTAATCTTTGAGCAATTTAGAGCCATTTATGTAATTTTAGGGGGAAACCCCTTTTGTAATTTCTTCAGATTCTTCGGTTTACCTTATTAAAAAAAATGGGTTTCTATAGTACAAACCCTTTTCTGCATTTTATTTAGTTGGTTTAAGTTTAAAGTTTGTTTCTTGGTAAATATTTTGATTATCACTGTATGGTGTAGAAAATTTTCTTCTTGTAAAAATGTTTTCCATATATCTGTGAAGCTCCCCCAAATGGAGTTAATTTTTTACTATTTAGTTAAAATTTGTTCCTATGTTTCTTTATTGGCTGATCATTTTAACTTGGAATAACTGTTTCTGTTCACAAATTTATGTACATTGTGAGGAAGAAACGAGGGTTTGTCACGATAGAGGAAAAGGGAGGAAATTGTTTTTTGGTTGAAATTGAGGTAGAGGGAGGGAAAATACATTCCTTTATAATATATTTGTTTTTTTATATTTTTTCCATTTCTCGGTTTTTTTTGTGCCTAGATATAACTATGTTCCCATTGATCAGGAACATTTCTGCTATTGCTTCATGGATCACATTGAATCATCTTCACTTAGTGATGTAAAGGATTTGAGTGTGGATAGTAAGCAAGATGTCACTGACAGTGGTGCCAATACCATAGAGTTGGTTGTTACAGAAAATACTACGAGCAAATCCGGGGAGAACGCGGCCCTAGTTTCAATGTCTGTGGGCTGTGATGATGAATACACTGGTTTGGAGGACGTAAGTGCCACTCCTTTTCTTATTTCTACATTATAAAAGAAATATTGAAATACTTTCCCTCTTACCCTTATTGTGAAATGTGTTATTATGTGGCCCGCGGTAATGGAACTAGTTGAAAATTTTGATTTGAAAGTATGGTTATTTGGGAAAGTGAAAATTACTTACTATTTCTGAATTCATGAAGGAAATGTTGTTATTAATTGCTGAATGATTTTATTGAACTGACAATCTTTTGATGTGCACACTTAAGTGGCAAGCTAACATATGGGAGTTTTCTTGCAAACCTTGCGTTTTATTTCTTTCTAGGTAGTTATAGATAAATGCTCGCATACCCGTGTTTACAAATTATGATGGTACATTTCCTATATAATGTCTGTTTAACTATATTTCCTTACTTGGACATTGCAAGAAAGGTAATTTCAAGAAAGGAAGTACTATTAAGGTTTTTACTTAATAGTGTTACATGTGCAAGGGTGGCAATGCTAACTGATAATGCTTCGAAAGTAATTAATTATAGACATTTTTCCTATAAGAAAAAAGAAAACTTGTCAGCTATGTACATGTTGACTGATAATGCCGTGATTGGTATATGGCCTTGCTGTCGACCTTTTACCTTAGAATGTAACGTCTTGTTTTAACCTTTATTACTTTGAGATTAATAATTTCCTAGGTGGTTATTTAGTAGAAACTGTTCTGTTCTAAACACGAGTACCTATGGTGTTTTACGATAGGCAAATCATAAATTAGTGTATTTGCCTCAATTGGTCATTATTTTCCAAGTGACATTACTATCGGATTTCTTTGTCTAAGGGTTTGAATTGCAAATAATATTCTTATGAATTTTGAAGTTGTTGAGGATATTTTTCCCTTGATTCTTGATGAGACTATTTGAAGGTTCCTGAATTGAATGTTTTCATTTTTTTGAAGATCCAATTTGGATTCTGTTAATGAAAAGAGACAGCATCAATTGATTTAGTGACGATTCTTGCCTTTTAATTCTGAAGAATCAAGTAGACTCTAGATTTGGATACCCGTATACCGGTCCATGTATAAAGATATATTCTTTGCTACTTTCTTATACTTTCTATTACCCCTCCTCTTTTTTTAAATCTTTATTGGTGTTGTTTTAATATTGCCGTTGGTTTTCAAAATTAACATTGAGTGCTTGATCCCACTGGGAGACAGGTAAAAGTTTGTGATACTTGTGGCGATGCCGGCAGGGAGGACTTGCTTGCTACCTGCAGCAGATGCAGTGATGGTGCAGAGCACACGTAAGTCATCTATGTTAATCTCCTAGTTTTCCTATGTCTATAGCTTGACAGAGGCTGTTTCTTTACTTTCGCTCTTTTTATTGAAGTTCTTCGTGTTATTCATAGGACCTTTTTGTTATTTATATGCGCGGATATTGGGCAATTAACATTTTCAGTTTTATTTTTTAGTTACTGCATGCGCGTAAGGCTGGAGAAAGTCCCTGAAGCGGATTGGGTATGTGAAGACTGTTTACTTTCAGAAGAAAATGAGAAGAGGCAACAAACAAAATCTTCCGATCTTTTTGCAAGTCCGAAATACAACAGAAATGAATCAGACCAAGAAGTTGAAACTTCAGGAACATCTAATTTGAAAGTAAATCGAATGTCTGGTTATAAGGGACTGGATGCTGACAAGAATAGAAGAGACAAGTCGAGTTCTCTACCGTCTCCTAAGAAGCCTTTGAGCAACGTGCATTCTGCATTACTGATGAGAAGAAGAGCACTTGGGCTCAATGTATTGACATCTAGAAAAAATAGCAAAGCTCCACGCGCTCAAGATTCTGAAGTGAAGTCAAATCATGAATTGTCTTCGTCAAAAGATCTCTCAGGTAGAAGAATGAGGGAAAACACAGCCTCGCTTACCATATCAGGTCAAAGTTTTCCAAAATCTCGGGAACTTCCTACATCATCAGGTATTCTTCCTTGCATCACAAAGTTCTTAAAGTACTTTCATTCTAAAGTTGAGTGTCTTGTAGCATTTTGCGAAAAATCTCTCCTTTCAAGATTCGGGGATCAAATTCAAGATCTTTGATGCAACAGGTCTGTTCACTAAATCAAAGTCATTTGGCGGTTCAGACAGAAGAGCAAAAGTGCAATTTTTGGATAAAAATCCCGAAAAGATGCTCGGTGCCAAGAGAAATGGCTCTGCTGTCAGATCACTGAAGAAATCTTTGTCTTTTGGGGATGCCACTGCTGGCCGCTCGAAGGCACTCGATGTCGAAACTAAGACTATTGCACCAAAATTTTCTGGGGTTTCTAGTTTGAAGAGATTGAGGCATGTAAAGGATTGTAGTTCAGCTGAGATGGAAGTTAAACCTGCACTTAAGAAGCCTCGAATTCTCTCACCAGATGGGTCATTTCCTTCTGCATCCTCAGGTGATAAGTTTTTTTTTTCTCATTGTGAACCTATATGAACACAGTTCCTGGATGTAAATGTTTCGATCTGAAAACTACTCAAAACTTAAGTAAACCAAGTAATTCCTAGAATTTCGCCTACATTGAGGTGAAACTATCCAAACCCACCTCAGGATACTGATAAATTAAGGGCGTTCCTTACTAGGGGTGGGGATAAGTCTTTCTTGTTTGATCTGGCCTGAAAATTTACGCGTAATGATGTGTTGTGTTTCTTGAATTTCTTCGCAGATGAGGTAAAGAAGCTCTCAGCAAAGTCCAATCCTTCTCGGGAGCTAAAGCATAAAGGTGAAGTAACGTCTAGTTCCAAATCGACCTCAAGTAGGCATCTTAGTGATTCAAATGCAACTGGACAAACTAAACTGCCTGCATTGGACAAGCCTTCCCATCAGAACCTGAAAGCCCGACAAAGCTTGGATTCCGGCTTGAATGATGGCCTTGCACATGATGGAACTGAAAGTGCTCAGGGTCGGAAATGTGATACTGCAGATCATGCTACAAACTTCAAGTCTGAAGATAGTCGTTGTTCAGTTTCAGCTATTCATATGGAAAGGGAGAAAGATCAGAATAGAGGTTGTGGGACCGATCTTGCTTCCCCATTGTCGTATCACCTTAATGTTAATGGATCATCGGTTGTTCCTATGTTTGACGACATATGGAAGTATGTTTCTGCTTTTCACTTTAGTTCTGCTTTAATCTTCTTCCAATTTGCTACGACTCATATCTCGTTGTTAAAATTGTTTTCAGAGGTGAATTTGCGATACAGAGCAATCGGAGACTTCCTGGGGTCTTGTGTAGGATTCAAGCTCATTTGTCTACTCAGTCATCGCCTAAAATTCCTGGAGTAGTAAAGAACTTCTCTAACAAAGTACTTATAGAGGAAGTTTCGCGGTTGAGTATATGGCCTGCTCAGTTCTTGAAATGTCGACCCCAAGACAATAACATTGGGCTTTATTTTTTCGCTCAAGACGTTGAAAGGTATTCATTGTCTCTTTTCTCTCTTACGCCTCGTGGGAGTTTACGCTAAATTCTTATCTACTCTTGTGCAGCTATTCAAAGTACAAGAGCTTTTTGCAATGCATGATCGATTATGATTTAGCTCTTAAAGGAAATTTTAATGGGATTGAACTGCTGATTTTCTCTTCGAACCTGCTTCCAGAGAAATCCCGGCGTATGAATTGAACCCTCATGCTTCTACATTCATATAAATGGAGAATTTTTTTTCTCATTTTTTTTAAAGATGTATTTCATTTTCTTGCAGGTTGGAATAAGTTGCTATACTTGTGGGGTATCTTCAGACACCGGAAGTTTATCGCCTCATAATCCGGCTAAATCTACTACAGCTTTTGTCTGAACAATGGTTATTTTGGTCATATACATAACAGAAGGGAGATGATAATACAGCTTTTATTCTTTCAGGCAAAAAAGTATAAGGACAACAATGTGATATGAAGATCAAAACTCTGGAGAAGCTCGACCCATAAAGAAGTCCGCTTAGCTATATCTATCTGAGGAAATTGATTCCGGATTCACTTGTATTATAAACTTGCAAATCCGTTGCAGCGGAAACTAAAATGAGGATGAACTATAGTTAAACCACCTTCATAAAGTGATAACTTCGATTATATAATAATTTCTTCCGGTCTCGACTTGATATTATGAACTAAAGTAATAACCTGGCCAGATGTATTAAATAATAAAAAAAATTGGATCTTTAAGGGTATAATAAAAATATAAAGTAATAATTACTTGATTTCACTGAGGATATATATAGTTGATTATTTGTTATTTTCGTCTAAACCAAAATGAACTCCATCCTTGATTTTTTTTTGTTGTAGAGCGTACACAAATTCCAGAGTATTTTACTCGTGTTGTAGTAAATAGTTGTTTAAGGTTACCATGGCTTGAAATGTCTCTTTTGACGACACATTTGTGACAATGCTATACCATTTTGTTTAGGATAATTTTCATTCTCATCATTATCATTATTATTCGTTATCGATTGAATAATTTCTTCGTCGGTAGGTAATTTCATAACTGCATCATTCTCGATAGGATAATTCAAAGGGTAAAAAGCGCTCACGCCCCCTAAACTATTCTCTTTTTTGGTTTTTGATCCTCAACTAAAAAGGGTCAAGTTTTACCCCCTAAACTATTTCGGTTTTTTATTTTTGACCTTCCATCCATATTCTCCGTTACATCATAACGGAAGTCCAAAAAATGGGGGCATTTTTGGGCAATCTGTATAAGATTCTAAAATTTTTATTAAAAAAAAAACCTATTATTCTGATGAGAAAGAAGAAGTCGTCGGTGAGAACAGTGACAGAAGAAGCCGGAAGCCGGGTACCACTCCTCTTCTCCAACCACCAACTGTAAATTTCAACTTCTAAAAAAAATCTTAAAAAACCCTTTTTTCCTTAAATTTAATTCTATTTATTATGAATGATATGATTTTCCCAAAATGCCCCCATTTTTTGGACGTCCGTTATGATGTAACGGAGAATATGGATGGAAGGTCAAAAACCAAAAAACGAAATAGTTTATGGGGTAAAACTTGACCCTTTTTAGTTGATGGTCAAAAACCAAAAAAGAAAATAGTTTAGGGGGGACGTCAACGCTTTTTACCCTAATTCAAAACATGTTCAACATCCATCACATTTTTATAGCAGAAATTAGAGATGAACATCATTTAACGCTTTGATACCTTCATCTAGTTCACCAACTCCTGGTTCGGTGAGTTATGCAAAAGAAATATTCTAAAACAGTTAAGTTTCATTAATTGGATAGTTGGAACGATTGATATCTAACAATTTAATAGCAAAAAAAAAGTATAAATAAATTTTTCCCAATTGTTAATTTGTCGCGTATTTAAAATATAAGATTAACAAATTAGATAAACATACACAATTATTAAAAAAGAAAGGGGATTGTATTTTTCATTTTTTAAAAAGTCTCTTACACTTTCATTTTTTTTTTGAATAAAATGACATTCATACCCATACTTACAATTTAATTCTAAATAAACTCATTTTGATTTTAGGCAAATTTTTAAAGATAATAGAAAAATTAGAGCAATCAATCCCCAACTTCAAGGAACTCTCCCTCTCTTTGATTTTACATTGCAAATGGATTCATCCATATACAGGCTGAGATTGATTCAAAGTTTCTGTCCTCATTTTCCCTACCTCTTTCTTCTGGTTGGTATCTCTCATCTCTCTTTTATCGCCATGTCTCCAGTGCAAAACAATTGTACTGTGAAAAATATGTGTTGATCGTCGAACAAAAAATTTAACGACTAAGATTTTTGGGACTCAACATTTATTATGAAAAAATTTAATAGATGTTAAGACAAATGATTTTAGCCATCAAATTATTGATTAGACGAATAATAGATATTTGGTACGTAATTTTGACCATTTTGCACCTGAAGCGGACCCGCATTTTTATATATAAATACAATTGCTGTCCAACACTGATTCCATATTTTGATCTTTTGTCCCTGTTAGGAATCCATTCATGTGGCTCTGACTCTCCAAAATATTCATTTTCTCACTTCTTACTTCTATTATAGAAACAGCAAAATAGTTTTTCGGACCGTTTTGCCTTTATAGTGTGGGTGAATCTCTTGTATCAGTAGGGGTGAGATAGTCATTTAACACCTTTAATTTGGAGGTTTAGGGTTTTTATCTTTTTTTTTATTTTTTGAAGCCCGAGGCGATTGCTTTCGAAGGGAAAGAGTGGAGAATACACTAGATAGGGAGATTGTAGCGTCCTGCGTCGGGATGGAACCAAGCCTCACAAGAGGAGAAATTTTATTACCCGCATAGGGGAGATCTCTGGAATTGATCAGTGGTAGAGCTTACCACTGCAGCTAAATTTCCCGATTCCCATGGATTTTTATCTTCAAAATTCTAGGAGTAAATCATTTTCCTCAGCATTCCAATTTAGACACAAAATCGGATACATTTTTGTTGATTCACATGCTGAAAATGGTCCCTGTTTAAATATTCAGGAATTTTTTTTTTTTTTTTCTGAATTAAATATTCAGGAATTGGTATATTCTTTCCTCCTTTTCCTTTTCATCAAATCTTTTCAGTATCTTGCAGTTTTATAGTTTTTTCTTTTTCCTTTTCCCATTCTCTGTGTATGTTTTAATTGTTTTATGTGAATCCCAGATCTTTGAAGGAGGGTCTAAATCTTATTTGATCATCTTTGGCTGCAATTCTCATCTGGGGTTCAAAGAATAGGCATTCACGGTAAGAATTTATGTTATATCAATAAAGGGATGTTTTTTAAATAATAAATTTATGTACTTGATTGTGTATTTTGAGACTGGAGATAGTACTGATTTATTCATTTGCAAATAAAGTTGCTGTCTTTAGTGAATTCTCTGTACTGGAAGTTCATTTGTTTCATCTGGGCTTCATGTTCATAGATAAAAAAGAGATCTTGACAATTAAAATTTGGCTGATACAATGAAAACAAATTTACAATCAGGTTTATAATATAAGAAGAAAAAATTCCACTGGAAATTGTTGCTCTATATGAGTCTTGATTGGCTACCCTGATTTATTGTATTGGGTTCTAAAAAAAATAAAAAATTATAGAGTTTTTTTATGGTACATGTAAAAAGTTCTTTTAGTTGGAAGGCTTTATAATAATATTGTGTACACTGCAGTATTTGGGTTCTATGTTCTTTTAGTTGGATGTATCTCTATTCTCAAGTTTCTTAGCGGGCGGTGTAATGAGAAATACTCGCTTTTATCTTTCAAATAAACTGAATTAATACTTGATTTGCCAATGCATTGGATTCAAATAGTCTTTTTTTTTTCAAGAGGAATTGGATTGTATCCTACATCAGAGTTTCTCATGAAACTGGGAGAATGGACCATTCTCATGGAAAAGTTAGAAATTAATAGTACCATTTATGTTTCATTTTTTGCTTCCTCGAATTATAGACATCAATTAGCTGTATTTTGATATCTTTCTCTAATAAGACCAAGCGTACAACAAATTTCTGATCTTCTATTCTTGGTATACTTCCTCGCCCTATTGTTGTCCTTAATAATACTTGGGTTTAGACTTTTCAATTCTGTCTTATTTGTCTTTCTGCGTATCTCCCTTGTTTTATGAAACTTGAATTTTGCTGGAGCTTTCTTTGATTCTTTTTCTGGAGTACGGGGTTAAAAATTTCCTCGCATCTTCCCACCATAACTGCGTGTTTTGGATACCATTGTACCCGAAACTCTTTCGTTGTTCATTATAATGAATACTGAAATGCAGTCAGTAGCCTCTTCATCTCTTCAAAACGTTGTCTATGTATATCGTGCTTTTGCTCGAGGAAAAAGGAAGGTTTTCTGCAATAGGCTTTGATTAGAGTACAAGGAAAATCAATGCCTGAGAGACTTTGGAAAGTGGTTTATAATTTTGAAAGATTAAGCTTCTGATTCTTTTTAACTGATGCCCAGCATTGGGCTTAATCTGTCCTAGCGTACCTAAGCAATCCCAGGTTATGGTGTATAGAAATATTATCTCCATATCGATTTCAGGTGTTTAACATTGCGTTCTTAAATTTGTCTCAGGTTATTTATGCATCTGAATGTTATGGTTGAATGGGGTTGAAACTTGAAAACTTCTCGTGCAAATATTCTCCCACGTATTCTTGACCCTAATTGCTTACACTCAAGGCCATGAACTATATGTGCAGTCGTGATCATGCTATAATTTCTTTATTGTTTGTTTGTCCGTCTAGGTTCTCTAGATGGGGATTCTGGATAATTGGTGTTTACAGAAATGTGAAATGCCTTGACAATATCTCCATCTTACCGTCTTCAATTTTTTTATTGATCATTTACAGATGGGTGACGTAGCCAAGGACTTAACTGCTGGAACTGTTGGAGGGGCAGCACAATTGGTAGTTGGACACCCTTTCGACACTATCAAGGTGAAGCTCCAAAGTCAGCCACCTCCACTTCCTGGACAGCCTCCCAAATTCTCAGGTGCATTGGATGCCGTCAAGCAAACCATAGCAGCCGAAGGCCCAAGGGGTTTATACAAAGGCATGGGAGCTCCACTAGCTACCGTAGCGGCATTCAATGCTGTGCTTTTCACCGTCAGGGGTCAAATGGAAGCTCTGCTAAGATCTGAGCCTGGTGCACCTCTTACTATTAACCAGCAAGTTGTTTGTGGTGCTGGAGCTGGAGTTGCTGTGTCCTTCCTTGCATGTCCCACTGAATTGATAAAATGCAGGTTAGACTTCCTGCTTCATTTTATTCAGTAAATCTAAGTGTTTCTCAACATGTACATTGCCCCGTCATTCTTCCTGCTAATTTTCAGGTTCGTTTTAATATTATAACTTGTTACCTTAACTTTAGAAAGTGCATATTTCTTAGCCAACTCAATTTTCTTGTTCATTTATATGAATCTAAATATTTCCAATGGGATATCTTGAAATTTTAGTCTTAAAGTCACTTAGATGCATGACCAGACACTTTCAGAATCTATTACTGCTGTCAGTCATAATTATGTTTATAATACGTTTAGTTTTGTTCTAATACTCTCTCTCTCTCTCATATTTGAAAAAATATGGTTTTTTTTTGGGGGGGGGGGGGGTGGCAAGAAAAGAATTAACCTCTTAACACTTATGCTTGTTTTTCAGCAAATGATCTTATCTGATTTCTCATGGCTGGATAAAACTTTTGATGATTTCATTAACACGTTTCTTCAAATTCGCAAGCTTCCCACAAATATAGCAGCTTTTTGGAGAAAAATTCTAGAGTACTTAAAAGATTGTTTATCAAAACTATTCACAATGAGGTCCTGCTTACTGTTACTTGGCCCCAAAAAAAAAAAGTCCTGCTTTCTGTTTGCGGCCCAGATGAACTTGAACGTCTCCGTTTATGCAGGTTGCAAGCTCAGAGTGCATTAGCAGGTACTGGACCAGCTGCTGTTGCAATCAAATATGGCGGACCAGTAGATGTGGCAAGGCATGTTATCCAATCAGCAGGTGTAAAGGGTTTGTTCAAGGGATTAGTTCCCACTTTAGCCCGTGAGGTACCGGGAAATGCAGCTATGTTCGGTGTCTATGAAGCACTCAAGAAATACCTAGCAGGAGGAGAAGACACTTCAACTCTAGGAAGAGGTTCCCTTATGCTGGCTGGAGGCTTAGCCGGGGCTTCCTTCTGGTTTTCGGTCTACCCAACTGATGTAGTGAAAAGTGTTATCCAGGTCGACGACTACAAGAATCCGAAGTATTCAGGCAGCATCGACGCTTTCAGAAAAACATTGGCCTCGGAGGGAATGAAAGGTCTATATAAAGGGTTCGGACCTGCCATGGCACGTAGCATTCCAGCAAATGCTGCATGCTTCTTGGCATATGAGGTGACCAAGTCTAGTTTGGGGTAATTGTTTTTACTTGGTGCTGAATTAAGGATTTGGGGTGGACAATTGATTATTTTTAACTATCTTCTTGACTCTTGAGCTCATTCCTTTTTAGCTATTCAACGAAAATTTCGATGTTTTAGAAAGATAATAATTTTAATTAGGTTAATTTTCTTCAGAATATTTTGGATTTTATTTCTTCATAGTCCTAAAATATAGACAAAGTCCTGATGGCTTTACAAGGTAAGCATGCCTTATAGTTATTGGGTAATGGACCTTAGAAACTTTTCTCTGAAGGTTTCTGTTATTTTTCCCCCATATCCTGTTGGAAAAGTTGTGTGTTTGTGCAGCTTTATTCTTTCCTATCATAGATGGAAAAAGAGCCCCAAGAAATAAAATTATAGATATGTACACAACCATGTGTATATTTTTAGAAGCAAACTACATTTGCATTTGGATTAGTTTTTATTTGAAAATTTATGTTTCGGAGATTGAAAAAGTGAATTTTTCGTGAGAGGTGTGGGGACCTAACTGAGAAATTTGCGTTGGAGAATGTGTTAATAATGTTCACAAATACACTTAGTTAGTTCTAATGTTGACAATTATTATGTCAGGATTGCACAGAGTTGTTTTTAAAAAAAATCAGTCGTCAAATTAAACAACCTGTATGCTTCAGCACGTAGCTGTCAGCGCTACCCTTCTCTAATGTCCCACCCACCCCCCACAAAACAAGAAAACAGGATAAGGATGACTCTGAGAATTGTTGTCCTAAACTGTCTATCTCATTCTCTTCCTTCTGGTGAATAAGAAATTGGGATCTGATTCTTTTGAGGGGGTAGGGGAACTGGTAAATCGGAAAGACCATATATCATACTCCTCTATTCTGAATTAAGAATCCCGATTTTCTAGTATACTCTCTAGTACACTCTCTAATATATTAATGATATCATTTCACATGTATTAACCCTATTAGTCCTAATTGAATTTAAAGAGTTTGAACCATACAGATTGTTTCATGTGTAATAATATTAATGGTGTAGCGAAGAGTACTGGAAAGTATATTATAAGATCCAAATTATGAGAACCAAGTGTGACTTCCCTCTATCCGCCATGATTTCATGATTCCATTGTGCTTGGTCAACAATCTGAAGATAAATATTTGCAACAAATTTGGAAAAAGTCTATGTTAGATTCTCTTTTTTTTTAATTTTTAGCAACTTTAGCCAGACAAGTGAAGCACTTGATACTACAAAAATCATGGAAAAAGTCTTGGTCATGAATTCTATAGAACAAAATCATGGAAAATTTGTAGCCCTATCTCTTGTTTCAAAGGTAAAAATCCCTTGATTCCTTATATACTAGATTTCACTTATCATATTATTTGATACTAACTAGAATATTTTTTTTAATTTTTTGTTTGGTTTAATGTTGTCTTATTAAACAGATGAGAGGAAAACAAAAGTTATGGGGCAAGAAAAGCCATAATAGTACCTCTATTGATCACAAAGAAAATGGACAATGCGTCGTCGTTCCCTTGAATATGTCAATGGAAAAGCCTCATCCCAAAGGTTCGTTGTTGGATCGCATTGCTTCTCTTGAAGATCGTCTAGTCCAGGTATAAATATTCTTTTTTTTTCCTGCAAATTTCTATCATTTTCAGAAAGTGTCAATGCGCTTAAAGAAATTCTATCTGAAACTTGTTTAAACGTATTGACAATGTGGTGTGACATTCGATATACATGTTGCAGAATTGAATTCTCTCTCCAATATTTTTTTTAAAATAATAATAATTCTATTCAAATTTCTGATAAAAAAATTCACATTTTAATACCTAGTCTCTTATGTCACATTAAATCATCTTCTACGGATCCGAACAAAAGAACTCTATTAGTTATCACGCAATTACTACATCTGTCACATAGTACTTGTCACCGTGGCAATTTAATAAAAAAGTTATTTATTTGATTTTAATTGTAAAATGACCAGAAAATCATCTTAATACTTTTATTCATAGTTAATGTTATTTTTTTATTAAAAATAAGACTAAGACTAGAACAGGCTCAATAAACACTTTTGACAAATTGGGGGAGTGATGAATAATTAATTTAGGATGGATGGAGCATCATACATGACTCAGTTTCCGATTCCCGTGTGCATGTTACACAATTGTATACATTCAGGCAAATAATCGTATGTATTTGTGTATGTATTAATTTTTATGTCTAACCACTCATGATTCAACATGTATATATATAATTAGAAAAAAAATATACATGGCAAATTTTGAGTGATTGAGCACACGAATGGGAACATACACAGGGTACAGACGATTTTCACCCATTCAAGAATGTGCATGGCCTTGAAGTTTTCTGATTTTAATAAGATTCGATTTATAATTGTATCAGCTATGCTTGGAGATGGAGTCCTACAAAAAGTCATCAGGAGCATCTACAAGTTCTGGACCCAAAACTGAAAGAATTTGTTCATATCCAACATTCGACATACCAAACCCTCCAAGCCAAAGACAGCCTCCCATTGTTCCCATCAATAATGACGTTGAATTTAAGGTAATGCATACATATTACCTAATCTCTGCTACTCAAAATCTATTCGTATTTTATAAGTTATATGATCTCTCTGGGTGTATTTGAAATGGGCCAAACTTGAGTTTGGGTTAATTTGAAACTGAAAGTTAGGTTCAATCTGTCTTTAGATTAAGTTTGAAAATTAAATCATCTAGAATCTGATTTCGGTTTGAGAATGTGACCAGAATCTCAGGTTGAAATACAATTCAAGCAGGCAGTCCTCGGTAACAAGATTAATGAGTGCATTTGACTTTTAAGAAAAATAAAGTTTCTCAAAAAATATTCCATCCAAATATTTTCTCAAGAATAACTAATGCTATTAAGTCAGTTTTACAAATTAATTAAGATTATTTTTAGAGGGGAGGAGATACAACTGTCGAACACTGAATTTATAGTTTAGAGTCGAAAATATTGTGTTAACTGAGCTAACTTTCCATGTACAAACGATAAATATAAATGATTCTATCTTATATATACATATGCAGGAAAACACTAAAAGGCAGCAGGAGGAAACATTAAAGATTTTAACTTCAGTGAAGAAGAAGAACCATGGGAAGAAAAGAAATAGAAAAATTACTAGCACAAATGAGAAGAAGAAGATTGGACCAAGTTGGGCACACCTTAAAATATTGGGCTGCTAAGTTTCCATTAATGATTATCTTTGCCTAGTTTGTGACTGCCTTTTTTCCATTTCTTTTTCAAAAGTTACAAACAAAATCTTTTGGTATAAATTTTTGAGGGTTGGGTTAGTAGTCTGGGCTATTTATATCCGGTGTCGAATTCGGGACCTCACGGTCACTGGGCTGTGACACTCTTGACAGGTATAAATTAATTAAAATGTCATTTTTGTCTCTCAATTTGATAGTTGAAAGTTAGTAAAAGGCTGCATTAATAAATTTTATTATCCCTCGAGGTCCCAGATACGGGATCTTTTGAAACATTGGCTGATCTTCAGCTGGAGGAAGATTATGAAGATTTTATTCATATTCACTCTCGCAAGGGTAAAAAGGGAAATATAAAAGCTTCTACTGAGCATCATATGAATACTAGATATAAACCATTTAAAAGATGTTAGTTTAAAAAAATGTTATTTAGACTATTAGGAATGATGTTTCCACTGTAATAGTAAATTTGTTTCGACCTTTTACTTCCCTAAGGGAAGGCTATGACCCCTCCATGTCTGTTTTTTTTGTTTTAACTTCAATAAAATATTTTTGCATTAAAAAAAAATCTTATTATCCCTTAACCTTACTCTAGTCTTCAACCATTGCTATCAAATAGTAGTTGGGAAGTAGAAGAACCTTACAATATCTTTTGCTTTACACTTTTTTTTTTTTGGATTGAATATGTGTCCACCGCCGATAACAGTGATTAAATCCCCTCATCACGGGACTTTTCGAAGAGGTAAATAGCTGGCCATGAAATACGCTCCATTTCCATGGGCAGGAATCGAACTCCTGACCTCATGGTTAAAGGACGAGGCGAGCTACCATCACGCCACACCCTAAACTCTTCCCTTAAAAAATTGAAATGTATGTTTTAATATTGAAATGTCACTACTAATCATGCTTTACACTTATTTGCTGACTCTGCAAATTGCTTTCATGACACAAGCAAGTATAAAATTGCATATCTATTAATTCAAAGTCAAATTTCAGCATGATTAGTAGTGACGGATTTAAGGGTGAAATAGCGGCCTTCCCTTAAAAAATTGAAATGTTTGATATTTTATTTTTTAAAATAGAAAAAAATTCGCACTCACAAAATCATTAATTTTTTTTATATATACTCATTTGTTAAGTATTTCGCCCTCCCAATATAAAAAATACTGGATCTTCCTTGATAGCCTTAAAATCTCATTAGAATTCCTCAAAAAAAAATCCGCTTTAAGAATAATAAAGAAAACAATGTAGAAATATCATTATTTGTATTCTTCTAATGACAGTGAACCGTGGGAAGAAGAAAGATGTAATGTTTTGGCTGATTACAATTCAACCAATCAAGAGTTAGAATTGAACATTCCCAAGTTAATGGATGGAATCTGGGCGGACATGAACTGATGCCAATTTCTTGTACGATATTATTTGATATTTGATACTACCTCCCTCCCTTTCTTAATATAAGACTTTCAGAATATTTTAAGGAAAAATTAATATGTTTTTTAATCAAAATATTAATATTACTCTCTTAAATAGCACTTGTAATATACAAGTTCTATTTAAGAGAGTAATATTGATATTTTAAGCGATAAAATATCTTATTTTTGTTACTTAATTTTCGATACATGTCCTAAAAGTATTATACTCCCTCCATTCCCTATTAATTCTTGTTTAGGAGATATCTAGGTATCCAAATTAATTGCCGTTTAAGGTTGTTTTATTAATTGTCAACAATTTATTCCAATTATACCCTCAATATTTTCCTTTATTTATGACAAAGAAGTGAGAGAGAGGGAGGGTGGGGGATAATATTGGAAGTTTAGGTGAAAATGACAACTTCCTTAATTTTCTCAAATTGTCTAAAGAGTCTTATATTTAGGAATGGAGGGAGTATTAATGAATGAAGATAGTACTAACCAGGGACGAAGGTAGGAATTTGGTGTTGGGGGCGAAACTGCAACAATCTGTTAAATTACATATAAAAACGGTAAAAAAAAATCTTAGGGGCGAAATTGATAAAATATTCCTAACTACATATAAAATTTACTATACCTATTAGTATTTTTAAATAATTTTGGAGGGCGGGCCCTGGTACCAACCATAGAGAACAAAATTAGATAAGAGAGAGAATAAGGAATAAAACTGCAAAATATATAATTCGTTCTTTTATCTCATCCTCTGATCATCCTAGTCCTACTTCAGGGGAACGTCTTAAATTTCGTGTGTACATAATAAATTTTTACGGTTAAATATAAATATTATTTGTTAATTTTTTATTAGCAAATATATTATAATTTTCAGAATATTTGTTACATGGAATAATTGTTTTATTCCTTAGGACAAGTATTTATTAGGAGAAAACACATGTTCTAATTAAATAACTAAAACACATATTCAATTTTATTTTGCTCATGCTGAAACAAAACTATGCAATATTTTTGGATTTGGGCCTCTCAAACTCAATAGTCAATAAGCTTCTTTATAGTCAACTCCAACAATTCATCTCATTACTTAATTATTTCCTCCTCTTTCACGTCAATTTTATTTCATCATCATCATTTTCACTTGGTTACCACTAGTCAAGTAATACTAATTTCTTCTCCTTCTTCATATTTCAGAACTTTTGAGTATATTACTATTATACAATTGTAATAATTTATTTATTTTGTTATATTTTGAAGAAAGTTTATATAGAGCCTTAATGCAAAATTCAGCGCACAGGGCCCAAAATGATTGAGACGGCTCTGATGAAATGGCCCGAACATATTGCATTGTCTAACATTTTCTCTAAGTATTTTATTCATAAATCTAAGCTAAGAAACAGACAAGAATTGAAATTTGAATCCCAAAGAAAGAAAATACCCTAAATCTAGAAGGGAAGTTTGGACATGGTGGGCTGCAACTTCATGCAAGTTGCAACTAATTCCTTGAGACTTAAGTGGAGATGACATTTAACAGCGCTATCTATTAGCATATACTTTACGTATCAATATTTTCTTCTTCTAACTATACATGTAGCATTTTGTACTTATGGTTACACTTTCGCTATTGTTACTTTTATTTATGTTTTTTTTGTGAATAAGAAATTATATATTAATCATAAAATAGTTAAGAGCATTATAATCGATAGATAATCTGAAAATAGAAGAAAATAAAAGTTATACAATTGTTTAGAAAAACATGATAATAGATAAAAAGATACACGGGGGACCGGATAAAAACAATAATACTTGTAGGAAAAGTAAATACATAATAAAATTATTCACACCATCTCCTTCGCAATCAGTGACCAAACAGTAGCAAGAGAAGCTGAGTTTCAACATCTTAATTAGGAGTCAACAATTTACAAGACCATGAGCGTATCAATCGTCTAGAAGATTGCCTCAGGAAAAAAAGGTAGAAAATTGAGAAAGTGTCCAGAATTAGTCCGTGTTGATAAAAATCACGAAGAAAGATCGAGAGAAACTCTAAATCTGTCTGAAGTAGATCAAGATTTAACCGAAAGTCGGAGTTTTTGGGCGGATCTAGACAAGGAAGGAGAAAAATGAAAAAAAAACTAAGAAGAAGAAGAAGGGAACGTATTGAGAGGTGTGAAAAGTTTAGATGTTAACATTATTTATTTTGAGATTTTGAGATGGAGGGAATATAAGAGTACTTTTTAAATCAAATTATTAAAATACTGGTAGTTTGAATAGTTTTTTTCCAGAATATTGCGGAATAGACTAATTGTCTTAAGTTGAGTTTCTTTTATTTATGTACAAAATTGTTTCTTTACATCCCTAATTAGAAATTACTCTTTGCAACATACATTCGTCCGTAAGAAAATAAACAAATAATTTCCCATCTTAAATCAATATTCACTTTTTTTTATGCAAAATGAATTAAAAAACATAATATTCAGTCTGAAAATGAAGAATTTTGAATGGGGGAGTAAGTCTTGGTCTTTTTTTTCTCATTTATAAATAATATTATTGTATCCGATCAGCAATATAAAATAAAGAAAAAATTGCTTCATTCATTGGTATATTAGACATAGACATTATGCTAGAAGACATATTAGATGATCAAATTCCTGCTTTTGAGTGGGAATCCTCTCCAATCTCACCCCAACTCTACGAGGAATTCAAAGGTCCAGCTCCTTTGGCATCTAACATTTTAGTATTGTGAGAATTATTGAAAAGAAAAAAAGTTGCTATTTTTTCCCACAATCGAATCTTTTCTTAGAATCGTCAAAAGTCAAGTAATAATGACTAAAATATGGGGTAGTGATAATACCAGAGTAAAAATCCTCCTGCAAGAGCAATTTACGTGCATGCGACAAAATTACTCTTCTAAAATATTAATTAAAATTTTTAATTATTTTTTCTATTTTTTTCCCAATATTTTCTCTCTATCCTAGTCTGGTCTTTCTCTCTCCCCTAAATTCTTTCCTTATTTTTCTCTCAATCTTTCGTGATTTTTGTTTCTATATCTATTGTTTTTTTTTTTCCATTTTTTCCTCTCTCTGTGTTTTTTTTCATTTTTTTTCTTCTCTCCATCTCCAAGTGATTTTATTTTCTTCTCTGTTTTTTATTATTTTTTCTTCTCTCAATTTCCTCACTGAATAGACCATTTTCTTGGATTGAATTATTCAACAACAATATAAAATCAAAAGCTCAATAAAAATAATAAAATTTACCTCTTTTACCGAAAGTAGTTGAAAATTATTTGGATATATATATATATATATATATATATATATATATATATATATATATATATATATATATATATATATGTGTGTGTGTGTGTGTGTGTGTGTGTGTACAAAAAAAATTCAAAGTTAGACAAAAGAGCAAGAGATAATGAAAGAGAAGAATAGAGAAGAAAACAAAATCACTTGGAGATGGAGAGAAGAAAAAAACGAAAAAAACAACAGATATGGAAACAAAAATCATATGAAAATAGAGAGATTGAGAGAAAAATAAGTAAAGAATCTAGGGGGAGAGAAAGATCAGGCCAGGATAGAGAGAAAATATTTGGAGAGAAATAGAAAAAATAATTAAAAGATTTAGTTAATATTTTAGAGGGGTAATTTGGTCACATGCACGTAAATCGCTCTTGCAGGAGGATTCTTATTTTGGCATTATTACTATCCTAAAATATGTATATGCAGCTCAAAATGGGAGGCAAAAAATCACCTGTCTTGTGTATGTTCATATTTCTATACCCAACCAATCACAATTCGCCATTTGTATATATAATTGGAAGAAATATTCACATAACGAATTATGATTGGCTGAGTACAGGATTATGGATATACACAATGACAGAGATTTTCACCCAAATAGAAAAATAATTGCCGATTTTTTAAATTTCATCTTTTTCGTACCAAATAAACCGCACTTCGGATTCTACAACATAATTAAATAAAATATTCATTTAATTTCCTTTCCTGTGACAACCTCGGTTCTAGATTGAATATTAACTTTTTAATTCATTTGAATATAAAAATAAATACTGAATTTAGGATAGGAGGAGTATTATTTTCTCATGTTGACATAATACACTTGCCGTCATAAACTATAAAGCAAAAAATCATATCTCCTGTGTATGTTCTCATTTCCTATATTCAACCACTCATAATTCGTCATTTTATATATAATTGGAAAAAAAATAACCACGTAGCAAATTTTGATTGATTGAATACATGAATGAGGACATACACAAGGGACGGACGATTTTCACCCAAACTATACTAGGAATGTTAAAAAGAATTCAAAGGAACAAAGAAATGAGGGTAAAAATAACAACTCTGTGAAATTCAAGTTTTGGGTAGCTTTGTATTTCCTTTTTTTTTCTCTGTTTGACTTTTTAATTTTTTCTTTTACTAGTTAATTTTTCTGTTTGACTATGTGTTGCAAAGACGGTCTCTTCCATGAGGTAGGAGATGGAAGACATCTACCTTGAGACTTGAGAGCAGAAATTATGCAAGGTTGACTTCCCAAGTTTCAGCATTCAAACTATGCTCATTAAATTTTTATTATTACTTAAAAAGCTTTAGAGTTAGAATTTTAAAAAATAAAAAATAAAAAAAACAGCTCTATTAGAGAGTTGACTTTGGCGTAATAGTACTTGCTAACTGGGATCTTTAGAGCTGTTGTTAACCCTAAAATTATGTTTTTGCACTGGCAAAAAATCCTCTGTCCCCATTTCTCTCCCCAGCCAATCACAATTCACCATCTGTATATATAATTGAAAAAAATATTTATATAGTAAATTCTGATTGTTTAGAGACAGGAAGGGGACAGAGGATTTTCACCCTTTTGCACCTAATATGATTGTTATGCATTAAATAATACTCCCTCCTTCATTCAATAATATAAATCATTTACAACATGTAACGAAAATTAAGAAAATAAACAAATAAGATATTTTTTAATCAAAATATCAATATTACTCTCTTAAATATAATTAGTGGTATATGAATCTTATTTGAGAGAGTAGCATTGATATTTTTACTAATAAATAACTTTTTTTTTTTTTATGAAATGGAATGAGTACGTGTTTGAGAGAATGTGGATGCAAATTTAATTAATTAAAGTTTTTTTTTCTCTTTAAAAATAATTAGGGTTAATTCTAATTTTAAAACCCTTTAGAGCATCGTCCATTAAGGGATCAAATTTGATGGGAGACACGATAGCTCACGTGTCGGAAGAGTATAATAGTCTTTTACTAATGGAAAATTTTGATATGGACCGGGTCCATGTGGACCATATGGTACAGATTTGGCCACATCAATGCAAAATGAGGAGAGAGAACGAAATGCAGTGATGTGGCCAAATCTGGACCACATGATCCAGTGAACCCGGTCCATATCAGAAGTGTTCTTTACTAATTCATTTTTTAAAAATTAAATGTTTTACTTCGACTTAGCATAAATATTTAAGAGAACAATATTTAATTTTAGTCGAATTTATTAACTTATTCTTACTAGTTGATAAAAGAAAATGATGGAATTGAATTTTATTAAGTTTAGGGAGTTATATTAGTTTGGAGCTTCACTGCCTTGAGCCTTAAGTTACAGGTTTATAGTGAAAATTAAGATAACTGATTAGTTCAGGTTTTCTATAACACTTTATAAAACACCTCTTTTTAACCTTACCAGAGGAGTAGAATTATTGCTCCATGCACGGGGAGGGTGTCGAACCCGGGACCGTCCGCCCCCATTAAGCTACGGCCAAACACTTTAATTATAAAATTATTTGTTTATATATCCTAGACTAAAATAGATAAATTCTAAACTTTAGAAAATAAACTCAAAGCCAAAAAAAATTAGGAGCAGTCTAAAGAATATTATAGATGATCTGGATAATAGAACTATATATTAGGAATATTGACATTCAATTGTGAACACTTTTTTTTTTGAGCGCCCGAAGGGGAAGAACGGAGAATACCCTAGATAGGGAAGATTGAAGCATGCCCCATGCATGGGGAGGGAATTGCCTCACCAGAGGAGGAAGAGAACGCCTCACCAGAGGAGGAGATATATTATTGCCCCATTTTGCGGGGAGCAGGTGTCGAACTTGAGACCGTCCCCAAGCCAAAGGCTTACCCACTGGGCCAAACTTTTTGTTAACAATTGTTTTGTGAACACTTTAAGTAGGAAACGTGAATATTCAATTATATATGAGGAAGGCAACTCTAGCAGATTCCTATTGAAATACATTTCGCAATTTAAACTCTTTTATTCGCCGTTGAGACGGAGGGTTAAATTGGGGATCGGCTATTTTTTAATTAATTTATTTTGACAAATCTCGCTCTAATTATAACCAACGGTTAATTATGATATGAATTACGATCTATTAAAATCATTTGATTCAGATTCATTCATCATAAGAGACAGTTTTCTACTGATATAGATAAATTTATATTACATGATCTATTGAATTATTTTTCCATATCAGAATTTTTCTTAATCTCCAATAATCAAAAAATACCCATACTACCCCCATTCTAAACAGCTAAAAACTCAGCTTTGATGCCAAATGCCAAAAGTTCCTCTCTCTCTCTCTCTAAGATGAACAGAGAAGATAGCCCAATGAGCAAAGAAGAAGAAGAAGAAGAAGAAGAAGAGTCATCAGAAACAATAAACACAACCCACCATCTAACTCTCCCCTCCGGTCTAACCCAACACGAGTTCGACTCACTTAACCAAGTAATACTGCAGTTCCACAGCTACCGAGTCAACTCAGGCCAATGCTCTTCCTTACTCGCACAACGCATCCACGCGCCACTCAACACCGTATGGTCCATTGTCCGCCGTTTCGACAAGCCTCAAACCTACAAACACTTCATTAAAAGCTGCAGTGTAAGCGACGACTTCACTATGCGAGTGGGCGTCACTCGTGACGTCAACGTCATCTCCGGATTACCCGCTGAAACCAGCACTGAACGGTTAGATATTCTCGATGATGATCTGCATGTTACTGGGTTTAGTATCACCGGTGGCGAACATAGGCTGAGGAATTATAAGTCGGTTACGACTGTTAATGAGTTTGGAAGTGATGGATCGATCTGGACCGTTGTTTTGGAATCTTATATTGTTGATGCACCTGAAGGTAATACGGAGGAGGATACAAGGCTTTTTGCTGATACTGTTGTCAAGTTGAATCTTCAGAAGTTGGCTTCCCTCGCTGAATCCACGGCACGCAGTGGTGGCGAAGGAAGCTCGTAATAGTTCAGATCTTCTGTCTTATTTATCTGTGTTAATCTATCTCGTAACGAGGAGACTAAAGAAATATAATTGATCTTTTGTTATATTCTTTGTCTTATCTTTTAGTCCGTAGATGATTTTCAAGTGTTACTCTTTTTTTTCTTTTTCTTTTTTTTGTTATGTCGTTTTTTTAGGTTTTAGATTTTAGATTTTTAAAAGTGATAAATTATAACTTAACAACTTGTTATTACCGGAAGAAGAGATGTGGAGAAGATTTGTTCTGCTAAAGAAGATACAAGATGTGTGACAGTTTTTCAAGATTAAGACAGATGATGAAATAGGAAGGTTACATATGATTTCGGACCGGCTCTGAGGTGATTTTTGGTGTCTTTAATTTGTGATTATCATTAGAAAAGGGAAGAAAAAAATCTTCATTCTTACTTTTTTATTTATTTATGTAGAATTGGGATTTTTCCTATAGCTGGAAGAAATATTTGTTTCTAGTGTTTTTTGTTTTGAATTTTGGATGAAAGTGTAAAAATGGGGGTTTCTTGTTTCAAGAATATAAGATGATCATCAATGAGACATGGAGGTAATGAGGGGCATTGTACAAAATGTAAGTCATTTTCCTTTACATCGAGCGAATTGACAACAATCTGATCTTCGGATGGTTCAAACGAATTTGATTGGATTGAATTTCTAATATTTATTTTAAACTAATCTCAAATTTAATTCAAATTCTTAATAAATTAGTATTTGAAGTTTCATTTTCAATATCGATCCAAAAAAAATGTGTTGAGTCTTATTTTGAGGCTTAAAACTAGACCATGTTCTATTCAAGTATTATGCAGTATTTTTCCCATGTGTTTTATATTAGATTTTTATTTTTTTGGTGAACTCCATGTTCTTTAATCAATTTTTGTGGTCACCTAATTTTCGGCAAAATAGCCAATTTCATCCTGTATGTATTTACGAATTTCTATATAGGTCATATTCGATTAATTTTATACAAATCAGTTACATACGTATTTACGACCTGCCACATTAGCACGTGGCAAGCACGTAACCAAGTTAACTGGGTTCTGTCAAAAAAATGGACGGAATGACTAATGTGGCAGATCGTAAATACGTATGTAACTGATTTGTATAAAATTAATCGAATAGGATATGTATGGAAGTTCGTAAATACATATAGGACTAAATTGGCTATTTTGCCCCTAATTTTCTGATCATCAATTCAAGAATTTAATATGTGTGGCCATTTACGAATATTTACACATGGATTTCAGAGATGGGCCATTAAAAACATGGATTTCAGAAAATGTGGATATGTTACTGATCTTAAGTAGGGACGAAGACAAGTGGCGGGTGGTAGTCTTCCAAGATTTTTAAAAATCTTACTATATATAGTAAATTTTATATGTAGTACGGAATATTTGATCAAATCCCCCCTCCCCCAATATTTTTTTACAGTTTTTATATATAGTTCGGCATACTGTTTCAGTTTTTCGCCTCCAACCTAAAATTTCTTGCTTCGTCTTGATCTTAAGATGTATTTCTATTAGGTTTATAAATGAATAATTGCATAGATAATAAAATTTTCGTTTGCAATTTTTATTTTGGACCAAGATAAGATATTTTACGGAGTTAAAAACATTGTCTAAATAGTCCTATGGAATTTTCATTTGTTCAGCCTAAATTCACCTTTAGATATCCTATATTGTACTCCTCCCGTTCCAAATTTAAAAATAAATTATATTTTAATGGCAAGCCTTAACCAAAATCGAGAGCCTCAATGGCCTGCAATAAGAGCTTGGAGGCTTCTATAAAAGGGTAAGAATTGCCCCGTCCTGGTGCTTTTAGCCTCAGGCCAATGTCCTTGGGGAACTGGAAAGAATCTTTCTTCAAATGGGAGCAGTGTTGAGCAGTTCCTTTTTTTATATGTTTTGGGGGCAATGTGTAAATGGTATAGCTTTGAGTAAAGTAAAAAGTCAAGACATTCTACTCTCATTTTTTGGCAATTAAATTTAATGCAAAATAAGTGTTTTGTCCGCATATATAAAAATTTAGAAATTCCCATTCTTCATATGGTGAGCAATTTTGAATAGTAGTTCTTGAATTTCGTTAAAAATTCAAAAAAGCTATTAAAAACGGTTTTCTACAGGTCTATACATGCTAGTAGAACACGAGAAGTTATATCTTAGTAGGTTAATATGTTTAAAAATTACATTCAAGGTCAATGAATACAATACACGTAGGAAAGAGAATTGATATTTTGACCTACGTGTATTGTACCCTCATTGATTTTTATGTAACTTTTAAAGTTAGTCACCTATCAAAATAAAATTTCTCAGTAACATACTAGTTCGCACTGAATTCGAGGTGCCCTCTTTGAAAGTTGTAGTCTAGCCTGCCTTAGAAGTTCTCTTTCTTGCATGTTCTTTGTCTTTCATCTCAATTCTAGACTTGCTGCTCTCAAACACTTTTCCTAAGGGGGTTTCTCCCATGTACTTCATGTGACCACATTGATTGTTTTGGCCCTTTCTTCTTCTTCTTTTTTTTTCCATGATGAAAACTTGTGATTTTTATAATACTTTGTAGAAAGTCAAATCAAGATGTGTTGTTCAGATCAATGGAGTTTGTCTAAAAATTTCAATACTTACGGAACGTCTCAGAATAAATATTTTTAAACACAAAAAAAGAATAAATGTCTTTAGAAAATATTACAGGTGTCGTAAAATTATAACAAAATAATGACAAATAATCGTTTTAAATCAATTTTAACCGTTAAAATTTTATTTCAACAGACGATGATAAATCCCGCACGTACGAAACTTATCCCGTTCCGCACTGAAGATGCAGCGGGTCTAAATAGGGGGTTTGCAAGTTGCATAGTCTCTATCCGAGTTTAACATTTCTTATCACTCACACATAATTTGTCTAGTACGATTTATGTTTTTGTTACTTTAAAATATAAAGGTAATATAATGCTCATCATTAATTAGCAACGAGTTCTCTTATGAATAATAATAATAATAATAAAATTAAATAACAATACTAATAATAATTTTAATATTAATAATATTTATCTTGCAAATGAATAACCATCTACAAGTTTCTTGACTACCACCGATTCAATGATGAAATCTACAATTTGAATGACATAAAGATTTTAAAACCGCGTCTCTCCTTGGGCGAAAAACATTTCCAAAAACTCCCTTTGAAATATTAAGTTTTTCATTCCAAAAATTATTTAAAATTGTTTGTTTAGCCCTGTAATATATGTTATTTTACAAACTCGCCCCTCCAATACTAAATTGTCAAATTCTCCGTTGAGCAGAAAATAGGCTTTTTCTTATTTATGATGGGAAAAAAAATTGTAAATTAAAAACATTAGTCGAATACACGAATAATCCGTTTTCTTTAAAGCTAAAATACTCTATTTTTTTCACTTGTCTTCACCTCTTTGTACTGTTCTTTCTTTTTCAAGATGTAACCATATCAAGTTTTCTTTGCTTTTCGATAGTTCAATACCAATCAAACTCAATTAGACTTTCCCATCATTAAATTTAGTCCATTATATAGTTCAAGGAATCATCTGAGATATGATGTTTTTTTATGAGATGGGTCGGGTTGGAATTGATGGAAACAGAAATGCTATAGGGACCATCTAATTCATGGCATATTTTATTTATATTAGCTTGACTTAACGTGCAGTACATGTTAATGAGACACGTTAATAGGAATTTTAATTTGAAATCGATTTCTTTCTTCTTACACTATTACCAACTTTATTTTTTTGAAGGGTCATCTTATTAATATTTTTTTCAATCATAATCCAATATTGTACTATAAAAACTTAGGTATGCCTAATGAAATATATATATAAGTTGTGATCTTTAGAACGTGACAATTAATTATCTTAATTAATTATATAACAAAAAATATATATTGAAATAATGAACATTAAGTTCAATCAACTTATATTATTTTATAATAATGACTCCAAATCTCGATTTAGATGTTGTAACAATAAGGATTTCTTTTAATAATTTGAATTGAATTACTTTTTACTCCGAATTCTCAAACCTCCTCAAACTCATCAAACTCAATTAATTAGAATACTATTAGGGGGGTGTATTCAACATAGATTCTATAGGATTTTTAAGTAGTTTTAAAGTCCATAGGTATTCAATTTGGATTTTAAAAAGTCCAGTGAAATCTAGAGGTATTCAATTTAGATTTTTAAAAGTCCATTAAAATCTAGAGGTATTCAAAACTCTATAGATTCTCATAGATTTCATTAAAGCTATGATTTTGATGGATTTCATAGGTTTAAATGTGTATGGTGAAATCTCTTCTTTTTTTCTCAAGATTTTGATTTTCTCTCATTAATATTAAAATTAAAATGTCTTTGATAATTTTATCTTATATTACAATTTTTTTAGTAATCTCATTTCTATAAAATTATAAGAAAAGCAAAGAAATATTTCAAACTACAAAAAAAAGAGATTTTTTTAACATCATTAGAAAACTCAATATGAAATGTTTATTTCCCAAAAAGAAGTCATAATATCCAAACAATTTTCTTCTTGATCATCTTCAAATAGAAATTAAAGAAAGCAAACAATTTCTTCTCTATTTAACCACAAATTTCTATTTTTCAAACATGAATTTCATTTTCCTGAAAGAGAAAATCAAAGAGAAAAAAAAGTTCAAACAAAACTTATCACAAAACATATCTTAATTAAACCAAAGAAAAAAATATCAGTAAGTAAATTATACAAACCTTAAACAAATAAATCAAAAAAGCCACAGTTACGTGATCTAAAAAAAATCAAAGACTATCGCCAAACTTTTTAAATTTTTAACAAAATGATTTAATTCCAAAAAAAAGGATTGATCAACATCTTTGGATCTGTATACACCACTGAATCAGTATTTTCTTTATTTTTTGGTGCTATTCAAATAATCTATAGACTTTATAAATCAAAAGAAATCCTGATAAATCAATCTAATAAAATCTGATAGACTCTGCGCAGACTCTACATATAGTTAAAACAATCCATAAAGTCAGCAGAATCCATAGACTTTTGAAAATTAGTTAAAATCTTTTAAAATCCGGATTAAATACACCCCCTTAGTTGCCTAACTTTAGTTACATGCCTTTTTTCTTATTATATTAAATCGTCTAATTTGTGTTTCTGAAATCAATTCTCAAATTGTTAAAGCCAGTTTTCTTTTATATGGTTTTAATTGGAAATTGGTTTTTTGGAAATCAGATTTTAGATATTTTTATGCTTTTATATTCATTTTCCTTTTATAAGTGTGTTATTAACATCTTTTCTTACTTAAAATGGTAGTGATAATGCCAAAGCAAATATCCTCTTGTAAGAGAAATTAATTTGAATGTGATAAAATTGCCACTCTAACAGATCAATTAATTAATCTTTTAATTATCTTTACCATTTTTTTCTCACCCCCTAATTTCTATCCCGAATGTGATTCCTTTTTTTTATTTCTTCTTCTCTCTCCTCCTTCCATTATTCTCTCTAATCTTAGGAAAATTCTGATATAGACCTGAGCTATATGTGGGGTTGTGGACCACTTGGTGCACAATCAACCACATCACCCTTTTTTGATTAAAATAAAATAAAAATACCTCTAAAAGCCCACCAAAAAGGGAGTATTTTTATTATTTTAATCAAAACTGTGATGTGGCTGAATGTGGACCAAGTGGTCCATGACCACTTGGTAGTCCAGGTCTATATCAGAATTGTTCCTAATCTTAACTGATTTTTTTCATCTTCTCTCTCATTTCCTTTACTATCTTTCTCTCAGCCTTCTATCAAAAGAATAATGATAATAATAATAACTATAAAGAGGGTTGTTAATTAAACTCCATTGAAAAATCTTTCAGATCCTTCATCAAATTACTAACAAACAAGTAAGAAGATATTTATAGTTGATATGGCAAAACAAATAGGTATAATACATATTTAATCTTCTTTTTATAAGAAGAAATTTGCCCCATTTATGATCATCTTAAAAGGATCATTACCGGCAGAAAAAATTAGATATGTTACAAATTCATAAAAGAATCAAATAAATTGTATTATTTTACTATTAATTTTTTCGTTATTACCGTACACATAGAAGATTGAGAGAATAATGGTGAAGGAAAGAAGTAGAGAAGATAAAAAAAAAAAATTATGTAAAGATAAGAGAGAATAATGGAAGGAGGAGAGAGAAGAAAAAAATAAAAAAAGAATCACATTGGTGAAAGAAATCAAGGGAGAAAATACTAAAGATAATTAAAAAATCTACTAATTGATTTGTTAGGGGGGTAATTTTGTCACATACAAATCAATTGCTCTTGCAGGAGGATATTTGCTCTGCCATTATCGCTACCCTACTTAAAATACTATAAAATACATTTTTACTTTTTTAGAATTAAAATTAAAACATAAATATCATGGGCATTATTAGAAAGTAAATCAAAATATCAAAATATTGACATTTTTTATATATGTATGATTTATTGTAGAAGGTTAAGAGAATAAGGAAATTTCAGGAGGTAATAATACCAATATAAAATTCATATTTATGAGCTGGCATTGGCTGTTCATGTGTTACATTCTATCTCCGTATTTAAATGATCATCTAAGCTAAGGCAAAATGGTACAACCTGTTCTTTCACTATTGATTGGACAAAGTAAACCACATTTGCAATACTAATTTTTTAAAGACCTTAGTGGAAATTTTGGATGGGAGGTGGGAAAACAAAGATGAATTTTGGGTAGAAATATATCTCGCGTAAAAGTTACCTTTATTCAAATACATTCGTATCACATCTAAATTTAGAGTAATTTACACTGAAGTTCGTTCAAGGTTTCTCCATATATAGCAGACAAAGTCTTAAAGAAAAAGCACCAATTATGGTTTTCTGGAATGTGAAATTTAGTTCCCGAATTAGCTCTATAGATTTGTTTATTGTGCATATAACAAGTTTGAAGGGGAGGGGGGAAAATGAAAAAAATGGATATTTATTTAGCCATTCAATTATTCCTTCTTTGGTTTGGCCATTAAGTTGGGTAACTTTACTCAATTTAGTACTCAAGTAACTCAACAAGCCCATATATATCATTATGTGCTCTTTGTTCAAATTCATACTCACTCACAAAAATAAATAAAAATAAGGAACGAGAATTGGAATATTAGATTTTTGCTAAGTAAATTGGAATATTAGATTTGGGTCTACTTAGATTATGTATGTCTTGTTTAGGTTTAAGACTCAAACTCTCTTAGTATTGAGTTTGTAAATGAAACATCAAACACCAATCCATTAAAATTTTGGTTTGAATTTGAAACTAGTTTGAGATTGATACCACTAATCTCAAACTCAATCCAATCAGACTTAATGTTGAAAAGAAAAAAAAAAAAAAAAAAGAATGTTGAAGAAATTAGTAGCCCTAAATTCGTGTTTGCTTTTTTTGTGTGTGCTATGCAATCAATTGTCAATATGATCATGTCTCCAGATATGTTTAAACACGAAAAGAGGGAGCAAATCCGAACCAGCATATATGACTGATGCAGTAAGCAAATTGTAACCTTGTCCTATCAGCTTTATGTCTTGTGAAAGTTTAATTGCAGCCATAGTGAATTATTAGCCATTTTTGCCATCAATGTATTTTTAAATAGCCAATTTTATCCTTTTCAACTTTTTTCAGCCATTTTTGTCCCCAGAGATTTTACGAGCAGCCATTTTTGTCATCAACTTATTTTTTAACAGCCACTTTCATCCTAACTTTTTTTAACTTTCTTCATCTTCAAAGATTTTAAGTGCAACCATTTTTATCCTTCTGTCAAATAATTGTCTAAAAGCCGTCAAAATTGATGACGTGTCCAAACGGCTCTCAGATTGTCTCTCTTATGCAGGGGTAAAGATGGAAATTCCAAAGTATACTAAGTGCCTCCCTTGTAAAGCCCGTCATTCCCACTCATATCAATCTCCGTTCTCATTGGAGACAAAATGAGAACAAAGGCTGATATGGAGACAAAATGAGAACAGAGACTGATATGGAGACAAAATGAGAACGAAAACTTATATGAGTTGGAATAATGGGCTTTACAAGGGAGGCAATTAGTATACTTTGGAATTTCCATCTTTACCTCTGCGTAAGAGAGACAATCTGAGAGCCGTTTGGACATGTCATCAATTTTTAGACAATTATTTGACAGAAGGATAAAAATAGCTGCTCGTAAAATCTTTGGAGATGAAAAAAGTTAAAAAAAGTTGAAAAGGATAAAATTGGCTGTTTGAAAATACATTGATGACAAAAATGACTAATAATTCCAGCCATAGTGGACACTTTTTTAGCTCTTGAATCTTTCCCTTCATCCTTCAATTCCCTACGAATTATATAATGTAATTATATAGTCCTCTAGGGCACCTTAGTAGCATACAAATCTCATATAAAGTATGAAGAATAATGTCTACTCTAAACCAAGTAATGGAAGATGAATGTTCACATTTGATTTGAACAAGAATTCAGAATAGTGTTATTGATTATGAGTTAGTTACAACAGTACCCTTAAATATAGGATCGACTCATATGATAGTGGAGATTGCACCACTAAATAAAGGAGATTAGTTACGAAAGTTTAGAGAGTAAATAAATTTATTTGAAAATATTGTACATTCATCCTGCAACAAACTAAAATAGAATGTGGCTATTCAATTTGAAAAATTGAATACATAATGTCCAAGAACTCTCTCCCTGTTGCTAATATAAATATACAATTCATTTTACCTATATAGTTCGGAACGCAAGGTTAAACTATGATGCATGTTATTATAGATTTTTTTTGTTAAAAGATTTTGGAGACTAAAGTAAAAAAAAAATTGGTAAAATATAAAGAGAAGTACAATAAATAAATATAAAAAACCTTATTTTGAAAGGAAAAAAAAATTGCGCCGCCCAGCCCTTACTAGGTCGGCCCCTGTATATACTTGACCAGTCGCAAAATATATATATATATATATATGCACCCTTGAAAATTGGATTGTAATTGAGTATAATAAATTTCTTGAATATTTTCCCATCACAAACTAGACTGGACATAAAAGGGAAAAAATAAAACTTGGAAGGTATGGCCATGGATAGCAATAGCATATCTTTTACTTTGGCAGGAATGAACCACATAAACCGATAATGAGATATGTTTGGTGGGGGCCAAGTCTTCTGAGAGTTTCTACTGAACAACAGCTTTTCCACTCCGGCTCCTATGCGGAACAGAAAAAATTTCGTACTTTACAGAACAATTTAAGCCGTCGGATGATAGTTTTGAACGGTCCAGATTTGGAGAGATAAATTTTTTTATTTTTTTATTTTTAAGTCTAATCTCAACTTTTCTGTCTCCAAATCTAAACCGTTAAAATTATTATCCAACGAACTAAATTGTTCCATAAAGTGCGGAATTTTTCTTATTGCGCATAGGAGTCGGACCGCAGCTTTTCATGTAAAGTTTATTGATTATTATGGATAGCCAAAACAGTATTATCCCATTTTTTTTGGCATTTGACAAATTCGTCCATTTGATTGGATAGATGTCATTTACACATAATTCAAATATATATTGTGGGCACCACTTGATGAAGTAATTTACGCCAACCAATTTGCTTACAGAAAATGAAGAAGTCCGGTTCCTATGCGGAACAGGGATTGTTCCCCACGTGCGGAACAATCTCAACCGTCGGATGAAATTTTGAACGGCCCAAATCTGAGAGAGAAAAGTTATGGTTGGACTTAAAATATTAAAAAAAAAAAATTCTCTCTACAGATATGGACTGTTAAAAAATCTCATTCGACAGCTGGTAGCTTGTCTCGCAAGTGCGGAACAAAAAGCTGTCCCGCATAGGAGCCGGGAGCAAATTGAAGGGTAAAAGTGTAAAATTGTATTATTGACTTCTGCAAACAGAATGTAAGGTCTGATTCGATCGAATCTCAATTTAATGTTTGTTTGTCTCGCTCTCATACTATTATTAAACTTAAACCAAAAAAATTTATGATTTAGTACTTCAGGTTTCATTTACAGACTTAATCTAATGAGAATTTGAGTTTCAATTTGAATATTAAATCTAAGTCAGAACCAATCTAAGTACACTATTAAGATTTTTTACTATTTTTTAACACTTTTTTTCCCTCCATTTACCCGAACCGAGTTAGGGTAGTGTTCAGCACCTGCTGAACAGCCTAATAACCATCTGATCTAGGAGCTTCAAATTCAACGCCCCATAAAAACGCACGTCCCATTTAATAATAACTATGATTGTCACACTGGATCAAAGCTGCTAAGAACAAAACCCATCATCCTTTTCTTCTTCTTTCAAAAAATTCATCTTCTTTTTCTTTCTTATCAATCTTGAATTTCATATTTCTTCTCAATCAGCCACCCAAAATTCATATTCTTCCTCTTTCTTCTCAATCAGCCGCCTAAAATAATGGATTTGTTCATCTTCTTCCTCTTTCTTCTAAATTAGCCACCAAATTTTTTTTTGATAACTTTTGAAACTAGCTACCACGATTATCACCATCTTCCATAATTGTAATCCAATGACTTCAACCATAACTCTCCATTATTCCATAGCCAAGCTCCATTACTGTCTATTTTAACCTTCATCTATAACTGTTTATTGTTCATTTTCTGTTGGTAAGTTTTTTTACAGTTATAGAAGATGGTGAGAACCGTGGTAGATATTATGTGTCCTAAAAAATGTTAGATTTTTTTTAACATATGCAAGAGTGGATTTTAACAATGAGATCACAAATTCAGAATCTCAAGATAATTGATATTATCATCATAAACTCCCTTTAAATTCCAGTTCATAAAATTTAAGAACAGTAATAGCTATAAAATAAATTCATAATAGTTATTAACATGACATATAATAGTTATAAGACAAATTCATAATAGCTATAAGACAAATTCATAATAGCTATTAGTTTTGCATATACTAGATATAAGAAAATTCATAATAGCTGTAACTAGTCTACAATTTAAAATATTATAATTAAGATTATGCAACTGGAATGAGATTTTTCTCTCTCTTTTATTTGGATAAAATTTGCAATAATCTTTTAATCATCTTTGGCGGAGAAAAATGAGGAATTTGAAAAAAATCTCAATCTGAGATGGAGAAAATTAAGGAATTTGAAAAAAAAATCTCAATCTAAGATAGAGAAAATTAAGGAATCTGGAATAAATTTGGGGATTTTTTTTTATTATCTGGAAGCTTCAAATTTGGCATAATCACGCGATAGGATAAATATGATGCCGAATTTGATGGATGATTCTGCGATATTTGGGCAAAAATCGAAGTTTGGGAGGAGAAAATTATGTAATTTGAGATAAAATGTCAAGCTGAGCGGAAACAGGGAGATTTAGTAGCTTCAAATTCAGTGTGGCGCGCTTCCTTTGATAGCAGACTGCTTGATGGCCACTAAATCTAAAAAGCACAGATCCAGCGGCCATCAAACAATACTAAACCTGCTGAAAATCTCCTTAATCAGCATTGTAGCCAAATCCCCATTTACCATCTAACAAGCACTTTCGATATTATATATTGAGTCATCGATGGCTAATATAATTCTGATAAATACATTGGAGAAAAAGAAAAAGAAAGATAATTTATGATCTACACCACGTGAGAAGCATTAGCAACTTGATATGACAAACAAGTCCAAGAAAGTGATTGCCTCTTCCTCGGGTAAGTCTGGCATGGCACTCCTCTCACATAAAATTAGACAGGACCCACTTATAGGGTAGGTCCCGCAGGTCATTCAGCAAGCCATTCAGGTGGGTCCTCCCTCTTGTATGTGAGAGGAGAGTGGGGCCGGACCCATTGAGACCGTTCCACCCCATATTTTTCCCTCTTCCTCGTAGGCCAAAAGCCATTTTAGTGCTTATGCAAGTTGCCAACTTGACAATTTAAGATAACATTAACTTGTTGCATTCATTAATTATTAGATCGGGATTGGACGGAATTTCTTAAAATCTGATTTATTTGTGAATGAAGAAATATAATTTAAGTTTCGAATCAAAATCTTCGTTCAAAATGTCCTTTAATGATGCAAGTTAGTATAACATATATGCATTTTTTATGTGAGATGACACAAACAACAAATATTATCAATTTTAACTTTAGGTTATCTTGCTGCTCTTTGGAAAAAAAATTGATGCAGCAAATAGATTGAAGGTTTTCTTCAATATGTGAAAGGAGAGATGGGTAGAGAGGAAGGGTGTGTGGAAACTATATCAGTATTTACCTTAGTTTTTATTTGGGAGTTTTTAGTTAACAAATTGAAAAAAGTAGACTGGTTATAAAAAAAAGACATAGACTAATGTCAGAATTTTGTATTAAAAATTGTGAAGGAGTGGTGTTCAAATCCAGAAATCAAAACGTTAGGTGGGGTGTCAAAGAATCTTTGCTTTACTTTTGATTAATGTCATTTGCTTATTCATGGCTACAAAATTAGATTTTTTTTATATATGAATCAGGTTTTTGTGGAGTTTATTGTTAAAAATCAGTCATATTATTACATAATTTTCTTATTTGTTCTGTTATGATATAGTTAATTATGTACTAAAAGATTTATTGGCCTAATCCATATTAGAATTATTCCAAAATTAGCAGCCGCCAGAAAGGGAATACGAGGAGAAAAGGGAGGCAATAATTAAAATCAATAATGATTGTTGGATCAAAAAATTTGGATCAAACAAGGATCAAAAGTATAAAATGAAAATGATTGTTATAATTTGATATGACATTATGCCTTCTTCATCCTTATTTGATAATCAAAGGTCCCTTACTCCAGTGGGACAACGGCCTGCCCAGGATTCGATACCCTCCTCATACATGGGGCAAACTTTAATTGTCTCCCTTTCTAGGGCTATCTTCTCCTCTTGTGAGGTGCTTCTCTTCTCCACTTATGGGGCAACCGCCCATCCGAACTTTAAAAAAAAAAAAACTTTATTTAATCTCAAATTTTTGATCCAATAATCACTATCCAATTAAAATTAAGCTATGTGATGGTACTAAAGTCAATGCATTTGTCCAATCCTCTAGTTTACTTTAGTCTTTAGGGATGCCACTTTGAAATATTAGTCATTTTTCATTGGTTAAAAAGAAATCCTCTCCTTTTTTAAACAATAGTCATATTTCATTAGTTGAAATAAGAAATCATTTCTCATCATTTTCATGGTTTATGATGTTGATCTTTTGTATTCATGCAAGGGTTGGTTGTTGGGCTTAGAACAAAAGAAGAACATTAAACAAACTTACATCACAAATTTCATATATACTTCGTTAAGCCAACTCGTAATTCTCTTTCTCCAAGTAAAAAGACAGATTCTAAAGGTACAATTTTAAAAAGAAAATATCAGCTCTCTTACGAAAAGAAAAAATTACATTAATTTTTTCAAATATTCATCTATTCTAAATAATTGTACGTTTTTTATTTATGTACGTGTGTAATATGAGAGAATTTTATGTTCAAACGATCTTAATAAATGCACTATGAATTTTTATAAGAAACAACCTACCCCATACCTCTTGACGTTTTCATCAATACTTCACTAAATACTTTTTCTATTATTATTATTATTATTATTATTATTATTATTATTATTATTATTGTTGTTGTTGTTGTTGTTGTTGTTATTTGTTGTTGTTATATATACACTGAAGTGAAGAATGTTAGGATAAATTGTCTTTTTGTGGGGTTGTAATCAAGCGTGCTAGATGTTTATTATTGAAGGTGGTATTAGGTGTGGGGGAAGGTCTGGCATGGCCGGTCCTTATGGGACTGGTCTCACGCCCCTCTCACATACATGATACATTGAGGTGGAGCTTACCTGCATGATAGATTCCGCCTATGTGGATGGTTTTTTATTATGATGAGTGATTGTGATTGCTTAAAATGTTCTATTTTTTATTCATTTGCAATCTTGCACCAATCACAATGAAGGTAAGGGGAAAAATCTTTTGTCTTAAAATCATGTCCCATCTTCTATCTCCATTAATAGATAATTGTCATGTGTTTAATTTTTTTTAAGGATGCATAATTTCTTTTAAATTATATATGTATTAATAAAAAAATGACATATGACAGCTTCTTATTAATGAGATAAAGAATTGGACAAAAAATATTTACTAGATATAAGCGGGGTATATCATGGGTTTTTGAAGCCTGACTGGGCGATTGCCCCATGTAGGGGAGAGAGGTGCCTGACAAAAGGAAGATGGTAGCCTAAAAAGGAAAATTTAAAGTTTGCCCCATGTAAGGAGAGGGTATCGAACTCACGTCGTGGGTAAGTCTTTGCCCTACTAGACTAAGGAGCTTGTGATATATCATGGGTTAAAGAAGCATAATTGCAAACGGCTTTTGGCTGTTTTCTTTTCTTTCTTTCTTTTTTTGTTGTGGGGACGAGCTATGCTTCCTGTAAGAATCGGCATTTATTGAATTGTTTGTACTAAAACAATTTCTAGCTCCATCTTAAGCATAATTTTTTACTTAAATTCTTAAACGAGTCGAATTTGAATTAGATATTCGGCTAAAAAACTTACAAACTTTTATAATTAACTTTCTAAATGACATAAAATAAAACAATATATTATATCCATTACAAAACAAAATTTGAGTTAACTTAAAATAAAATTACAAAATTCATAAGTGAAGAAAAATATACCATTATGACTTGTTTTTATTCTATTCCCTTTTACGGAAAGAATGAACTCTCTATTTTCATTTTGATTTTTTTCATTTAGGACGAGTAATAATGATCTTTGTCATATGGGCCAGGGATGAAATTATAACTTTTAAGTTAAGACGCGAAAAACTGTCTTCGTCCTTAATATGGACCAACCTTGTTTTGCTTTGCAACTTTGTTAAGAGAGCTCAAACAAATCCCAATTCAATAACCAATCCATTAGAGTCAAAGACTGATTTAAAACCTAGAAGTTGGAGAGGGAATTATATAGAGACCTGATTTCGTAAACCTTTTTTTTTTTTTTTTTTTAAATAATTAGAAAATATTTTTTTCTATAAAAAATCTTATATTTTGAAAATGTAGACGTGACCGTAAGTCCGTAACGCTAAAAGTCTGAACTATTCATTTATTGAGATAGAATCAGTCTCCTTTACTGTTATTACTTATTAGTAAAATTTACTAATAATTTTCACTCATATTCTTCTTTTGTTTCTGATTGCAGGCAGTTGATAGAGTCCTTCCAAAGAGTTAGAGTTTCACACGTCTACAGAGAAGCTAATTGATGCGCAGATGCCTTAACAAGAGCCGAGGGAGATTGGGGGTGTTAACAGGTTCGGGTCGGCCCGAATCCGGTTCATATAACTCGAAAAAATGTGAGTGTGAGCTTAAGTGAGTTAAATCTGAACCGAGCCGAGCGTGAGTTCAATATTCAAGCTCGAATTTTATGTGAGCCGAACGTGAGCTTGACTCCGCTTATCCCGATTAAAACTCGCACCCGAATAAGGATAATATAATTATAAATATATATATAATTATATATATATATATATATATATATACTAATTTTCTAATTAAAAAAAACTATAAAAACTAGTTGCAAAACTCATCGTTACTTTTTTGTCTATGTTATATGTGGATTATTTAACATTTGATCTTACTATTTGTTTATCTTTGGTTATCTTTTTATTAGTTTATCTTACTACATGAATTAAATATCATTTTATTATGTATATTTGTGTTCTTGTTAGGATTTAGTCTCATGACTCATTGTATTCTACTATTTTTTCTACAAGATTTTTTTTTTTTGCTAATATAAATTTAGCTCATGAGGCTCAGCCCATATGAGAGCTCAAGGTTTGTGAGGTTTTTCGGGCTGAGCGTGAACTACGCCAAGCTTGGTTCACATAGTTCGATTGACACCCTAGGGTCGTCTCAATCATTTTGGGGGGTCATGTGCTAAATTTTAAATTAAGGCCCTACATAATCCAAAAAATGAACATTCGTGAAAATATAAGGAAAAAAAAAACAAATCATCACAATTGTATCATAATTTTTCGTCAGAATTGATTATGATTTAGTTGAAAAAGAAATATTATAAATCTGTATATTGACTATTGAGTTCATGAGGTCTAAATCAAAAAATATTACATAGATTTTTTTTAAATCTATATATTGACTATTGATTATGATTTGTGTGTGCCCTGTACGATCGTGTACCTCGCACTCTCTATTAGCCGCCCTAGACACCCCTAAGGTAGATACACCATGTACCTCTTTTTTTGTGTATCATTTTGTTCCGCTATTTGTAAGCCAATTGGTGGTGATGTCGCATACGCTTGTCCGTCACTCTAAATCTATTTAATATTAATAAAAAAAAACTTCTGTTACCAAAAAAAGGGAGGGCTGGGGCCGGGTTAGAGTTGTAGCGAGAAAACAGAGTATTGCATTAGACTAATCATGGTTTAACTGAAAGGCTAATCATGGCAGTGATTTCCAAGAAGTATTGTTTAGTACTTCCCACGTTAAACGATCTTACGGTATTCCAACTCATTTGTTTAGCTCAGATAGGTCTTTGTTCCAAATATAGGTCAAATTTTCAAGATGTGTCCCATAAAACTATTCTCAAATATATATAGTTTTCCTTTAAAGAAAAAGAAGAATAGTTGAAGTAATTCGTCCATGCTAATGAAGAATTTAATACTAAGATTTAATGACTGAACCAAGAGATCAAGGCCCATCATATACCTAACCCATCATATACAGACCTGAACGGGGCTTTGCCTATATGGCTTTCAGGCCGTACTTGGTTTCGGTTCCTTATATTCTGATCAGTCTATCCAGTTTGCACATATGGTGTGTGCTAATTCGAATTCATTGTTGAACATGTGTTCTTCTACAAGTGCGAGATCTTCGTTTAACCGTTGTTTTTTAATTTAACTTATGTTCTACCTTGTAGGTATAATAGTACTCCCTCCATTCCTAAACATAAGACTCTTTAGACCATTTTAAAAAATTAAGAAACTTGTTATTTTCACCGAAAGTTCCAATATTACCCCTCACTCACTTCTATAGAATAAGAAAAGAAAGAAAAAAATAGGGATGGTAGAGACCGCAAATAAAAGAAATGCCGAGGGTATAATTGAAATAAATTATTGACAACTAATAAAAGAGTCTTAAACGACAATTAAGTTTGGATACTTATAGATCTCCTAAACGACAATTAAATGAGAATAGAGTGAGTACTGTACATGCAAAACAAGTGTTTATTTGACAGAAAAATTCAACTATAAAATCAATTCATCCGATACTGATAGATGTTTTGAACTTACAAACAGAATACATTTTCTCTCATATATCAAAACGTTTAACCTTTTACTAATTTTAGGTTACTTTTTTCAAAATATCCTCGTACATACATATAACTTCCTTATTACATATTACTAAATTTAGTCAACCAAAAAAAAATACTCATTATTTTCTTCTTTAATCTATGCAAAAATGACCAAAATATCTTATATTTTGAATTAAGAATGTCTACCGAACTTGCCTTATGCTAGGCCAAAAACAGGCCAAACTTGTTTCTAAAACCGAAACCATGAAGAATTAAACAAACTAGTACCGTAACATATTGTCTGCAGAACAACAATGTCCAAGCAGAGAAACTTGAACTAGACCAACAAAATTATACATCCACTGATGACAACAGAGATATAGGAACAATGGTGATATATAGATCATTTAGCTCCATTTATGAAAAGGGTTCAAGGAGACTAAGAGGAGTTGTGGTTTAAGCTGCTATTGATAATCTCATGCATATACACCATAATTCTAACGCATTTCATGAATCTTCAAGTGTGTGTGCGCGTGCGTATTTGGGGGTGGGGGGGGGGGGGTTCTCAATACCTGATAAGAAAAAACATAAAAGAAAGGTGAGGTTTTTTTTTTTTTTGACGCCCGAAGGCGATTGCCTCCGAAGGGGAAGAGCGGAGAGTACCCTACATAGGGAGATTGTAGCATGCCCCATGCCTGGGGAGGGAGCTTGGCCTCACAAGGAGGAGAATTTATTACCCCACAAGGGGAGATACGGGAATCAACCACGGGACCTCCGTCCCGTGGCCGGGTAGCCTTACCACTTGGGTTACCCGATTCTTATAAAGAAAGGTGAGGTTAAAATAACAAAATAGCGGCAATAGTGATCATCCCAATGTAAATAAGAGAAGTCCCTGTGACGTTACTTAACTTACCATGCAGGAGTCTATTCTTTTCTACTTGGACCTTAAGGAATTAAGAAGGCAGTCCCCCCCAACCCGCGGAAGCACCTTGAACTTGCAGGTTCATAAAATGGGATAGAATTATGATATAGGATGTATATTCACGAGGTTATAAATAGCAGCTTAAACCACAAATAACACAACCGAAGCAAGATAACTTCACAACACACAAAACAACATACTCTTGGCCAGTAAAAGATAGCAACAACACATGTACTACAGTTAGTTCGACCTAACCAAATCCTTATATTTTGCAGTTTACCAAATGTGCAGCATATTCCTTCAGAATTTTTGGGTTAAGCTTAAGCTATAACTGTACTCAAATTATACCGGGCAAAAAGAAACTTGCCCTTTCTGCTAGGGACATCTTTCTAAAGAAATAGGCTGTGGATGAGACAGAACAAATCATAGATAATTATGAAGACTTAAAAAATGATGATATCTTCCGGTTCCATCATTTTTAGTATGCCAGGAAAAGGGTGGAAAACAACAGATTCCCAACTACAAAATCTTTTTTCTTGAGGAAAAAAAAAAAAGTACTGAACAGAACTAGGGAAAATAAATCACATAGCGGCATTAGAAATAACAGCAACTTCCACAGAATAAGATACTGCAGTTCCACTACAAACGTAATTATAGGATCTTCCAGGATATCATAATACATTTAACAAAATCGGCAAAAATGCTAGAGGAATAACTAAACCACAAAAACAAGAGGAAAGCAAAGATGCAAGGTGAGAAACAAGTAAAGACTGCCATCAATCTACTCTAATACCTCAACAGGAGAATGTTTTGAATTAACAATACATAAAAAAAAAACTGAAGAAGAATCAAATCCAATTATATATTTAAGCAACAAATATTACAAAAATTAAGCAACATTCAGCACATATTCGATATTAAATTTCAATTCCTGTAATCCTAACTCCTTACATGTTACTTCCTGTCTGGATGAGTTTCTAAACTCCACTACATCTCCTACAGTAAAACTTTCCCATGACATAAACAGATTGGAGTTATTACAATCTACCTCTAAGAAGGCTAGAAATGAATATTAACAAAAAGAAAAAGAAAAAAGAAACAAAGGAACAGGAAAAGGTTACATACTTTCTGAAGAATCTAATACAGTGATGGTGCAGCTCATATTTCCACAGCAGAAGCCCCATTACTAATAACCTAGTCACCACAAAAGTCATTGCAATTTGAAAGAATCAAGCACAGAATGCCAAGTGAAGTCAGTAACTTCCTTCTTGAGTGCTATTGATCCCTCCATCTTGGACTAGGTATGGTGAAAAACCCATGATGGAGATGGTGGAAAACCATATCCAGGAGAAGGAGGTGGTTGAGGTCCAGGACCTAGCATCCCTGATTGAGGCATGGGAGAAAATGAGAAATTAGGAGTAAGTGGTGGAGGATGCTGATACCCAGGAGAAAGCAATGGGTAAGGAGACCGGGGGAAAGGCCAATTTAAGAAACCAGTAGGTGAAGGTAAAAGGTACTGTGAAGTAGGGGAGGGCAAAAGTGGGGGAGGACCATTCATTCGAGGCGATGGAAGTGGAGGAGGACCATTCATGCGAGGCGAAGGAAGCGGAGGAGGACCATTCATACGAGGCGAAGGAAGCGGAGGAGGACAATTCATACGAGGCGAAGGGAGCTGTGGGGGACCATTAAATCTTGGAGATGGGAGACCTGGCATATGATGATTGGGGAGAAGACCAGGCACATGTTGATGGGCTTGATTTTGACCCATAGCATGAGGTAGTGAGTAGGGTGGAGGTTGGTTTGGTCTAGGCCCTGAATCTATGATTGAGTTTTGAAGGTATCGCATATAAGCCGATATGGGAGATTCAGCTGTATTTGCCCAAGCATCACCAGGAGCAAATGGAGGCAACATATTCGGTGATGGTTGGCCATATTGTGGTGGTGGTCTCGCAAAGTTGCTATTGTATGGAACCATTGCTGGAGGCGGCTGTGCAGGAGCTGCTGGATATGGTGCTGGCTGTTGAACTGGCATATGGGGTCGATTCATAGGTCTTAGCGGGTGGAGGTCGAATCTTCTGCAACCTCATACTCGGGGGTTTAGGGGGATTATGTGGAGGCCTAGGCGGAACCGGTTCTTGATGATGTGAGGGTGAACCAGTCAGCTGTTGTACTATGTTCCGAAAATCATTCTTGTTAATATTGTAGACCTGAGGCTGAGGTTGTTGCCTAGCAGCATTGTTGTTGAAGTTTGGTTGGTGAATCGGACTCTTCTTTATGTTTTTCCCCATCTTATTCACACCCAAAGTATCAGCTTGCCTATTCATCTGCCGATTTGAATTATCCATCTCAACAATCCAAAATGACTTTCGAAACTCTTACAATGCTATCTCAACTTCCTTTTTTCTTCCTCTTCAATAAAATCCCAAAACTTTAAACACTATTTCAAAGGTTCAAGGCAATGCCAGTATTCACAACATACCAGAACTCACAAATTCGTATATCCGAAAAACATTTCCCCCCAAACAGCTATATAACAGATACCAAATCCAGATAACCACAATATCCACAACCCTACCCGTAACTTGCAGAATTGATAAACAGTTCAAACAAAGCAAATTCCAAAATCCCTAAATCCCAAAACTTAAAAGATTCCAGAAGCAAAAAAAAAGCCCAAGTCTTTGACCTCAATCACTTCAAGTCCAGTAAAGTAAAACCCAAAACACCAAATTAAATCAAATCAGAGTCACTTCTACCAAAACCTGCTTCCTAATTTCCCGCCAAAAGATATTAAAAAAAAGGCCCAAACTTTGCAATTTCTTAATTCCCAAAACATCAAAATCAAGAACTCACCAGAGAAAAGTTATCTTTTCTTGCTTATTTTTCACTTCAAGATTCTAGAAACAATAATTGACAATAGAAATCAAAGAACAGAAAATGATAAGAAAAAAAAGGGAAAATAAAAATAGAACTTTACTCCGATTTGCTCAATTGATTGATTTTCTTTCCCTCCTTCAAATTTTCTTCCTGCTCCCAGAAGCCTAAATTCAATTCAAGGTGGGAAAAAGGAGAAGAAATGAAAAACCCTAATTCCGATGGAGCGGCGGAGCTGAGGAGGATTTGGGTGGTTCTGTTCGTGGGTCAAATGTCCAAGGGGAAATGGAAATTCTTTAATCATGAAAGGGAACTGAATTCGGTGGGTTGGGGGGGACCCACTTTGAATTGGAGTGACGAACCTTATTGTAATATCTGTTTGTCTTTGTTAATTGATTTTTTGGGAGTTAATTTCTCCTTTACAGTTGGGAAAGTCATGAGAAATTGTCAATTTTTTATTATTATTTAATACTGTAATGGATAAAAGAATAGCAATCTTAAGAACACATGTTAAATTAGTTAGAAAAATGCAAAGTATATAACTAAAACAAATAACAAAAGTTTCGTGAGGGGCTGAAGTAGGCTACCTTCAAACAAAATAAAAAAATATCTTCTTTCTAAAGAGTTTCGATTCGAAACTCTCAAGGTGCAATAGGAAAATAATTTCCGAGTTTTCCAATATGATTATCTCCTTATTAAAAACAATTTAAAATATCTCAAATTTTTTTTAGAATAAGTGTAAGTTAAATAGTAATGAATCAATGCACTTCTTTTTACACTATATCGAAACTTAATAGCTCAATTGTATGAATATGTAAAATACAAGATTTTAAAAATTCTAACCGAAAAGGGAGCATAAAATGTGTACAATGTTCTTCCATTCAAGGAGAGAAAAAAAACCTTAGTCGTCCTACTTATTCGATGGTTACGATTTATTTTGCGCGTACCCCTTCGAATCCTTAAACGTCAACTATTTGGTTTAGTTTATTTTAAAATGAATATATTTTGTGATGTTATACTCTTATAACTAATTTTCTATATTTAATAATACAATATCTATTATTATATGTATCCTACTATTAATATTTTTAATTAATAAAGATATTTTAGTAATTGATAATCGGTGGTTAACTCCCCCTACAAAAGAAAGATAATAGGTTAGCGACTGCAATATATAGCCTAATCTCGCTTAACTATGAAGTATGATATGGGAAACCACCCACTAGGCTCATTATCAATTAATTTGTAAAGAGACCTTAAAATGAAAGGCATTAATATATATGTGATTGATTTCGTAACTCATGACGTAGAGATCATGAGTTCGAATTCCTATTTTTTATAATAGATAGGTCACCTCCCCAAATAAATAAATTAAAAAAATAAAAAAAATAAAAGATTAATTTCGCAAAGAGAAGTTATAATTTCTTTTATGTGAGAATGCATTAAAAAAATCGTAAATCATCATAGATGTTCTTATATCTGTCCCAAACTACTCATAATTTATCACATTTATATGAAATTAGAAAAAATAATATTCACATACAAATTTTAAATAGTGAAAACATATATAAAGACATATATAGTTGACCTTTTTTAAAGAACTTCCACAGTTCCAAAATATAGTTGACCTTTTTTTCTTGTGAACCCTAACTTGATTATAAACTTGAAATTTGACTTGAGTAGTCTTTTTTCTCTGATAAACAAGGGAAAGCTGCTTCTTCCCTTATTTTATTAGATTATTATTAGACTTTTCAAGGCACTAGAGGGCTTTTTTCTTCTTTTTTTGCTATCCTAGATGTGCAACCTCTACTATACTAGTAAAAAAACATTTAGATTAAAACAATATTAATATTTACGTTACCACCCAAGAGATAGTTTGAACAAGTTAACAAAAACTAGTCTAATTAATAAGATACTTATAATTTTTTAATTTTAATTAAATTTAAATCTCTCCTAAAACATATAATACGGCATCTGACAATAACTGTGAAAAAAATAAAAAATAAAACTAAAAACAATTTGAGCCATACAATAGGTAGTTTGGAATAATTCTGTTGTGGATTTAGGCTATACGTGAAGTCATAGATCACTTGTTTCACATTGAGCCACATCACTCTTTTGTTGCAAGTAAAGAGGATTTTTTTTTATTAATCAAAAGAGATAATATGACTCAATATGAATCAAGTAGTTCATAATTCCACATATAGCTCTGGTAGTTTGAGCCACGGGATGAGAAAAATAACGACCGAAGTGGAGAAGTAATGATCACCTTTGGACTTTGGGAGAAAGATGACGAGAAATATATTGCTTTTCTATCTTTGTTTTTCTTCACCATTTTGGAGTTGCGTGTTTCTACCTTCATGTGTGAAGACTCGAGATATAAAACAATATAAAAATATGCTCCTGCAACTCTTTTTCCCCATTTTCCCATTTTGCAAGTCTCCTTCTTGCATATTCTATTGGACGAATTTGGCCCTTGACTTCGGCTAATGAACAGATCTTACTCCGCTAACTTTATTTATTACTTTTGTTTGGTTATTATATCTCTATTTTCTACCACAAATTATATGAGACTTCTTTCAAAGTGTGTTTTTTCAAGATCCAAGATACAGGGGTTAGATCTGTTTCAGATCTTCACAGATCTAGACTTATTTTCTCTATTCCTAAGAGAAATCGTTCAACCCGGACTTGATCTGTACCCTTTATCAACTTTCTACATCTTCCCGAGGCAATTTGTAGGACGGTTGATACGCTCATGGTCCTATAAATTGTCGATCCCTAAGAGAGATGTTGAAACTGATATTCTCTTGCTTCTGTGGTTCAAGGATTGCGATGGAGATGCTGCGAAGAAAATGATTATGTATTTGTTTATCTTACTAGTTTTAATTTTAGTATCTCCTAACCATTCAAGTTTTCTTGGTTATGGCTTTGGTCTGTTATCATGGTTTTCTGAATCATTATATAACTTTTATTTTCTTATATTGTCAGATTTTCCTTCGATTGTAATGGCCTCGGCTATTTTGTGATTAATGAAAAATTTCTTATTCAACAAAAAAAAATGAAGACTCGAGATCTTTTGGACAAATCTTAGTTAATACTACCTCTATTCTTAAATATAAGACTTTCATTACATGTTGTGAAAATTAAGGAATCGTAAATTAATATATATTTTTAATTAAAATATTAATATTACTATATTAAATAAAATTAGTAGTATATAAGTCATATTTAAAAGAGTAATATTAGTAGTATTTTAACTTAATTTTTGCAAAATTTAATGAAAGCATTGTGTTTAGAAATGAAGTGAGTACTAGTCAACATCGTTACATTAATTAACCAGCATGAGTTGCCCGAATGAAATGAATTTGATGTTCCTTAAATAAGATTTTGTGATCGAACCATATGATTTGTGAATGTAAAAAACTCTATTAAGAGTTCTGTCTCTAAAAATGAGGTTCGAATATAAGAGTCAAATAAATTAATTATGGCACGTAAAATGAATACGAATATCGATTAAGTCTTAAGTCTTACCAAAAGAAAAACCAACGTTAAATCAACTAAAGTAAATATTTTTATTAAAAATCTCAAGCAGTGGCAACCCAATGCTTACTCTTTGTAAGTGGAGAGCAGGACGAAGCCAGGAATTTGATGTTGGGGGACGAAACTGGTAAAAAAATTTCAAAATTCTTGGGGGGCGATAAAAAAGGCAAAAAAAAAATTCTTGGGGGGCGAAATTGATAAAATTTTCTAAAATACACATAAAATTTCGATAAATAGTAGTATTTTTAAAAATCTCGGGGCGCCGGCCCCCCGCCCCCCTGTAATCGTCCCTGGTGGAGAGGAGGGGAAGACAAAATTTTATAAAATATTTTACACTATTAAAAAGAGAGTTTCCGCTACTAATCTCAAGTAAAATTCTCAATAAGGTTTTTAAATGTCTACAAGCAAATCAAAGAATGTACTTGCAAGTACCTAACAAGACAAAAAAAACAAATTATATAGTTTTTTAAATTTTACAATCGACCGAGAACAAAATTATCTTAAGATTTGGAAAGGGGAAAGCTCTTTTCTTATACTATTGGGAGCGGGGACAATCTACCACGAACACTTCTGATATGTACCGTGTCCATGTAGACCATGTGATTCAGATTTGGTCATATCACTGCATTTGTTTCTCTCTCCTTATTTTGCAGGGATGTGGCCAAATCTGAATCACATGGTCTACATGGACACAGTCCATATCAGAATTTTCCATCTACCACAGCATGAGAAAAAAGATTTTTTTCTATAAAAGAAATAATTAATTATCTGAAAAAAAAGGTATTGTACCAATTAAATTAATTTTTCCTTGACCATAAGAAAAAAGACTTTAAAGAATATTTGCCACGAAAAAATGAAAAAGTAGGGTAAATGTGCATCAGGGGAATGTATTAATTAATTGGAAAAAGTATCGTACACTTGATTTTTTTTTTTCCAATTCGGAAAAAGGTAATTTGACCTAGTATGCATTATTGTAGACAACTCCTTACCCAAAAAGCTTAGCCAAAGTAAATTGGACTAACCCAAACTATATAATGCGTTGTTGGATAAGAATCCTAACGCGAAAAACTAAGTTTAAAAGTAGATTTACCTCAATATGTGCCTTTTGGATGAGATCCTCATGTAGAAACCTTGACTGATTCGAAAAAGCTAAGTCTAAAAATGAATTATTTTAATTTAAATATAGAAAGTTGTAAAAAAAAACTATAAAAAATGAAGATAAACAAGGCATTTTTATAGTTGATCGTCGTGTCTTTTATCTCCTTCTTTGACTTTAATTTATAAATGCTTCTGAACAACTTTCTCTTCTCAATTTTTGTCGATGATTGCCATGATCTTTCAAGATCGCCACGCTCCTCGAAATGTGGCTATCATGGAGAATGTTTGCTAGCTTCTCGGATCCTAGTCGACTGGTGTGGATGTAAGTTCTAACCTATTTTGGGTTGTTCGATTGTAATTTTGTTTTAGATTCTCTCCCGACTGTATCTCTACTCCCTCATGTGTTGACCGTAGTTATTGGAGATTAGATAGTGCCTGAAACTGAGTCAAAATGATGTGCAGCTAACCACCTTATAAATATGATTATATTTGGCTAGCTTGCCCGACATTCATCTTGGCGAGTTGGCCTGATTCCTATAACTCCTAACTCCTGATTCATGGCTCTTTGCTCTGGTTCCTAGTTGGCCGTTCTGGCAAGCAATTTTCTTGGCAGGCTAAGTAACCTATGACCGTTTATATTCTTTTTTCCTTTTCTATATCTCGACTGGTCCGATTTTTCATGTTTTCAAATGGTCTTGACTAGTTGTGGTACTTTTGTGTGTCAACACGTACAATATATTAAGAATCATCTTCTTTCCTTATTTTCTCTATTTTTTAACGATAAAATATCATTTTTGGGACAATATATTACTCACTCCATTTTGTTATTAATAGTATATAAATAAATATTTAAATCAAGCTTACAATAAGAAATGTACAGAGAATATAAATATAAGAGAATTGGGACAAAGAAATCAAGCATGTGAGTCATGATAAAGTTACTCTCCTAAAGACGTGAAAGCGATCAGTCACAGCTCCAAAATAAAACTCATTCCCTTGTTATCTCCTCAATGAGCACGTTCACTGGAAGATTTCTCACGAACTAATTCAATTTAGTTGTCAAAGTGAATAGAAAAGACTAGTAAAATGAAAGAAGATTTTAAAGGCATAGAGAAAATGTTGTGTATATAGAGGAGAGTATTTTTCCAGGAATAATCACATCTTATCCTCTCAACCTCCTTTTACAGTGATAACAAAACATTTGTAACTCTTTTCCCATAAATAAAATAGGAGTTACAATATTAATAATATGTAGGTTATAATACTTAATTTCATAAGTTACAAATAATATGTATTGATGGTTTCAAAATCTTTTGGTGTTACATAAGTTACCAAATATGTTTTAATTGGAATTGACTATTATTATTATTATTTTTTTTTGGAGTTTTCAAACTTTAGTTTACAACAGCCCCTCCCCCGGGCCAACCACACACCCCCACACAAAGTTTAAAACTTCAAACATACACCTTGATAATAAAATAGAAGTATACAATTTTATTTTATAGCAGTATCACAAAATATCAAATTTTCAAGACAAATTTGTCCTCCTCAATGTTTACAAAAACTTGAAATAAAATTTATTTTATAAAAGTGTCAAATAAGGTTAATTTTTTTTTTAACACTGGCCTGATATATAATTCTCAAGCAAACCTCTTTCAAGCGAGTAGTAATCATATCTCGGTCTTTGTCTCTACTTCCTATATTATCTTTACTGTCTTTGAACAAATCCGTTTAAGAGTGAAAACACAAGGATTTTCAATCTGGATAAAAAGTTACTTCTTTTTTTTTCTATTGCAAACTCTCTCAAGGGTCGGTATCGTGTGTGTGTGTGTATATATATATATGTGTGTGTGTGTGTGTGTGTGTGTGTGTGTGTGTGTGTGTGTGTGTGTTAGCCAAGTATTCCACATTAAATATCATCTAGCATGAATCTAAACACATTTGATGAGGTTTTTAATGGATTTTTAATTTGGGTTATGGTGGTAATTGGTAAATCTCAATTTTTGGGCTTTAGCATTGTAACTGAATTCCTAAGCTCATCTGTGTAGTGTGTCTGGGCTTGATGTCTGGATCTGTACAGATTATGAGCTTTTCCTGGGCTCTTAGCCTGGTATAGGTGTTCTCTATTTAGCAAATGATTTTTCCCTAATGGCTCATGGCTGCTCATATAAAGACCATTTTGTTTTTTTTTTAGCCTCACCAGAGAAGGAGAATTATTGCCCCATAAACGGGGAGATACAGGAATCGAACTTGGGACATATACCCCAAGTGAAGATAGCCTTACCCACTTGGCCATCCGATTCCCATATAAAGACCATTTTGATTCTTCTTTCACAAGTCTAGAACAAGCTCTAGAAATATGAATTTCCTGCAGTTAAAATTAAGGAGGAGACAAAAAGATGAAATGCATTTATACTACTTGTTCTAAGTGGCAACAAATCATGCTCTCTTTAGACAAATTGTCTGTTGGAGAAATTGTTTTCTCATAGAATTAATGTGTAATTAATGTGTCGTGAGGACATATTTGAGCTAGTATATTTATGTGTTACACCGCTCGGTTTTGAATGTTATTTAGTTTATCACGAAGTGGGTTGCGCAAGCTTCGCGGTGATATATAACATGTGAGAAAACCAATTATTGGTGTGAATGATAAATTGGTATAAAGTGGGGTTAATGCAATGTGGTAAATGGGTTTTAAGTTTCACATCCCACATGGGAAACTCATGAAAGAGAAAAACACTTTATATGTTAAAGTGGTTTATTTGAGTTTAAATTGTATTACCACTATTATGCCTAAAGTGATAACCTCGTGTGCGCCCGCGCAGGGGGGTGCAATTCGAAGTTCTGTTGATGCCAAAATAGCTTTGAACTTGTGTACACGAATGCCGGACAAAAACTCACGGGCCTGATCAGCCTCGTTTTTGCTACTGGTTTGAATTTTGCTGTAACAGCTGCTATTTACTGAGAGTAATATCAGTAGGACTGTAACAGTCTGAGTTTAATAGCAGTGTAATGGATGGACTGTTACAGCCTCTGAAATTCAATTGGCTGACTGTAACAGCCAACTTTAAGGCTGTGTTATGGCTGAGCAGTTACAAGGTTGTCAATCCAGCCTATAAAAGGCAGCTCTGGGCAGCCAGAAAACTACTCCGAAATTCTCCTTCCTCCCTCTGCATAAACTCTTTGTAGCTGCATATTTTTTTTTTTTTTAAGTTAGTAGCATTCTGTGTCTAAGTTCACTCTGTTATAGCATCGATTCGAAGGTTCTGTTTCTCTTCTGCTTCAGGAAAACAGAAAGTGGTTGGACGTTGTACCTTGGAGTTCTGTGTTCAAGAGAGCCAGAAGTTTGATAAAAGGCTGGACATATAGAACTTAAGGGGAAGTGGTAGACTACTGTCTCGTCCAGGATTCAATCCTAATTCCGGTTAAGGTTTCGGTTTGTTTACTGCTTTATTTTATAGCAGTAATATATATATATTTTTTTTTCTGTTCACTAATTTAATTTTCCAGTCCAGAAATTAAATTTTTCAGTGCAGAAAAATTATTTTTCAGTGCAGTTTTTCTGTCCAGAATTTTATTTTTCCTGTCCAGAAAATATTTTTTCAGTGCAGAAAAAAATTATTTTTCAGTGCAGCTTTTCTGTCCAGAATTTTATTTTTCCTGTCCAGAAAATATTTTTTCAGTGCAAAATTTATTTACTTTACTGTGCAGATTTTTCTGTTCAGAAAAAATATAAAACCAGTGCAGATTTAATTCTCTGTTTTTCAGTATTACAGATTCAGACATTTTTTTTCCAACATTGTCTTATTGGATTTGGTCTCAATCTGGGATTTTTTAGTCGAACTAAATTATACACGATTTAGTGTTTGAGATGTTTGAGTTTTAAACTCAACCCAGACTCAATCCAAATACACTCAGAATAGTAAACAATGAGAAATGATAACAGACCCAAATCTGGAATCTTCAAAGTTGCAATCATTAAAAGATTGTTATCTGTGTGCAGTAAGAAGGGAAACCTTCCTATATAAAAGCCAATTGACCTCCATTCTACTCGAACCTTAAAAAACAGCAATTCATGATATAAATTACAGATGGACAAAACAAGATCAGCAATAATATGAACTTGATAATTTATTTGATTACACATAACAAATATATACAAAGTAGACACAAAATAAAAAAAAATAAAAAAATGACAAAAAAAAAAAAATTAGGGGAAATCTTGATTTCTCTCAGGTTTTCTACCAAGAGACCTCAAGCTCATACTATACTAGAATTTTATCAAACACTAACTTTCAAGAGGAAATGGTATACAGGGATAGCTACCAGGAGCCTTAAAAATTTCCTAGATAGAGAGCCTAAACTAATTTAGCCATAGAAACTCTCAGAATCCTACAACTTATTGAGCTTAATCAACCCCGAGCTTTATCGAGTTTCAGCTATTCTTGATGTCAATGCAATTCTAAGCTGTTCTTGCGTGTAAAACCGGCTCCCCATTCTCACTGTATTTTGCTGGATCATTACATCATTCACCACTGATACACTAGCATGGAGCAATTCAAGATCAAGATCCTTAAGGGCTCCCATTACTCTTGCTGCAGGATGGTTGTTTTTACTGGATTGGACTCGAATCATTGCTTCCCAACCGATGATTTTCACATCGATATCCATATCCAAGTTCCCTGCCTGCTTGCTTGAGTTCTTGAGATCTTGATCAGCTGATGACAAAAATCGCGATTCTTTATTCGATAATTCCCTCTTCAATGAATCAACTTGGCCCTTCAATTCATCTTTATCTGACTCTGTAGTTTGAAGTTTAGCTTTCAATTCATTGATATATGCAATAGCATCACCGAGAAGTGAAGCTTTGTCCATTTTCGATACATTCGGAACCACAGCTCTAAGTGCATAGAACCTCTGGTTCAACTTCTCCCTCCTCTGCCTCTCTGCCTCCACATGATTCAAAGGCTCTTCCCTTCCATTAGCAGGCTTCCTCCCTCGCTTCCTAGGCCGTTTCTCGGGGTCAACAACTCTACTACTATCCGCCTCCTTCACCACCGACGCCTCAAGATCAGAATGATCCGAATCTCCACAGCCGCCGGCACCACTAGACTTAACCACCCCTGAAGACGGTAAAATCACACCAGAAGTAAATGAAAGCATACCCTCATCATTATTGCTCCCTATTGACACCGGAGACCTTTTCTTACTCTTATTATTATTCTTCTCCTCCCCAACACCCCCAAAATGTGATTGCCCCGAAAACGAATTCCCATCTACATTTCCATCAACAGAACCCTTCTTCGTAACACTGTCACCGCCAAAATTCAAGATTTTTCCTGATTCTGGCTTACAACTCCCATTCCCACCACTACTTCCCTCAAACCCATGTACCGAAAAGTTCAATTCTTTGGTGAAACAACCGCCTTGTGGTGGTTGTGCAGATGAATTATTAACATTTAAAGCCCCATTTACAGCCCCGTGGTTATCAGTTAATGTACTAGTAATTGGATTACTATTATTACAAGAATGAATTGAATTTCCACTCTCCTTAGTGGGATCAGTCAGCCAGAGTGAAGAAGGATCATTTTCAAGCTGAACCGGACAATGTCCTCTTGAACCCGAGCCCAAATCCATATTATTGAAATTAAAAAATACTCTAACCTTATTCATAAGATCGGAGCTCTGAAAGATCAATTCAGTAGAACCCAATTCAACTACGCCGTTTGCTGAAGGTATACAAACTAAAGTCTGAAGCCCAAATAATTGAGCTTGACGGGCCCTTTCACAGACCGAAGTCATCAGCCTCTCTGCTCCGGTGAGCCAAACTGGACTCGAATTATATAAGGACTGGCCGGGAAGCCCACTCCCATTAACAAAAGATTGGGTCATCGAAATCAGAAAAAACCATTCAGTATCTGTAACCTCTTCATCAACTGCGTCGTCGGCCAATCCTTGTGGGCCCGCAATCAAAGAATTAAGCTCCCGTAGAACTTTTTTCCGGTGCTCTTGTTCCACTAAAGAACTCGATGAATTAGAATTCTTTCTCTTCCCTTTATCTTCTTCTCCTTTGTAGTACCCATCTCCCCAGCCTAATACGGCGGGGCCTGCGTATTCAACAACAGAAGATTGCCAGAAAATAGCATATGTCCAGCTCTCTCTAGCGCCTTCCATAAGAGCTTGAAGGCGTTGCTGAAGATTCTCTTGATTGAAGAAATTATTAGCGGCCGCCACCGGAGTTGTTGTAATTGTCGATGAATGGGTTGAAGAAGTATGTAGATTAGTATTAAGATTATGGTTTAGAGTCATTGTTGGCGGCCATAATACAGAAACCGGATCGGAAGAATCAAAAGCCTCCATCATAGATGTATTATCATCTGATGTTATTGAAGAACCACCACCACCCCATACACTATTATTCATTTTCGGTTGATGATGAAGTCTATAATCTGTCATTACATAAACCGGAAAATCAAGAATAAAAAATGGTTTTTGATTTCTGGGTATGGCAGGATTGTGTTGAATTCAAGAAGAAGATGACTGATTTTTTCAGTGAGTGATGAGAGAGAAAGAGGGGAAGTGGGCGGCTAGTGGTGGGGAGAGAAAAGAGAGGATAGAGTGGAGAGAGATTTGTGAGGGAATTGTTTGGGGGAATGGATGAATTTAGATTTGAGGTTTGGGATTTTATTTTAGGAGAATTTGTGGGAGAGAGTGGACCATTAGAGAGAGGCGGGTTCCACGAAGGCTTCGCCGATTTAATCGGCTGCCCATCGTCTACTGAACTTTCTATACTTCTTCTTCTCAGTGACAGCCGGCGCTCTTTTTTTTTTCCACCAATAGCACTGTATTTATACACTCTCATCCAACTCTTCAATCAGTAAAAATCTAGATGTCCGGTTTTAGTGCATAACCGGTATTTTTTACATGTAATACTATCGTTGTCGAATTAATGATTTGTCAGCTAAGATTATCGGTTTCACAACACTTATTAAAAAATCATAACAGGTGTTATAAAACAAAAATATGAACCGTCATATCTTTAAATTCAATAGCTAAAAGGTGTTCCACACTGAAACCGATGTCAAAATCTAGTAATTGTTGTAACTGGGATCCAATCCAAATCCAATGGGGAACATAAGTTTTTCCGCACATGTAGGAAAAAAATTTGCCGTTGATATTTTATCTAACAGTTAAAAATACTCGTTCTTCCAGTTATGAATCGTATTACACGTGCATACTATGTATTCATTTGACAGAAAACTCATATGACAGCGGAGATGTGTTCTACACATTCAAGCAAAACTTCGACTTGCATTTCATAAAAAAATCACTAAGTTGTCATGTATTTGTTCGCACATGTGGAATACAATATAAGCATTTGGATCAACTTGATTCGAAAGTTAAGTTTTAAATTGAGTGTATAACGATTTTTTAATACCTATGCACAGTGTACGTGTTACTTTTTTCTTCGACGGTTAGATCGAGGGTTAACGATTGTAATTATGTTTCGTACATGAGAGTGAAACACGTATTCTGCACCAGATTCAAAGATTCATTATGAGATTTATGTGGCTATAGTTGAATTGTTGTGTGAGAACGTAGGGTTAAAAATCTAGTATTAAGTAAAGAAAAAGAAAACAAAATTCGAGAAGAGAGGGTTTATATATGGTATAGTAGAAGCTCAATTGCGTATAGCAGTTGTGTATATAGTATACTGATTTTATTTTCATTGAATATAATTGAAATAAATCTCACTGTAAGAGTTAAGTAATTTCATCTTTATGGCAAATTTTGCTGTCTTTCATCTTATTTTGGGCATTGGTGTTTCAAACAATGACATTATTACCCTTTCTAAAGTTCTTGATAGGATCTTCTTTTAAAGGATTTTATTTGGTATGTTTGAGTTTGGAAGTGAATCATCTAAATTTATTTTTTGTGGATCATAATTAATAGAGCTATGCCTGAGATGATATTTTCTTGTTTGATTAAGGAATTTGATGAATTCTTAGCCATTAAACTAAGATTATGGCCATAATTTAATCTCATTGCCTTTGTAACTACAAGGAAATAAATGTGAGTGAAGGGAAAGGGAAATTAATGGAATATGATTATTACTACCTCAATTCCTAAATAATTGATACATTTCATTTTTTTTGTATATTCTAAATTATTCGATACATTTCAAAATTTAACGAACATTTGTCATATTTCTTCCAACTTTACCCTTAGTCAACTTAATTTAATACTTTAATGTTTCCAATCATTACACACCTATCCATGCACCTCAAACCATACTTTAATTAGGGGTAATTTAGATTTTCTTCTTCGTAATTAGGGCCTTCCAATCATTTTCTTGGTTTGTGTAAAAATGTTAAATGTATCAATTATTTTAAGAACGGTAGTAATGTTTAAGATTAGATAGTGATTTGAGCTAAATTGTTTTTGGAAATTTTTATAATCATTATGAACAATTTCCCTATAAAGAAGGCACATAATCCTTATACAATCTTTATGAACAACTTATTCAAAGATGTTAGGAAGATTTTTGTTCCACCACCCCCACCACCCCCCCCCCCCCCCAAAAAAAAAACTTCCAATTAGAAAGTGGATTGGCATATAGAATCTGACTTGCCAAATTGGGCAAAAAAATCTCTGTCGTCAAAATCGATGTATGTCACAGTGTCATACGCAATCACAATTCACCATGTGTATATATAATTAAAATAAATATTTATATAGTAAATTCTGATTGGTTAGGGACACGGGGACATACACAAACGGGGACAGAGGATTTTCACCCGCCAAATTGGTACCTAGAAGAAAACCTTGTTACCAATTAAGAAATATTAATCAAAATATATCAAGTAGATTTCCAAGTAAATATATCAAGTAAATATATCAAGTAGTTTTCTATAGGAAAAAGATATAGTCCCAGTCAGCACGCCTAGGAGGCCGTTGGATTTGTCCCGTTAAAATCTGGTGGCCATCAAGCATTCGGCTTTGAGAAATAGCTTTCACACTGAATAATATTATTTAAGCTCTAATTATTCCCGCTTGTAACCGCTTACAATGATATTTTATCTCAAATTCCTTCCCAATTGTGATTTTGCTTCTGAATTCTCGGATTATCCATTCTAAATCGGCAACATGCCTATCATTCCCCGTATTGTTCGTATTATTTAGTTTCAATATACTAAAAAAAAAAAAACTAAACCCTCATACTTTCAGACTTTTTCTTCTTTTTTGCAATTTTTTTCTATTCATTCAATATATCAAAAAAATCATAAACTCTCTTATTTTAAGGATTGTTCTTTCTTTTCTTCTTTTTTGCATTTTTTCCCATTCATTCAATGAAAAATTCATTTATTAATAGTTGGAAACCACCAAAGATGATGAAAATATTATTGCAAATTTCATCGAAATAAAAGAGGAAAAAAGCTTTTTCTTGAAGACAAAGGAAGAAGAAAAAGCTTATGTGATTCTGACAATGCTGAACTTGTAAATCACATTTGTCATTCGATGTCATTCACCAAGCTACTTGCAAATCAATCCATTTCAATTGTTTAATCTTAATTGTAATAGTTTAAAATTAGATTGGTCACAGTTATTATGAATTGTCTTATAGCTATTATATACAAAGCTAATAGATATTATAAATTTGTAGTATAGCTATTATATGTCAAGCTAATGGCTATCATAAATTCATCTTATAGCTATTATGAATTTGTTAGCTATTATGAATTTGTCTTATAGATATTATATGTCAAGTTAATAGTTATTATTTGACTTATAAAAAAATTTATAAGACAAATTCACAAATGTACAGAACACCCGATAACCTTCTTCTTCCAGTTGATTAATCACAAAAATCAAGTCCAGAGAAAATCATCCAACCCACCACGACTCTGCTACAGTCTATTATCAATAAAACAAATATTCATATGATCTGTCTTATAAAAATTTCTTATTTGATCTCAATTTTTTTATCCAATAAACACTACCAAATTTGATTATAAACAACTCACTTTTGTGAATTTAAAGATAAAACTCCCGTTCTTCAAAAAGAAAAAATGATAAAAATCTCAAATTGGAGAAATCTGAGATGGTTTAATGGTGGAAATCGTGTGGGACAAATCGTGGGTAATAGTTATGGAGGAAGATGAAGGTGGAATTGGTGGGGATCGTGGTTAAAGCTGCGTTAAAATTGGAGTGGATCGTGGAGGAAGATCAACAGTACCGCTGTTCAACGTTTTGTTTGGTGTTTTGATCCTGCGTTCAGTGCCTATTTTGGAACTAAAATCAGCGGGATTTTTATGGCCATTGGATGTGAGGTTTCTAAATCTTATGGGTATTATTAGGGCCAACAGGTGCTGAACATTTGGCTATTCAGCACCCTTACCGGGTCATTTTCTATTGTCATTGAAATCTTATTACAATTGCGTGATTGTGAAAATACCATAATAATATATTGCACGATCAAGGAATTAATGACTAAAGATTTCTCATGCATTATTATCTATTACATCAATAAAAATCATTTCATATATATAGCAACTTAGATAAAACTATCACTTATTTAGTCCTTATTAAGTTCAAGTTCTAGATTAAGTCCACATTGACTCTTACATAAAATAGGATCATGATTCTATATAATATAAATCTTACTTAATAATATTAATATACGAAAAGTCAATATTGCCATAGTGACTCTTAATTTTGGCAGAATGGGGAGATTCTAAACATTGTCTCATTCTCATCTTATTGAGGTAGAGAAGTGGATGTGCCAGCCTGGTTTCGAGATTTTAGATCCATCTCTAGATGGCTAGGAATCTTTTTCCCATTCGATGTCTCCTTCCCTGTTTCATCATTAAAAAATTGTCATGTATTAAATTTTTAATTAAAAAATTATAACCTAAAAAAAATAGTGAAACTCATAAGGAAAAAATATATATGTGGCAAATATATATTCGTGGGGATAGAGAAGGAGACACAAAACGGGTACATATGATAGGCTGATTTCACAGAGAAGATATCATTTTTGTTATAAGCCCAATCCCAAAATAATGACTTATATATTTTTAATTATTGTTTATTAGTTTACTTTTTGGTTTAAAATAAATCAAAAAATGCTGATATGAAGATGTGTTTTTTTAGAGTATATATCTTATAGGAAAAAAAAATTTGTTAGATTAAAAAATCCTAATACCTTGCACGTTGATTACAAAATAACTAAATTATACTTTTTTCATTTCTTCTCTTTCCCTTTTTGAAAGAGTATGAGGTGCATATTTCAAGAATCCATTTACAACTTGAGTTCAGTAGTGTTTGTTCAACAAATAAGCAGGGACGAAACCAGAAATTTGGTGTTGCGGGGCGAAACTGATAAAAATTTGGGGAGCTAATAAAAAAGGCAAAAAATAATTCTTAGGGGGCAAAATTGATAAAAAAATTTCAAAATTTTCCAAAATACACATAAAATTTCGATAAATAGTACTCCCTCCATTCCCTATTAATTGTCGTTTAGGAGATATTTAGGTATCCAAATTAATTGTCGTTTAAGGTTATTTTATTAGTTGTCAACAATTTATTCCAATTATACCCTCAATATTTTCCTTTCTTTTCTTTATGACATAGAAGTGAGAGAGAGGGAGGGTGAGGGTAATATTGGAAGTTTAGGTGAAAATGACAACTTCCTTAATTTTGTCAAATTGTTTAAAGAGTCTTATATTTAGGAATGGAGGGAGTAGTATTTTTTAAATTTTAGGGGGGGCGCTGGCCCCCCTCCCCGCCCCCGTCTTCGTCCCCCTGCAAATAAGAACACTTTTCTTCAGCATTTCAAAAAAAAAATTCGGAAACTAAAAATATATAACTTATTAACTTCCAAGTCTAATTATTCATCCACGTAACAAATTACTATAATAGAACCTTTTTTTTTTTTTAACCTCTGACTGCTTTCTAAATAAAACATTGTTCCTTAACATCGATTTAAGAGAGATTATTCGTTATTGTATATCTCTTAAGTGATAAGTAAATATATTACCACCAATAAAAGTTGGGCTAAGTAGATGGATTTGATTATTCTTTAAGTAATGTTTGAGATGTAACATTATACAAAAGATTAGACATAAAAACAAATAGAATTAGTCGTAAATCGTAAAAGTATCAAATTGAACATTCAGAATGTAGATACTTTGTAGGATAATTTTTCCAGTAAATTTAATTTATATCTCATACCAAAAAAAAAAAATTACTTTGAGTTTTAGCTCTTCTCTTAGAAGCGCTCGCCTATTACGAAATTCATAAATAATAAATTTGAAACCAAAATTCAATCCAAATATATTGTTAAGCAATGGCATGTAAGTGTAACAATGTCGGTTGTTTTATACTTACTTATTTTGTACGTAAATACGTAGTGGAGCAAAGTTTTATACGTATACTTCTCTCTAGCCTCACTACCAGACATGGTCACCGTATGTACAAAGTCTTTCAGTAAGGCTCCAGTGCGGAACGCCTTAAATTCCGTGCGACGCATGGACACAATGCAGTAGTTGATTTCATTTTTTTAAGAGGATCAATGGTTGAGATTTAAAAGAGAGGTGAGAGAAAGGTAAAAGGATATATATGTAATTTTATTAGAGGTGAGAGAAAGTTACGGTGAAAAGTCAAAAAGGTGGATTACAGGAGAGAGAAAAGTTATGACTGAAAAGTAAAAATAGGTATATTTCTACAAGAACGCATGTTCTCGCTAGAGAACACATGTTCTTGTATATTGTGAACACATTTTTTTGTTAAAACGACGCGTTTTTTATTAGAAAACACATTTTTTTGATTCTCTAATTATAGAAACGACGCTTCTCGCCGATGAACACATTTTTTTGTTAGAGAACGCATGCGTTCTCTCGCCGATGAACACATTTTTTTATTAGAGAACGCACATTTTTTATTAGTGAACGCATGTTCTTTATTATTGAACATGTGTTCTCCGGCGATAGCAGCATGTTACTCCGCCAAAGAACGCATGTTTTTTATTAGTGAATCGTATGTCTCGATTATTGAACACCCGATTAAAAGTAAAAAAGAGAAAAAGAGCTCAAAGTTTATCTCTAAAAATACACTTGTTTTTGATACAATCGTTGGATCAAAAAGATCAAAAAGATCAAAATCCAATTGACTGACAGGGATGTCAGTATATACTGAATTTTCTGCATTCAGAGACTTGAGCCAAGGTGAAAGTCTTTCCCAATCCTTAGAACCAGTTGGGCCCACCTTACCCTGAGTGTCCAAATGAATTATACTCAACCCCCTTTCCAAGAAATCGCAGGCAGCAGCTAACTCAATTCCTCGTCGTCTGCAATTCCAATTAATCGGCGGCCCCACTGTGGTCTGGTCAGTGGTCAACCACTCCTATCAAGTTTAGGCTCACGACTCCTATGCGGGACGGCCAAATCATTTCAGACGTCGGATGATATTTTTTATCGGTCCAAATTTAGAGAGAGAAAAGTTTTTTTTTAAGTCAGTCGCAATTTTTCTCTCTTCATATCTGACTCGTTCAAAATATCATCTGACGGCTCCAGTTGTTTCGCAGGTGTGAAAAAAAGACTGTTCCGCATAGGAATCGGACTGCAAGTTTAGTGGAGTGCCCTTATATATTTTTGGCAAATTGTAAATTTAGTCCCCAAAGTTCGGCACTTTCGCGATGACGGTCCCCGTTTAATATTTCTTTGTATTAAGGTCCCCAAACAATTTGCGTTTGGTGACCATGGTCCTTCCGTCCAATTCTGTGACAGAAAAACTTATTTTGATTTATTTTTTTAAAGCTGTTGTAAAATGTCTATTTTACCCCTTTCATCCCCTCTCTATTTGATCACCTCCTCCTTTGACCACTGGTCTTACCCACTCCCACTCCCCTCACTTCACTTCCGTTCTCCGGCAAACCCAGCTCCTCCTCCTCTCTCTAAAACTCACTCACTCATCGGTAAATTAGATTCGAAAAATACTGGATAATCACTGCTCTTCTTCTTCTTCTTCTTATTCTTCCGATCTATTTTTTTCCGATCGTTAGTGTTGAGTTTTAAATTGGAAAATGGCGGAGATTATCAAACGAAAGCAATGACAATAGAAGCGAAGAAGAAGAAAGAGCAAAGTCTACCTTTCTATCACCTATTTTCATTTCATTTGATAAATATGATTATATTTTAATGATCTCCCGGAAGCATCGGAGCTATAATTCATGGTTCATCTATGCCTGCTTTTCTTCTTATTGTTCGGTGAAATGGTTAATGGCTTCGGTAAAAATCAATCTGATTTGCATAAAATGACTCATGAAGTCGCCAAGGTAGATTACATTTGTACAATTTTACATTAACAATTCGAAATTTTTTATATTTTGATTTCCAATATTATATCTGATTTTGATTTTTTCCCCCTTCAAATGCAGTATGCTCTTTACTTTGTCTACCTTAGACTAGTAGTCTGTTTTTCATCCTACGCCGGTGAGTTTCAAAATCACAGTTATTCTTTTAAACGAGGACGGTGGTGGCCGGAGATGGCGACAGGAATGGGGCAGCTTCGGGGGATTGAATTCGCAGGGGGGAAGGGGGTGAGAGAGTATTAATTTAAAATGGCATAGGAAATGGGTTTCAAATTTTCAACAAATTAAAATGGAAATGGGTTTTAGAAGATGTGAGATTCAATAATCTCAAATTGGTATGATTTGTTTTATGAAATTTTGGATTGAATTTGAAATGGCCAAAATGCATGTTCTTCTTCTTCCATCTTGAAAAAAAATTGTGAATTTCTCTTTGTTTTTGGGTAGAGGTGGAGGAGATGGTGGGTAGAGATGGTGGGTTGAGGTGGGATTAGCATTATACCCTTCCCATTATTGAATTTTTCTTTTTCTTTTTATTTTTTTTAACTCTAATGGACGGGAATTGGACTGGAAGGGATCACTAGTCACCAAACGCAAATTGTTTGGGGACCTTAATACAAAGAAATATTAAACGGGGACCGTCGTCGCGAAAGTGCCGAACTTTGGGGACTAAATTTACCAAATTTGCCTATATTTTTCTATACGAAAATCGAATAAATTAAAAAATCTAGAAAAAATTAAAAGTAGGGACGAAAGTAAAATGCCGTAGATCCCGACCCTTGATCGGGTCTACAACAATTCCATAATTCTTTTTTTTCTTTTTCTATTGTTATCAGCCAGGCTATTGAGACTAAAGTTGAAAATTCAAATTCGAAGGAGTTAAGCCAATGACACTAACATTCTTTACAAATTTCAGAATTTGGAATATATTTTGATTAGAGCTAATTTGTATTTAAATTAGTTTGAAATTTAAATTCAAACTTAAATTCACTATGTGCCAAACCTCACTCAAGTAATGGATCATGTAGAGTCTGATTTTATTTTAGACTAATTCGAATTTGAAATTAAGTATTTCATACTATACTTAATTTAATCAGACCACGAATATGTGATTCTGTCTGATCTTTTTCTTTTATCTTTAATCCTATTTGTAAATAATTGTAATGTGTTTCACCTTTTTTTTTAAGAGATCATTCCTTTCCTTGTGAGTAATTTTTTAAAAAGAAAATTAAATTTTTGGACTTTCAGTTTGTTTTTGTTTGTCTTTTCCCCCTCTTTTAGCACCCAAGGAAAATGAAATAGAATATTCGAGCTGTAATTATTAAAATAAGAAAAAAGAAGTAAATTATTTGGAGCACGTTTTGCTTGATACGTGGCGTATAAATAAGGAGCACTATTTTTTTTTGGCTTTTTTTAAAATTTGGGAGCCACGCTTGAATGTCTCATTATTAGCGTGTGAAAACAAATACCATTTGAAATAATTTATTGAGAAAATTATTATTTTATTCTTGTTATCCTTTTTTTGGATTTATTTATGTTATCTTAACTAACCCCTATTTTGATTGACAATGTTTTTTTGGGTCACGTAATATCCCCCCCTCCTTTTCTCTCTCTTCTCTCTCTCCCCCCTGCTCTCCCCCCTACTGCTGCTGGTGGCCAGATTTGGCCATTGGCTCTGACCAATGGTCAAATCTTGGTCCTTTTGCTCCGTTTATATTACTCTATTTTGTATTACGAATCATATGAAATCTTTTTCGGAGTTTTTTTCTTCAAAATTAAGACACAGTGGTTAGATGAGTCTCAGATCTTCACAGATCTAGATTTTTTTTCTATTTTTCTAGGAGGATTTGTTCAACCCGGATTAGATCTGGGCCCTTTATCAACTTTTTACATCTTCCCGAGGCAATTTGTAGGACGGTTGATACGCCCATGGCCCTATAAATTGTCGACCCCTAAGGAAGATGTGGAAAGTGATATTCTCCTGTCCATGTGGATCAAGGATTGCGATGAAGATGCTTTGAAGGAGAAGATTATGTATTTGTTTAGTTGGCTAGTTTTTATAGTTGTTTTTCCTAACCATCCAAGTTTTCTTGGGTGTGTCTTTTGTCTGTTATCGTGATTTTAAAATCATTGTATAACTTTTACTTTCTGTATTTTCAGATTTTCCTTTGATTGTAATGGCTTCGGCTATTTGTGATTAATGGAAACTAAATTTATTCAGCAACTAACCCCTATTTTACAATTATTTTAAATATGATCCCATCAGAAGCTGCTTCCACACACTTCTATAGTACTGTTATATGTGGAGTAAGTACATGTATGAAGTCAGGAATTTGGTGTTGGGACAAAACTGCAACAGTATATAGAAATACAGAGGTCAAGTGATAAAAACGGCAAAAATATTCTTGGGGGCAACAAAAACGGTAAAAAAATAATTGGGGGAGGGCGAAACTAATAAAATTTTCTAAAATACATATAAAATTTCGATAAATAGTAGTATTTTTAAAAGTCTTGGCGCCCCCGTCTTCGCCAATGAATAAGTAGGCCTAGAAGCAGTGGCGGAGGATACAAGGGGCAGGGGGGGCCCTGGCCCCCCCAAGAATTTTCAATTTTTTTATATACTAGGTATATATATCCAACTGTTCAGAAAAAAATAGATTTTTTTCTACTACGGCCCCCCCAAGAATTTTATGATACACACCGAAATATACCAATTAGAAATTTTTACAATCGTTTGGTCCACCAATGTTGAAGATTAGTAGAAGAAATGAAGATCAAGCTGAAGTTCTTCCAAGTTGCAAGCAGAAAGATCAAGCAAAAGAGAATAAAAAGAGCTGCAAAAATGCTAAGGAAAAGGAAGAATGGACTTGTGATGTGAGTGAAGATTTACGCATTGGGCCAAAAAAAATTAAGTAAAATAGGTCCACTTCTCCTTGTAAATAAAATAGCTCGGTTATGTATGTTAAGCGATTTAGGGTTAAAATTGGGGCAGAAAACTCATTCGATGAGCTGATGAAGAATCACCTCTTCCGCTAACCTAAGACTTTGTATATGTCGTTTAAATTCAATTTTTCTAATAAAATATATAATTCTACCTCAAATATATCATTTTACACCATAAGCAAAATTTTAGTTCGGCCCCCCCTAAATTCAAATCCTGACTCCGCCACTGCCTAGAAGAAGACTGATTCTTTGTATTAGTAAAATTTATGATGTTTTATAACTAGAGAACACCCTAGCAGACATTTATGTTGAGACATTTCTGGGGTAAACCGTAAATTTGCAAATTAGAGAAGAACCTGCAGCTCATTGTTATTATGATATTTATTTCGAGGATTTGAGATGTGAATAATTCAAGATATATTGTTTAGAAAACGATATTTTTTACCAACTAAATTACTAGCATATTATAGTAAGGACGGCATAAATGTAATATCTTGGTGAAAATATATTTTACCAAGGTGCATGTGCCATGTCATCATGAGATTATATAAAATTAAAATGATTTATGGTTTATATAAGAGAAGCATCATTCCTGGAGGAGACATGATGATTAACAAGGTAATAATTCTAATAGTATGGGTATTCATATTTCGATTTCGCACATTTTTCAAACTAAAGTAATAATTTTGATACTAATTAAAACTATTTAAAAATTTAAACTGTTATATTCAATTTATATATGTTGGTTAGGTTTGATTTCGACAATTTCATGGAAAAAAATATTATAATTATAATAATATTCTCGAACAATAATACATGCATAGTAAATAAATAAAAGCAAAAAAATAAGTAAATTCTTCTAATAGTTAACTAGCTACTACAGATACGAACGGGGAGGCTGAGAAGAGAAGATTGATGTAAAAATGAAGCGACTTATTTGAGTAGTTTGATAATATCGATCAAATAACGAGACTACTACAAGTGGTTAACTTTATAGAATAAGGAAATTTGAAATGCTGTAAGTTCTTGATTTCCCTTGATGAATACTCCATAAACTTGGAAAAATATTATAACTTAGATCTAATATGTGCAAAATTAGTAAAAGTAATAATCGAACTATATTAAAGAAATACCTCTAGGGTTGGAAATGAGCTGAGCTAAGGCTCGTTCAGATTCACTCACACTAATTTTACCCAGCTAATAGCTCAGCTCATATTTGGTGTGAGCTAATTTTCTAATCTCAAAGCCCACTCATTAGTAGCTCACGCTCAACTCATTTATCTACAAATATTTTAAGAAAAATATTGTGACTTATAATATGAGTTTAATATCCTACTTATATAAAATAAATCAAGAGATTTTATTAGCACAATAGCATATAATAAAAAATGTATATCTTTCTACTAATTATAATATGTAAAGAGTCCGGTAAAAAAAAGAAAAAAATGTTAACAAAATATAAAATTAAACCAATGTAAACTAATAAAAATTTAGCTACCAAATATTCTAATGCTTATTAATAAATGGCAAAAGTCTCTAAAGTTTTCTTACATAAGCAATTTAATTTTTGTGGCATGTTTTTCCACCTGAAAAGTTAAAAATATAGTATTGTCATAAAAATAGTATTTTGTAGACTAATAATTAGGGGTGTCAACGGGTTCAGGCCGCTCACATAACTCGAAAAAATATGAGTGTGAGCTTAATATTCAAGCTCGAATTTTATGTGAGCTGAGCGTGAGCTTGACCCCGCTCAGCCCGGTTAAAGCTCGCACACGAATAAGAACAATATATTATTTATATTATGTATATATAATACTAAATTTCTAATTAAAAAACATATAAAAAATGGCGGCAAAACTCATTGATTATTTTCTCAAACCCCATATTTGGTTATCTTTTTATTAGTTTATCTTAATACATAAATTATTGTATTATGTATATTTGTATTATTGTCAAGATTTAATCTCATGGCTAATTTATTCTACTATTCTTGCTACAAACTTTTTTTTTGCTAATATAAATTTAGCTCATGGGCTTACCTCGAGCTCACATTAAAATGTGAGCTGAGCGTGAGCTCAAAGTTTGTGAGCATTTCCGGACTGAGCGTGAGCTGAACTTTCCAATTTTTATGTGAGCTGAGCTCAATCTATGTCAAGCTCGACTCACATAGCTCACTTGACACCCTTACTAATAATTAAATATCATCAGTAATAAAATATATGTAGTAATATACTTTGAGTTTCTCCAAATGTCATAAGTGACTCGAGCCTATCTCCTTCACAACTCAATGCTTGAACTATTTTCGGGCAAAGAAGCTCGATATGAATCAATAACTCTTCCACTTTGAGAATATGAGAAGATTATAAGAGATTTCTAGGGTTTTCTTTGTTTATCTTCCTTGAGAAGATGTGCGGCTACTTTTGTAAGGGATATGTGAGGCTATTTAGTTATATATATATATATATATATATATATATATATATATTGAGTCAGCTCATCAGGCGAATGAGTCGAACTCTATCTAGCTCAAACTCGACTCATATTTTAGATGAGCAAAAAATCTTGGCTCATGTATCGCTCATTTAGCTAATGAGCTGAGCTCGTCCAACCGAATATCGAATCGAATCGTGAGCTACCCACGAGTCGGCTCAACTCACATCCACCCTTGTTGACCTCGAACGGAATATAAAACGAGAAATAACTAATAGCAATATGATCCCGAAACTAAGGAACTAATTAGAATTGATTCAAGAAAGAACTACGTAACTTAAACTAAGGTGGAATTAGTGATGAGGAACCTTGATAACTTGTATCAAGATCCAACAACAAAGGTTGAATTCGGATCTTTCTCTTTCTCAAATTAGTTTCCAAGGGGAATGTAATCAACGTAACTCTAAGAAGGTCAATTACCAATGGAGGCTGAAACACCACAACAAGCGAAAATATCTTGTTGATACAATAACTCAAAGAATGAAAATCTACATAGAAGTTCAATTCATAAGTATCTATGGAATAACCTTAACAAATATCATATATCAAGTCTAAAATAGAGTGGAATTTCGTCCAAAAGAACCCACAAATGAAGAGTCCTATTATAATTAGGGCTCTTCAATATCTAGCATAACAAACTAACTATAAAAGAAATACTATCTAAACATATGGACAACATGTCCTTTATTCTAGCATCACTAACATAATGCAGCTAAAATACTTAAATAATAAACATAAGGCTGAAAATCTAATTAAAGTGTATGATAGACTTTAATTTACAAAATTCCTAAAATGCCCCTTTAACCGTTTTCCTTCCAATTGTGTATCTTGCCTTCAAACGAGATTAAATGGATTTGATCTTTGTGTCTTGCCACTACAAGAAAACAGTTAAATAGCGCCCGAAATTTTCGGTCACAACTTGAACGACGAAATACCGACCGACGGAAAACCGAAAAAGTAACGGTCGCTATTCCGTCGGTACTTTTTGAAGGCTTCTTTGTCCCATGAACCTTTAGATTAAATACTTTAAGTATTTGGAACTTAGGCTTTCTTCGGAAACTTGTATTTGGGATGAATGAGTTAAGAATTTGATCATTTGGATGAATGACTTCTTTTAGCTTCATGGATGATCCTTCATCATTCTCTCCCTCTTGAAAAGTTTCCTCATCAATTAGACTACTGATAAACTTGTCGGCCTAAATAACTGATAGATACTTTAGAATAATATTTGTGTTGATTGATTAAAATGAAAAAAATTGTGATATTTTTTTGACTTGTTTATTTGAAATTTAACTATATCTTTGGAAATGAATTTAGTAATGGACTTATTAAATATTAGTACGCAAAAATGAACTTAAAATTCGAGTTGCACTCTAGTGTAGTGTTGTGTTTGTTATATGTCTTTCACTTTATACTTTTGAGCAATGATTTGCATTTGAAATCCTCTTTTATAAAGTTTATAAGCACTTATATTGAGTCTTTGTACATACATCCATATTTGTCCTCTTTACTTTTTCTATGGTTTTTCAGTAACTTTTTTATCATTCAAAATTAGGTGGTTTTTAATTTCTTGTGTTCCATTTATATGACTTATTAAAAGGTTGGCAAACCTTGTAACTTAGATGGGGACAATTGATGATTTTTGTGTAAGCAACAAAGAGACGAGTTAGGCTATTAGATCAAGAAAATAGTAATTATAACTAATATTGTGATAATACCTATAGTTTTAAAAATAAATTTTAAGAAATGGTAGCCTGTAAAACAAACTATGTTGATATATCAAATGTCTTTCATCAGAAACAAAGGAAATTACATGTATTTTACGTTATTTACAAAAGCAAAAAACACCAAGAAAAAAGAAAGATTAACTATATCTACTTAGCAAATACTAATAAAGACAATCCACAATAGAAGTCAAGAAAAGTCGAGGATTTGAATTATTATTAACTATTGTAAATGGTTGAGGCTTAGTTGCGAGAATTTACCATTTGTCTTTCGTACTATAAGGAGATTAGTTTTTAACTCTATGTTGAAAGGACACTCCAAACTACAATCAAAATCAAGAAATAAATAAATTAATACAATTTCTAATTATTTTCATAATCAATTTTAAACTTTGTTTCTTTAAAAATTATGTGAAAAATAATTTTTTTATAAATAAAATATCAATCAAAAGGTTCAGAAATATATACTGCCAAAAAGAAAGAATCAGTGCATGGTTAGATCAGCAAAAAAAAAAAAAGCAAAAAGGTTTCCTAACGCGATCTAAGAACGCGATGAGAAGACTTATTGACCAAAATTTGACGACGCGGTCACACGCATTTCTATAAAGAACTCAGAAGGTGGGGGCTACCATAGCCCCGCAGAAGATAAACGTGAATGTGGGGTTATTTGGCTCGTGCTTAATAGTGGTAGTAATAAAATAAGGCCAAAATATTGATCATCATGTGGTGCATGCACCTTACTGATAATGTGTCCATTTTCTTTTTTATTTTCTGTTGCTATCAGATATCGACTCGCCGTGACTCCACGTGAAGTAAAACAGTGCGGCTATAGTACTGAATACTTCTATATATATATATATATATATATTTTTTTTTTTATTTTTTTTTTATAAAAGAAAAGTTTGGGTGAATTCGACTCCGATCACCATCACGAGTCGAAGCAGTTTCTGCAGGGCTATGGAGTCGCTTACTGAGAGATCTTCTGAGATCACCCGCACTAACACAAACTTTCTCACGTCGGCAAAGTGAAATTAAAGCACTGATCTTTGTAAAAACGTACCAAATCTTTATCAAATGAGCAAACTTGTGTTGTTTTTCCCCTTATATATGGAACATGTTTTTGGTGTTGATTCAATCTTTTATTGTTTCAACGGTTGAATTTAAATGAAGACAAAATGGCGAAATTGAAAATTCAAAGAAAAGAAATTTGGTTGAATGGTGGAACATGTATTCATAATGAAAAAAACTGTCATATCACTATTAGTAGGAACCGTTAGTGGTGTTCATTATTCGGTTTTAATCAAAAATCGCACCGCATCAAATTTAGGCTCTATTTGGATAAGGTTTGATTTGAATTTGAGTTTGGGTTTGGTCTCAAAATTGGTGGAAAAATACAAATTTTGACCTAAAAAATTGGCGAGAGAATTTCAAATTCAAATTTTTTCGTTCAAATATTCGTTGAAATTGAAATTTTTGAAAGAAAATTGGCGGGAGCAATTCAAATTCAATTTACTTCTTTCAAAAATTTCAATTTGAACGAAAATGTTTGAATTTGAAATTCTCCCGCCAATTTTCTAGGTCAAAATTTGTATTTTCCCACCAATTTTGAGACCAAACCCAAACTCAAACCAAACCAAACCTTGTCCAAGTAGAGCCTTAATTTTGGTGTACGGTGCGGTGTTTGGTCAATTATGGTGCGGCTAAATACGATTTTAGTTGCCGCAAATTATTTTTCGGTGCGGTCGCGGTTTAGAAGATTTTAAGTTATATCGCACCGCAAACCGCATTATATACCTAACTAATTTTTTATTTTTTATTTTAAAGAAAATATGGTATATTTACATAATTATGTTTTACTAAATTTAATTTAATTACAATTAGTTGTTTTATTAGATTTAAATTAGGGTTAGGATCTGATTCTTTTATTCTCACACCTCATAAGATATTTAAATAATTTTATAAGTTTTTAGATCGGTTTTCACCGCACCTAATTTCACCAAATCAAAATAATTACGGTTTGGTGAAATTCGGTTTAGAAGTCAAAATGGTGCGGTAAGGTTTTATAAAATATATTAAAAAACCGTATAACAACCGCATTAATAAATCAGTTTTCACCAAACCGCACCAATGAACACCCCTAGGAACCGTTGTTCCATTTCATAAAAAGAAAGATTTTTTTTCATCTTCTTCTCTCTTTGGTTCCACTCTATCTTCTACATTTTCATTCTTTTTAGTAGGGATGGCAATGGGGCCGGGTGGGGGCAGATACCATGATCTCCAGCCCCAGCCCCGCCTCTTGCATCGCATCCCCATCCCCGGCCCAGCCCCATCACTGGGGATGGATGGGCATCCCATCCCCAACTCAGGTGGAGGCCCACCCCCAGCTGGGGAAAAGCGGGGATTTTTTTTCTCTCAATCTCGACTAGAACAAATTATAGAATTTCAACAAAAATCTCCCAATACAACCTTGAAAAAATAATGTAAAATAAAAAAATTTAACATCCGTAAAAATAAATAACACTATCTAAAATGATACTAGTTTGCTCCCTAAACATTACTAGTTTATAGATACAACTCATATGTCACCCAAAAACATAATATAAATCAATTAATGTCTAACGAAACAAAAATAAAAAATAAAATAAAGAAACTATATTAGGAGATGGAGGAGTTTATGGAGAGAATTTGAGATCTCCCATGATCTTCTCTAATCTTTTAGGTATATTTCTTTTTTGTATAGATATTTTATTCTCAATCTATTTATTATTTTAGACAAGTCATGTAGGCGAGCTAGGGCCGACTGGGGACCCGGGAGGTTACTTATCCCGCCTCCGCCCCCACCCCCGTTAGCGGGGCCAAATTCATCCCCATCCCCCCCCCCCACCCCCCAACTTAAAGCGGGGAATCTCCGAGCTAATCAGGTCGGGCGAGACGGATCCCCAATTTAACTGGGTCTATTGCCATCCCTACTTTTTAGATAGAAATTTGTAATCACAAGGTCCTTCGCTCAATGGGGCGACGCCTGCCCACGACCTTGAGGTCATGGGTTCGATACCCTCTCCGTGTATGGGGTATGCTTTAAATTATCTTTTTTACTCCTTTTATGAGGTGCTACTCCCTCCTCTCTTGGGGTGTACGCCCTGTTGGGCTTAAAAAAAAAAGGATAGAAATTTGTAAACTATAAAAGCTAATGTGATCAATTTAGTTTTGATGATAACAAACTATTACATAGTTTAATGTTTGTGTGATTTTGTGTTTTAAAGATAAGATTTATACTCACCCTATATTGATGAAAAATGGTAAGATAACTTCTTGTGGACCTCAAATGTATCAATTATACAACAAGAAGAAGCTATACTTTGTAAGACTTCATGTCACAAGTTTGAAGCTCATCCACAATGCCTTGGAAGAAATTGCAAAGTTAAGAAATAAGATCAAGAATTAAAAGTTACTCAATAACCAAATGTACTACATCAAGAAGTAGGCTCTTAACCAAACAAGTGATGAAGTCCAATACACTACAACATAAAGATTGCTATAAGACTTCATTACAAATGAAGAGGTTGATTAAGGCTTCAAGCAAAACTCAAAGAAGTCTACACACCTAGAAGATTTGAAAACCTTGAAGATTAGTCATATGCTTAATATGTATATCGTTTGTGACTAATCTCATGTTGAGAGTAATAGTTTATAGCATGATGAAGCTCATACTCTTGCATGTTTTCAAAACCATCATATTTTCTTTGATTCAATCTTTCAAAAAGTTTTGAAAAACATATTTTAAGTGTTGGTTAATGTTTAAGTTCGTAAATTTATTTTAAAAACCTTTGAAAAACACCCAGTCATGAGTTTGAAAACATTATAAATGTGACCAAGTGGAAAAAACACTTTTTGAACTGAAGTCCGGTCTACCGGGTCCTAGACCTCAGACGACTGGATGAAGTCCGGTCGATCGACATCTGTTGTCCGTTCGACCGAGGTTGTTTTTGTCCTTAGTCACTTTTGAATGTTCCAAGACTACAACAACTATAAAATCTCAAACGACCATATGTTATAGGTCGGTCGACTGAACAGTTGATTCGGAAGACCGGGCCACCATTTGTGGTCGACCGAGATCAAGGAAGAAGTCTTTAATCTTTACTTCGGAAGCACTTCAAACGACCTACTCTCTAGTTCGGTCAACCGAAGTTGTCATGTCAATGCAAACATATAGCCGTTGTAACTCGATTTACTTGCAATTTTTGGCCTCTTTAAATAGCCTTTAAGGCTGGTTTTTGTTCTTTACTCAAGCCAATAAGCAAATCAAACACGTTGATGAGCTAAATACTTCCAATCATTCATCGAAACAATTTCATTTTGAGAAAGAGCTTCCCATACATATTCTTCTATTCTCAAATATAAATTAAAGTTTTTATTGTAATATATCCAATCCATAGAGGGATTTGTTTACTTGAGTTTAAAATGTAAAGTCTCACTTGTTGAAATTATCTTTCTTTGCAAATGTTGAGTGGCGAGGCTTGTTTGTGAGAGTGGTGGTTTTGCGCCTCCATTTGTGGAGTGGATCTTTCTTGTAATCGTAGGAACTAGAGTGAGTGGTGAACCTGAAAGTGAAGTGCGGTTGAATGTGTTCGTAAAACCTCCTCAGTAGACTAAATTAGGGAAATAGTTCCCAAAGGTGAAGAAGGGCTGCATGGGTGCATAAAATGATCAATTTGTTGGCCTTTCCATTGGAAGGTTGCATGTGTGCATAAAAGACGCTCTCTCAAAACAAGCTAGTGGAATTTGCAAAAATTCTTAGGTCTATCCTAAGGTAGCGGGTGTAGATCTTTGTGATCGAACCACTCTAAATCACTGTATTTGATTTTCTAACTCTACCTTTTTACTTTCAAATTCTTACTTTATTAATTGTGATATTATCTCATAAGAACTTACTTGTATGAGTTTTAATTGTTTATTTGGAATTAAATTAATTGTTTGTTACCTCTTGCCTTGCCTTGGCTATTTGACTTAGACCAAGTGTTCTCTTAAGTTATATATATATATATATATATATATATATATAACTTAGTCTTAGTCATATGTCTTGTGTTGTTTGTTCTTAGAAGTTTTGCATATAGGAACCTTGACTTAGATAATCCTTGATCATATAAATTTTCTTGTGTTCTTATGTGTTGCATATACACACATAAGTCATCTAAGCTTCCATCTTTTAAATCACCTTTATATGCTTAATGAACATATTTGTTGTTAAAGTATCACTTTGGAAAAGAAATTTGGTAGAAAGGCGAAAAAATTTAAGAATTTAGTTATTAACCTATTTAGAACTTATAATTCAAGATTAAGTTAATTCAGTGACTTAAAAACATATCAACACGTGCATTTGTTGACCAAAACAGTATTCGGTACTCGTTTCAAAATGCATGTGCATAGGGGGAAGATCAAGACACCGATAGCTGACTATTTTAGCTAAGGAAAGCAAGAAGCATGTATGAGAAAAAAAGGAATTCTGCCGTCTCCCTCGGAAAAGCTATATCTATTTGTGTACTCAGACAATAATGGTGCTCCAACACACACTCCTATGTTTGTATGGATAATGTTATGCCAGCTCGATGAGGCCATATTGAACTTGGTATTATATTCTTTTTCTATAATATATTAATGTCTTTATTACCCCCCAAAAAAAAATGTTTGGTTCAAGGGTGGAGTTAGCATTTACTTTTAGGGGAGACAAAATTTATTTTGAGGGGCAAAATCTAATTTTTTGGGGCAGAATATTTTTTACACTATAAAATAGAGTTTTTACCTATTATGTTGGTGAGGGGCCCGCCCTCCTTAGATTTCCGTCCCTGTCATGCTCCGTACCTACGGGCTCGTAATCTGACATATTAGTCAGATAATACTTATGATTACCTATTTGACAATCGAATTTTCTATGCCAAAAGGAATATTCTGAGATGATCATGGAATGTTATATAGCAATTCATCTTTCCTCACTTATCTCATGTGGTATGAGAAATTTTTTATCTTGGTAGGCTATCGTAGGAAAGAGAATTGAACTTATCAATTCTCTTTCCTACGAGTACTGTATTGATTGGCTTGAATGTAAATTTTAAACTTAATAGCCTACCAAGATAAAACTACTCGTGGTATGGGGTGCCACAGTCACTAGTTCTGCTTGTAATTCTTATCACTCAACAAGGAGGGGGATGGGGTACTAGCAGTAGTTTTACAGTCTAGATTGACATTGGTAATCATTAGTTTAAATAACAGAATTGGAGGGCACATTAGAACGACATTACAGTCTATATATATATATATATATATATATATATATATATATATATATATATATATATATATATATATATATATGATGAATAACTTCTAGATTAAATTGTAAATAATGTGATAAAAACTTGCAAGTTTTAATCAAAATTTATCAATCTTATGTAGTGTTTTCTCATTAATCAAATGTAAAATATGTAATTTTTAAAATGTTGGGTGAGCGCACACCACCTCACTTTATTATCCTTAATCCGCTATTGTATATGCTTCTAGAGTTTCAACTTTCAACTTTGGCACAAACAAAATTCTGTTACGACGCCATTAGTCTTGGATTGTTGCGCCATTACTTAGTAATTCCATAATTAAAATCGTGCTTAATAAGCTTAATTATCCCCCTAACCACTATCTCCCGCTTTGTTGTCATCTTTTCTGTCTTTCAAAGAAAAATCGTTCTAGACAAGGGAAAGAAAAGGAAAAGTGGACCAAAAGTGGTTGCTAGGTGCATGAATGAATTCTTATGTTCGTTTAGGAGATATAAATATATTCAAATTAAACTATCATTTACATGTCTTTTATTAGGTGTCAATAATTTATCTCAATTATACCCTCAACATATTTTTTATTGAAAAAGTGAAAGAGAAGGAGGAAGGAAAGGGTATTATTAAAATTGTGGTGGAAAAATTATTGTTTGTTTAAGTTCCTTCATTTTTTCAAAGTTTCCTAAACGACTTATATTGAGGAATATACTTCGAGTTAGGTGCTTGAATAATATAGTTTTAACTGACCTTGTAACCAGGGACGATTCTAGGGGCGGGGGCGACTGCACCTAAGATTTTTAAGAAATTTATTAAATTTAGTAAATTTTATATGTAGTTCGAAATATTTAATCAAGTTCGTCACCTAATATTTTTTTTTTACAGTTTTTATATGCATATTGTTACTGTTTTTCACTCACAACATACAATTTCTGACTTCGTCACTGCTGGTAACCAAACTGCCATTTCAGTGATATTCTGAAATTGTCACATAGGTTTTTGTCATTGAATCAAGAAACAGTATGGACGGTGAAGAAAACTTTCAACTTTTATATACCTGAAAAAAGAGTCCCCCATTCAATTGCATGATTGAAGAAGAAAATAAGCACATGCCTCCCAAATTATAGTAGGGACACAAATCACAACCATCGACGTTGATTTCAACCGAACAATATAAACGTGTGGCTCTGTTCTTCAATTCTCTCTCTCTCTCTCTCTCTCTCTCTCTCTCTCTCTCTCTCTCTCTCTGTGTTTGTTTTGGGGTGGGGACTTAACGGGTCACAAGTATTAAATTTTTAACCAATTTATCATTTTATCCTTTTTAATTAAAAAAAGTAATAGTAAAATCATGTGTTAGTGAAATTTAATCAAGAGTTAAAAAAAGTTAGTGATGAAATCATATGCCATTTTTTTTTTTTGTTGAAACCAATGTGTTGGGTATGAGATGTGTTTCACAAATCTCTCTTCGATAAATAAAAGACTGGCTATAAAACGTATTCTATTATAAATAGCAGTGATATAATTCTTTTTTTTGGCTATCCATAGTATATAATTCTTTTTTTTGCCGAAATCGCCACAATAGCGTCATGGCCATTGTATAGAATTCTTTTATAATAAAAAACTTTTTATTATTATTATTCAAAAAAAAAAAAAACCCCACCTTTCAGAAAATCCAAACCATCCCACAACCAATAAAACACACAAAAAAAGTTTAAAAAAAAATAAAAAAATATGGGTTTTAATTTTAAGGCAAATTGGTGAAATTCGTCCCCAAACAATTTACTATTGGTGACTTGGGTCCCTAAGCTAGAGGCGGGTATAGGCGGGTGGGTGGGTTTGGGTTGAATTAGTATAGGAAATACCAAAAATATCCTTGTGTTTTGAGTGAAATTTTGAAAATTGTGTTGACTAACCGTTGACTAGCGGTTTTTCCAACAGAAGGACCCATGGTGCAAAAAAATAAATTGTTTGGGGACCCAAAATAAAAAAAAATATGATTGGGGACCCAAGTCACCAATCGTAAATTGTTTAGGGACGGATTTCACCAATAAGCCAAAAAAGAATAAGAAACTAGATATGTGTATGTTTATTGTTATTTTTCCATTTTATATAGTGGCAAAACTTTGTCATGCATACTTACCATGAAATATATAAAACTTTTGATTGCGCCACCGCTCCATTTGTTGAAGTTAGTAGAGCTCCTTCCCCTTAGATTAAGCCTATGTTTGACGCGGAAGGAGAGGGTCAGAGGGGGAGCGGTAGAAGAAGTAATATGTCTGCACAAAGACGCATGATTAGGGGTGTCAATCGAGTTATGTGAGGCGAGCTTGACATAACTCACGCTCAGCTCACAAAACAATTAGAAAGCTCAGCTCACGCTCAGCCCCGAAAAGCTCACAAACTTTGAGCTCGAGAGCTAAATTTATATTAGCCAAAAAAATATGTAGCAAGAATAGTTGAATAAATGAGCCATAAGATTAAATACTGATAAGAATACAAATATAAATAATACAATAATTTGTGTATTAAAATAAACTAATAAAAAGATAATCAAAGATATGGTTTGAGAAAAGAGAAAAGAATCAATGAGTTTTGCCGCCAGTTTTTATATGTTTTTTAAATTAGAAATTCAGTATTATATATACATATTATAAATAATATATTATTTTTATTTGACTACGAGCTTTAACCGGGCTGAGCGGGGTCAAACTCACACTCAATTCACGTAAAATTCGAGCTTGAATATTGAGCTCACGCTAATCTCATTTAAGTTCACGCTCATATTTTTTCGAGCTATTAACACCCCTACGCATGATCCAATTTTGGCAGTCACAATGTGAAAGTTTTAACCTTCTGATATGTGCGTGACTTCTTGTGGTGGGTTAAGAAAATTCCTCCCCTTGGTTAGGCCACTGAGAACCTTGATTTACAATCTACAAATTTGTCTATCGGATTGGAGAGTGGGCCCTTTGAACAACGTCTTTTGTACACAAGAAGAAGTAATACGTCCAATTTGTGCTCACGGCTCCTATGCGGAACAGGGTTTTGTTCCGCATGTGCGGGATAAAATCCTGACCGTCAGATAATATTTTTAACGGTCCAGATCAGGAGAGAGAAAAGTTGCGGCTGATTAAAAAAATAATAAATTTTTTTTTAAGTCTCTCTCCTAATCTGGGCCGTTCAAAATCTCATCCGACGGCTCCAGTTGTTCCGCACATGCGGAAAAAAAGCTGTTCTGCATAGGAACCGGACTGCCAATCTGTATCTGTTTGATAGGACTAGGAGTGGAAAGGAAGTAATTAAGATTTTATATTATCCGATTATATAATTTACTTTTTTTTTTATGAATAATTAAAACTTTAATTATCAATCTTATATATTCCGACATAGCAAATAAATTCGATCAAATCAGTCTGACATGTTTGATAACGACTTTGAAAGCATTCCTAAAACGTGGAATTGGGTTCATGGACCTGTTTTCATAGACTAACATATTGGGATTTGGGCTATTTCTTGAATTGGACTCAGGACCAAAAGCCCAGTGTGGAATTGGAATTTGCCCCCAAGGGAATATTTGTTTTTTGGGGAAAAAGAATAAGAAACTAGGTATGTGTGTGTTTATTGTTATTTTTTCCATTTTATCTAGTGGCAAAACTTTGTTATATATATACGAGTTAATCTGACAGCTTAATTTTTTTTTATAATTAATACTATTTTGAATTAGAAGAGATCATTTTAAGAATATGTTTTCATTCTCTTCTCAAACGCTAGATAAAGATTCGATAATTAACATTTGTCAATACAATGAAATAAAACATCCCACACCATTGTTCTACTTTATTCTCACTTTTAAAAAAGAAAAAGATAAATAAAAACACATCTCAACCTTTGTTATAAAACGTAATCTAAAGGTCGCGACTATAATGCATAATAAAAATGTGTAAATATATAGTGACATTTTTGTTAACTATACATACTATATAATCTCTCCTAATTAACACTGATATCATTTTTATATTTAGTAGTATATCCATATGGACCGTATCACAGTTTGTACGGAAAAAAACAAAAAATCAGAAATCAGAAACCCAAAAGAAAAAAAGAAAAATCAGTAGCGGCTTCAAATTTCTCTCAAGAGAGCTCTCTCCTGCATTCGGTGCGTATCTCATCAATCTGCCGGAGAAGCTCTTTCTCTCTCTAAAATCACAGAGTTTCAGATACTCATTAATTTAAATATACGAAATTCGGGAATGGCTTTGGAGAATTTCACCGATAAAAATGCTATTTTCCGGAAGCTCAAAGCCAAGTCTGAGAATAAGGTCACTGAATTTTTTAAAATTTATGTTTTTATTTTACTTTATGATTTTGGTGATTTAATTTTGAATCTAGGTTTTATGTTATTTCTTTTCAATTGAATTTCTTATGTGAGAGATCTAATTCAGATCTGGATTTTTTATGTAGAGATCTTCATCCGTTCAAATTTGATTAATTTTGTACTTTCAGATGTGTTTTGATTGCAACTCGAGGAATCCAACATGGGCGTCAGTGACATATGGGATATTTCTTTGTTTGGACTGTTCTGCAGTTCATCGGAGTCTCGGTGTTCATATCAGCTTCGTCAGGTATTTGATCTTTATTCTTTATTATTATTGTTATTATTGCTCCCTTATATTCAGGAATTTTAATTTCATTAGTCCCTCCATTCCTTCATATAACTAGTTTAGGACATGTAGCGAAATTAAGATAAGCAAGGTGTTTTTTTTAATCAAAATTGTATACAGTCCTATTTAATAGAGTAATATTGATTTTTTGATTGATAACGTTCCTTATTTTTTGCATCCTTAATATTCGCTACATGTCCTAAACGACTTATATTAAAGAATGAATATAGTATTTGATTACCTAGTTTTTGCGTTTTCATTTGAAAATTTATATATCTACCTTTGGAAATTGAAGTATTCCTTTTGCTTAGATTTGATTGACTAGTTACGAACTTTAATACGAACGAAGTGATTGAGCTTTGAAAGTATGGCTGGTTATGCCGTCTGGTTGATTGGGGATCCATTTTCAAATCTCAGAGAGCACCAGCATTTTGGCTCGTTATTCGTTTTCCTGTCGTTTTGCTGATTAAGAAATTCCGTTTTATCCGCTTGTTAATTCCTCAAATATACAATGATTTGTGCTGCACATCTGGATGTAGTTCACTCATCTGCCATTGCCAGACACATTCTTCCAACTACTTTCCCATTCTTGTATTGCTTTGATTTCTATTGTTTAAATGTTCTCCATCATATAACAAATGTTTCTGTATTATAGGTCAACCAACTTAGATTCTTGGACTCCAGATCAGTTGAAGATGATGTCCTTTGGCGGAAATAATCGCGCTCAAGTTTTCTTTAAGCAGCATGGGTGGACTGATGGAGGGAAGATTGAGGCCAAGTATACTTCAAGGGCTGCAAACTTGTATAGGCAATTACTTGCCAAAGAAGTTGCTAAAAGTTCTGCAGAGGAGGCAGCTTTGCCGTCATCACCTGTTGCTGCTCAGTCTGCACAACCTGCAAATGGATTTCCTGATATTAAGATTGATGAAGCTCCGAAAAAAAGCTCTTACCTTAAGAATGAAATTCCAGAAGTTTCTTCACCCAAAGCTTCCCAATCGGTTGTTACCTCTAAGAAGCCTCTAGCTGTTAAGAAAACTGGAAAAACTGGGGGTCTAGGAGCTCGCAAACTAACTAAAAAGGTATTATGAGGATTAATATTTGTCAAAATGTATGTAGATGTTTATATGAAGGTTATTGGTATTTGGTACCGGTTCAGTCACTAAATACGTGACTGGTGTGTAGTTTACCAACATTTTGTATGTTGCACTAAAGGATAAATGCACTCTCTTTGGCTTATGCAGCCAAATGAAAGTCTCTATGAGCAAAAGCCTGAAGAACCACCTGCACCAGTTGCTGCCTCCTCTGATTCTAAAAATAGCACACCAAAGTCGTTTGCTTCTCGATTTGAGTACATGGACAACGTGCAACCGGCAGAGACAAGTTCTAGTAGCCCACGTGTTCTTAATCATGTATCCCCGCCAAAATCTTCCAATTTTTTTGCAGAATATGGAATGGATGGTGGTTTTCCAAAGAAAAACTCATCCAAAGTTCAAGTAAGCTATGTCCAAAACTCTTCATACTCTCTGGTAGTGTAAAACTAAATGAGTCTTTACCCTTCAATTATGACTGAGGAATTACTCCCTTCTTCGTTCAAGGTAATATTAAAAGTTTACAAGTGATGACTTTCCTATATTAACCTTCATCACGTTGATGGTAGAATTTCAACTTGTATTTTTTTTCTTTGCAAGTCTCTTTTCTGGATTGTCTTTTTTACTCTTTTATTTTATTTTTCACTTCTCATTAATACCAACTTGTATCTGATGGGATCAACAAAGAATTGGAGTTAAGAAGATAGATATTTTGTTTAAAGCAGGTAAATGACGTGCAAGGGAGTTAGGATAAGATACTCCATTGGTTTCGAAATATAGGATTTTATAGAATACTATAGTCTTCTCAAAATATAAGTCGTTTCACATATGTCTAAAAGAATTTAATATTTTTTTATTGTCTTATCCTTATTTACTCTTCCACTAATGTGATGTGGATTTGGTAATTTGAAAAAGAGAAAGAGAGAGGGTAAATTAGGTTTTTTTAATAAACAAAGTTTCTTGTTTTAGCACTCTTTATCTGTGTGCGTAAGTCTAAAATGACCTATATTTGAAAAGGAGGGTAGTACTTATGAGCATGTAGTTTAAAACGACCTTTGTCTGTGTGCATAAGTCTAAAACAACCTATATTTGAAAAGGAGGGTAGTACTTATGAGATTTTTTTTAACATGTTGCAATGGTTTCAACAAGTTTGATCGCAACAGGTGGTTTAGGAGTATTTCAATAATATTAAATGCCAGTACATCTAAGTCCCTCCCTGTGGTTCCCTAAAACCTTGAAAACAGGTGGAGGTGAAATATAGAATTATGTCTGCCCCCTCGGCCTTCTTGAGTGTTCTGTATTTGGGTATACTTCTGCTATAGTTGTTGCCTCTAATATAGTTGAATTTCCTGTGAAGCTGATCATGCAGTGGCGGAGCATTGAAGGGGCAGCCCCCCCCCCCCCTCCCCCCCAACAAGAATTTTCAATTTTTTTATATACTAGGTATATATATCCAACGGTTCAGAATAAAAGAGTTTTTTTTCTACTACGGCCCCTCCCAAGAATTTTCAATTTTTTCTACAACGGCCCCCCCTATACTTAAATCCTGTCTCCGCCACTGTGATCATGTGTGTATTTTTCTTTTGTCATAGTGTCAGTAATTCTTGTCTGTGGAAGGAAATGAAGTTTGATGATTTTCAGTTTAGTGTAAATTGGGAAAGCTTTTGAATGATAATGGATGTCACTTGGTATAGTATCGGTCGATCAGTCACAGATTCACAAATTCTGTATGCCATCTCTGTTTGTTTATTGGTATTTATTAGTTCTTCCTTTTGCAATTCGTTTACGTCTTATATTGCCATGTAGGGTTACTTTCTTATAATCTGCAAAGACAGTAGTGGTTGTCAATTTTGTTTCTTTTTTGATATCCATGACTCCTCTAATGCTATCACTCCTTGGCATAATTATCCAGGTCGAGGAAACTGATGAAGCAAGGAAGAAGTTTTCCAATGCTAAATCTATTTCTTCAGCTCAGTTTTTTGGTGATCCAAATAAAGCTGATCACGAAGCTTCAGTTTCCCTTCAGAAGTTCTCTGTATGTACCGTTTTCCCAGCCTTATTCTTTAGTTTGTCTGGTTTCTTTCTTGCATTTTGAACTAATACCTTAGAATATCAAGAAATGATGTTATTTTCTAGATTATGTGCTTCGTTTCATTGATGAGGTTATGTGTGTGTTTGTGGGGGAGGTTGCTGTGTTACTAATACTTGTCTCAGAATTTTAATATCCTTCTATTTTCCTCCTTTTCGGGTGGCCCATCTGCGTAAATTTTGGTTCACTTTCTTGCATCCTACTTATTTAGGTTCTCGTTTTGGGTGTTAATTCATACAAGTACCTAGACTTTAGACGACATAGTGCTTTTATCCACTTGGGCTGTGGGATCTTATATGTTACCTTATTGTGTAACTTTTACTGTTCTAGTTGTAGTTTCGGGGTTATCCCAATTTCTCAACTACCCCCTTACTCCTGTTTATCATTAGAAATAAAGGGTATCGATTCCAATCTCCTGACGATTCTGCTTTTCATGGTTAATGATAGGGTTCAAGTGCCATCTCCAGTGCAGATCTCTTTGGCAATTCATCTGATCCTTCTGCTATTGATCTCACCGCTAGTGATCTCATTAATCGACTGTCTTTTCAGGTATTTTATATCTATTTTGTGTTTTGTGCCTGGGCCCCCTGATAATAGTATCATTGCTTTAGTTGAAGTCACGTATTTTCTTTGATCGCATGAACTTGATCTGAACTTTGTTCTTTACCCATCTCTCAATAGGCACAGCAGGACATTTCTTCCTTGAAGAATATTGCTGGAGAAACTGGGAAGAAGCTCGGCTTTATCGCATCATCACTAATATCAGATCTTCAAGACAGAATCCTCTAAACAAAGTTACATTTGTTTATTTTACAAGTGTCGGCACTTTACTTTTTGTGTATTGGAGGATGAAATGAAAATTGTCAGGGAACTTGTTCTGCTATGCGTAGGAGGATTTCTCACGAATCTTTCGAGCGGAAAAATTCAATCATTCGATTGAAAGATTAGTAGAGACTAATTAAATTAGGTTAGCAGTATATACACAATGAAATTCTCTAAATAATAATATAAAAAAAAACAATGCAAAAAGGAATGAATGGTTTTTTTTTAAGTTGCAAGAGTTGGTTTTTTTAGTCTATATTACGAGTTAGACACCTGATCACTAAAGAAAATGAATGATTTTTTTTTAGAAAATTTTGTGAATTAAACGTGTAATTAGAAATTTAACACAAATTCTTGTCTATGAGACATATTTTCTTTTACAAATAATTTTAATTTTTACTTAAAAGATTTTAATATCAAACCAACCTCTATCCACTTAAATCCTAAATATCTTACACTTCATGGTAATCCAAGGAAGTCGTTCATAATGCGTGGCAAGTAAAAACGTCACCTTTTTTACATGTGTTATAGATTCGTAGAAATGTGTTAGTATCCTATACAATATGTGTTCACTCTTGATAAACAATTGTTCTAAAACATGTAACACATATTTTGCGCGATAAGTGTTACAAAATAACAATAGGTGTTCACTATCTTTAAAGAATATGGGCGATATCAACTTTACGTTTCGAAAGGAACGTTCGGTTTGAGTTGAAGGCAAAAGCCAAACTTCCAAAATACAAAGGACAGGGTTCGACTCCCCACAGAGAACGCCACCTTTGAAAGACTAAATCAATCGCAAAAAAATTATTTAATATCTACTGAATTTTTTATATTCAACACTATAGCCGATGCTCTAATATACTAATAGAAAGAAAGAAAAGATAATGGTACAATGTAGAAAGTAACAAAAACATTTATTCACTTACCATATTGGAAAATTCTTTCTTGCTTCTTTTCATTATCATTATTATTTTAAGAGATAATGGCTATTAATGCCCCTTACATATGTTTCAAATGTAAGTGTTAATCTTTGCATTGGGGCATAAATAGCACCCCGTAAATAGTTAGGGGCAGTAATAGAACATAAAATAGTCGAGGGTTAACACTTTCTTTTGAAACATACATAAGGGGCATAAATAGCCATTAGTTCTTATTTTAACCTGGCTGTCTTCCCTATCACTATTGCAGTCAAATTTACAGTTACCTTATCAGTTATAAAACGCTCCCTCCCCCACAATCCTCCATTTGTCTCTCTAAAAATTCACCAAAAAAATATCACTTCCCATTTCCCTCCCTTTTCAAAACCCTCCAATTATCATCATCATAAAAAAATTACCAATTCCTTAAAGGAAAATGATTTTCAGCTAAGCAAAATTGACTAAAATTGATTAAAAACCAAAATTAAACACTATTTACTCTGTTGGTATAAGAGATTCACCTACTTATTTACCATTTTGCCACCAATTTAATCAATTAATTGACTAATACTTAACCATCTAGCACTACTCTTCTTTAAAATCCCCAAAATTCCCCCTCGTTTTCATTATTCTTTTCACTTTCCCTCTCTTCTTCTGAAAGCATCACTTAAAAAAAAAAAAAATCCACTTTCAAAATCATCCCTTTTCCCTCCACCCCCAAAATATTTCCCCCTCTTTTTTTAAGAACCCTAAAATTTTCGTTTTTTCAATTCCAATTTTCCCTCCTTAAATCTTTTCAAATGGAACCTCAATTCACAAACCCCTATCAAAACTACCTCGATTCTTCTTCAAAAACCCCCTTATTACCAGATTCTCTCCAAATTTCACCTCGTGAAACCCTAGGTTTGTTCGATTACGACGACAACGATAATAATTCCGATTACGATTCTTTTCTCGAAGAAGAAGAACAAGAAGGTGTAAACGACGATAATTCGGAGCCTTTGGAATTGATTAATTCCTCGTCGCCGATTCAGAGTAGTAGCAGTAGCAGTTTTTCTCATTGGGCTGAGCCGTGGTCGAAAATGAGCGATCCGAAGCCAGTAGTAGATAATTGGAGTTTGAATGCGGTCCAGGAGAACAAGTATTCGGGTTCAGATACTGATTGGACTGATGGACCTTCTTCGGCTTCAACTACTACAGATTTGCCAATTAGGCCTACTGTCCCAGCATCAGCATTCCATACGGAGAACAAGCCCTATTATCTTGTGGTAATTTTACTAATTTTAGCAATAACTTAAGTAAATTTTAGTTCTTTTTTATTTATGGAAGTAGAAAATTGTATGATTATGATCTAGGTAGGTTAGCGTGTTTAAGGCTACAATTGCTAAAGTTCTTTCCTTTTGTGTTAATCTTTATTACTCTCTCCATTTCCTAATATAGTATTTTTCAAATTTAGGTTATTTTCCAAAATTTAAGGTTGTTTTTCTAACAATACCTTTAATCTAGAGAGAAAGGGGGAGGGGGTTGGTGTTTGGGAATAAATTAAATTATCTAAAGGTATATTAATAAAAGTGTTTATTGTCTCCACTTACCTTAATCTATGCTAAATTATATAAAAAAACCTCTATTAAGAATCGAAGGGAGTATAGTTCTGGCTCTGTGTATAGACGGTGCTGTCACTCTAGATTTTAACGTTTTTGTTTTCCTTTGACAAAGTGTAGTTTGCGACTCAAAACATGAGCAAAAGTTTTCTTTTTGAACAAATATTTTGGGGATTTTAATTTTTTTTTACCAAATCTGCACATAGGGATTATATGTCGCACAAGAGGATTGAATCCTGGTTGGCAGTATGGATTTTCATCCATCTTACCAATTAGGTAAACTCCTGGCGACACTATTTTGGGTTTTATGCATGTGGAAAAGTGTAATGATGGTTTCATCTTATGAGTTATGCTGTTGTCCGCAAAGTTTGACTAACTTTTTTTTTTTGTTGAGAATTTATAGGGTGCAGGTCTTGCAAATTTAGGCAACACGTGCTTTCTCAACGCAGTGTTGCAGTGCTTCACTCATACTGTACCCCTCCTTCAAGGGATCATTTCAAGCAATCATAAAATTCCATGTATGGGTAAGACTCCAAAACTGAAGATCTTAGGACTTGTTTTTGAAATGTGAAAGTGGCAGTGATCATTTAATTTGTTGTTTAGTGGTTGATATGGAGTTTTTAATTGGTAATTTTGCAGATTACTTTAAAGGGTTTTGTGTACTTTGTGCTCTGCGTGAGCACATTGAACTCTCACTGGTTTCTGCAGGCCGGGTTGTATCTCCGTGGAAATTTGTCAACAATTTGAACTGTATCCTTCTGTACATATGTTTTATGGTTGGTAAAGTGGTTCTCTTTTGCTGAGGATTGGAACAAGTGTATGGTTGGTCTTGCTTATTCATATGTTTTTACATATAATTGCACTCTGTACTTTTTGAGGTTATTGCTTTTTGGCTTCATACGACATTGGGAATAACTTTGCTCAAATTCCTTTGATATTGGATTGATATAGAACTGTTAAAATTTTACTATTCATAATGCTTAGTACTTTGGTATATTGTCCTTTTTTGTTCTGAATGTTGATGTTATAGCTCCAGGTTGTGCCTTATCTTTCTTTGTGTTTATAATGTACTGGAGAGGTTTGTAATTCTTGACCTTATAAACTATCAGATTTTTCATCTAGTTTTGTAAGATTCCAGCAGGAAGATGCTCATGAGTTCCTACAATGCTTGTTGGATAAGCTCGAGAGTTCTTGTAACAACTCAATGCTAAAGGACATAGTATCTTCAGAAGACAATTTTGTGAAACAGGTCTTTGGCGGGCGTCTTGTAAGCAGAGTAAGAAGCAGAGCTGTTTTTGCTGTTTCTTAGTTCATTAAACTGTTTATATAAGCTTTCTCCGATATGTGGTCTTATTTTGTTCTTTTGCGAGTGGCTCTTTTGGTAGTTGACGTTTTGTTACTACTTTGATGATGCCATTGTCTGATAATTAGAATTTGAATTGCAGCTGAAATGTTGCAACTGTGGTCATAGCTCTGACACATATGAGTCTTCAATTGACCTCAGCTTGGAGATTGATGATGCAGACTCCCTTTCTACTGCTTTGGAGTCCTTCACTAAGGTAGAAAAGATTGAAGACCCTGAGACAAAATTTACATGTGAAAAGTGCAAGGAACAGGTAGCTATTGAGAAGCAACTAATGTTGGACCAGGCCCCTTCAGTAGCTGCATTTCATTTGAAGAGGTTCAAAAATGATGGTTCTGTTGTTGAGAAAATTGATAAGTTTGTAGCTTTTCCACTGGAGTTGGATTTGCAGCCATACACTGCAGGTGGTGAAGATGACAATGTAAGTTTTTGTTTGTCCGTTCCTCAGACCAGTCACTGAACCTTTCTGCATCAGTGACTAGATTTTAGTACTATCATTAATCAAACTTACCATGTTTGTGGCTCTAGGTATAATTTTGCAACCTCTATATGAGAATCCTTGATTATGTTAGCTGTCGCCTAGCAAGGAAGACCAGCTCCAAATTTTGCGGTTTTTTTTTGTTGGGGGGTGGGGGTTAGTTTTGAGGGTACACATTTTGCTGATCTCAAACTGAATCTTGCCACTAACTTTTTATTTTTAATTTTTAACTTTGCTTTTGTTTTGATCTGAAAAGATTCTGATAATTGTGATGTCTGTTTAAAACAGGAGGAACTGAAGTATGAACTTTATGCAGTTGTGGTGCATATTGGATATTCATCTTGTTCTGGGCATTATTACTGTTTCATCCGTTCTGCTGATAATGCATGGTTCAAGTTTGATGATTCAGAGGTAATATAATAATATGTAATAAATCTTGAAAATATCTGTAACTTGTTTTTAGAATCTACTCTAGCTTCTTGATTGTTTTTGGATGACGAAACAACCAGTCTTTTTTATTCTGATTTGAGCATTTACAGTCTTGAAATTTTGGTTTGCTTCTTCTAATTTTGATTACCTTTGTGTAAAGATGTTCTATCTTGCCTTGATAATGTTTTAACGTATGAAACTTAATTGCAAGTGCAGGTGATGTGGGTTTGTGAAGAATATGTACTATCTCAGGAGGCATATATCCTCTTCTATGCAAAGCAGGGTACTCCGTGGTTTTTGAATTTTATTCAAACTCAAAAGCAATACATAGAATTAGCTATATTAAACACCTCACCCAAGTCAGTCTTAGAGACTATGGATGCCAGTATATCATCTTCTAGTTTGCCCCTTAATTATAGCGGAAATGTCAACGAAAACCGTGATTCCACAGAAGTTTTTCTGGAGACATCTAGTGGACCAATAGGTGGGAAGAGTAATGATTCTGAGGATAAAGAAAATGAGGTTCCTCTTACAGTGCCTCTCATAGCTAGTAGTTCTACTGATTTACTTTCACGCGAAGCTGCTGAACCACCTACAGTGTCTATAGTCAGAGACAAAAACTCTAATAAGGAGTTTGTTGCGGTTAAAAATGTTGCAGATGTTAGATCTACCAATGTGCTTTCATGTGAGGCTGCTGAATCACTTCCAGAGTCCATACTGAGGGATAAAAACTCCAATCAGGGGTTTGTTGAGGTTAAAAAATTTGCCGCTGTTAGTCCTAAAACTCCAAGCAGATCTCCAAGCCCAGAGATATATAGGGAAGACCCACCTGGTAAATTGATTATTTATTATCTTCAATTTTTTTTTACTTCCTAGAACTTAATGTATACAGGTTAATACAATATACTCGATTTGTTTTGCAGAGAGCACGTTCTCCATTCCAAGATCTCATTTGAGATCAGCGGATAATGTTTCCTGCAAAAGACAATTAACCAAGGATCTTGAGAGCTTTAAAATGAAGCAGGCTACTAAGTTTGTAAAGAAAAATATAGGAGGATCAAGAGGTGAGAGATTGCTTGCAGCAATGCGAGGTTCCCACAGTGAAGGTTCTTTGAATAAAAAGAGAAGTAGAACTACAGAGGACAAGAACTCAAATACTCGTCGTAATGGCAGCATTCCTTTTGCAGCTAGTACTCTAAGGTAAATGAGTTAGTTTCGGTATTTTGATGTCTAACTAGTAGTGACTTTTGGAAGTCGTAATGTTATTTCTTTATGGGAAAGCGATTTTTAAGGTAGTTTCGGACAATCTAGTTGTGTCAATACTTTCATGCAGATATAAAGTGTAATCAGAATTGTTTTTTTGGATCTGATCTATAGTATCTCATTATAGGACATGAAATGATGTTTATTAGTAACAGAGATGATGGTAAAGCTAGTTTTATCTGTAGCAATATGTACAAGTTTAATGAATAAGACTGTGAGTGTTCTTATACTTGTTTTAATTTTCTTCATTCCGTCTCCTTCATCGTCAACTTCCATAATAGCAGAAAAATGTCATGTTGAACAAGAGATCTTTTGGTTTCTTTTTTCTTTTTTGAGAATTGCTTATATTTAGAACATGAATGTAGCAAAGATGCATAAGTTGTGAAGGGGTAACTTTCAGTTAGAACTATTTTAATGGGGTTTGACTCGCTTTTTGCACTTAAAAAATCATTCTCGGTCCTACTTGTGAAGTGGGTCCACTTTTACAAATGGAACTGATGTTAAATAAGTGGACTAAGATCTATTTGATGGTTCAAGGAAGCAAATTCCTTGTGAAGAATGCTTGCGCATACGAGGAAGACAATGGCTCTCTTCGATTTGAATGAAAGTATGACATTTGATAGACAAATTTGAGAGAACATATTCATATTAACGATCATATATAATTCTTTTTTAGTGCCCAGGTTCTTGGAGGCAATACTTAACAAATATCAAGCATCTTCATCTAAATAAATGGAATCATAAATCTCTAATTCCAAGATCCCATTTTTGTCCTCTGCAATTTTTCTTGCTTTTTTTGTCGGCAAAATCTATCGGAATCCCCTGCTGCATTGTTACCCTTCTCGGGGTTATGCCGTGGCTGAATATCGGGCGTATAATTACCTTTTTCTCCTTTGTGCTCCCTTTGTTGAATATGGAATTTTTTGTGTGGTATTTCATGTGATTTTTTCTTGTTTATATAGTTTCTTCAAAGACATGGTCAGATATCTGGAGTATTGATCTTGAAGATTTATCAATATAAACAAGTTCTTATTATTTATCATGAAGTTGGATGCTGCAATGAAAATTAGGGAACCAAAATATAATGTATTAAAAAGAATATCATTAGAGTTAATTAATCAATAACACTTGACTCGGTAAACATAGGGAGGGACAAAAAACAACTTCAGTGAAGGAAATAGAACAAAATACTTTAGAAGGTGGAGTTGTTAAATTGTGGGTGAGGGTAATATTTTTAGCAAAAACAAAAGCGTATATGATAAATTGGTGTTTTTATAATTCTATATTTATTTCAAGTCCCAACCACTCAGAATTCTTCACTCCATCAATTCTAATTCTTTAACTAGTGGACATGAAAACACGTGTCGAATTTTGAGTGATTGAGAGTTGAAACATATATGAGAACACTAGTTGGGAACATACAATTTTCCCTATAATTTTACTTCAAAAGTGCGACGTTATTATTATGGGTTGAGCGTTATCTTATTATTTTCTTTTAGGTCAAAACCCGTGTACATTACTAATATTGAAAAACAAGGGGCGGACGCAAACGTAAAATAGAATGTCACTGACGTCAAAATATATTGTACATCTATTTAAAAATATAAGTTATTTTAAACATATATGTATATAATATCTGAAAATTTTAATATGTAGTAATTGTCTCTAGACTCTTGGAGTATGTATGTGTTGATGATTTCCATTTCTTTTGCTATTTTAGGTGGTCCTAGAAATCAGAAAAGAGATGGGGCATCCATTGCATCATCTTGTTGTCAAACAAACTAGCAATCTTCATGCCACATTTGATAGGTAATAATAACACCATGGTAAAAGTAGTTATGAAGTCCCACATCGAGTGATTAAGAAAGATCTAAATCACTTATAAACTCATCAGTTAACACTATTAATTCACGAGTCTCACATGGAGGTATATAAGCTAATTTTCAGACTTTTAAGCTTCTTCTATTGCTATCATTACTGCTTTGTTCAGTTATTTTTTAGACTACTATTTTACTGTTTAACAGGTATCATGACAAGAAGCTGATAGATTTTTACGCAGAAAAAGTTGCATCAAACATGGTAAAAATGAAAGAAGATGGAAAATTTGATATGATCAAGGGAAGATCGATCATATATAGATAGTCTAGAAAGCAGTCCAGAAAATGATCATGAAACTCCATCTTTTGTCCCATCTTCTACTACTCCAAGATTGATATTTTCGGAGCAATTGAAGAAACTTCTTCTCAAGCAAAAATCTTCATTTGGAAACAAAGATGGAAAATGCAGAATCTTCATTTGGTATGTGTTTGAATGGAGCAAAGCTCCATAATTAATGATTTTTCACAAATATTTCTAGCTAGTCTAATAAGCTCACATATGTAGTTGGAGACATATTGTTATGTGAATTAAATAAAAAAAATTGTACTTGGTACACAAGACTCCCTGCATCAGGAGGATTTGAAGAATATCTCAATGTAAACAGTCTTACTCTTATTTTTTTCATAAAGAGATTATTTTCGAGTACGAACCATTACGTAAACTAAATGAAAATGAAAAAAAAACAAATGATGATTCTAGAGGACAAGAAATAAATAACTAGGGTTTGTACACAAATAAGATCTGGTCTTGAACATAATTATGTCTGGAAGAAAGTGTTCATGTACTTGTAACTTCAGGGACGAAGACAGAGGATGTAGTTCGGAATATTTTATCAGTTTTGCTCTTAAATTTTTTTTTGCTATTTTTATATGTAGTTTGACATACTGTTACAGTTTAATTCCCAACGCTTAATTTCTGGCTTCGTCCCTTTGTAACTTGTATGTAATAAATCTATTAAGTCCGGCAAGCAATTCATGAAAGTTTGTCTTTTTACGCTAACGCTTCAACTTGTTGAAAAAAAGTTGTTTTAAGAATGAAAAAAAAACGTGAATTAGTTTCTAAAAGAAGAGATAAGACTGAGTGAAAAAAGTAGAAAAAATGTAGTATTGTTTTGTATTTTGAAAACTAGTTCAAATAAACTCTAATTTTTTTTTAAGTCAGATAATTCTTCCGTCCAAATTAGTTCTCTTCAAAGTAGCATTTAATTCATTTTTTCAAAGTTTGGAAACGATTTTGTTTTTCTTTTTTCTAGTCAATTAACTTAAAAAGTTAATATACAAAGAATATCTTGTCAATTAATTTGGACTGGAAAGGGTATTAGGTTTTAAACCTTTATCAAACGATCAAAGATATCCTAACCCAGGTGGGCTATGCACCTACCCACGATTTTGAGGTCGTGGGTTTGATACCCTCCGCCTGCGTGCGGCAAGCTTTAATCTCCCTTTCTAGGGCTATCTCCTCCTCGTTTGAGACAGTTCTCTCTCCCTTGGGGCAACCGCTCAATCGGATTTAAAAAAAAAAACTTTATCAAACGTGACATCATACTTATCTATTCGGAATTCTTCTCGATTACAAACATTCTTAACTGACGATTGTTAATTGCAAATAGTATTATAATTTTGATCAGCTTGTATGATTTCTGAATATCTGTTATTGGATTTTATTTTATTTCATTTTTGAGGTAAATCTGGTCTTAGAAATTTAGGATACATTTAGATTTTAGTACGGAATGTGTTTGTTCGCATGTGCATAAAATATGACAATTATTGAATTCTTGATTTGACAGTTGAAAAGAAATTAAATACATATTCTCAATTTAAGCACATATGTTATTTTTTAAAAAAAATCAATAATTAAATTTGATATTTAATGATCAAAATTTGTTCCGCCAACCCATTATGCACTGAAGCCGTGAGCTATAATTTGACATAAATATCTAGAGGGACCTTTTTCAGGCACTGAAAATCTTAATAGTACTTTTTTGACTACTCCCCCACTGCTGTTCCACTGGAAAACATTCTCCGCCTACTCGCAGAATGCACCAAATATCTGTGTACTGCAGGGGCCAGAGGATCATGAACTCCAGCCCTTAGTGTGCACTCCAAATTCATTAAAAATAAAATAAATATAAAAATTATGAAGAAAACGAATAAATGGACTTTATAATCTGATTCTTCTTCAATCTAGCTACGTGTGTCGAATTTACACAGCTCACGCATATTTCAAATAAAAATTAAAAAGTTCAGTTCAAACTCAATTTGAAAAAACTTACAAACCTTACGTTGGGCTAATGAACCTAATTTATATTAGAAAAAAACAAAAATCTTATAAAAGGAATAGTAGAATACAATGAGACATGAGATTAAATTATGAAAATATATATAAATCTATTAAGGTAAAAAGTGCCCACGCCCCCTGGACTTTTCTCGATTTTGATTTTAGGCTCTGCGCTAAAAAATGCAAACTTCTTGACTCTAAACTTTTTTGGAGTATTAATGTAGTATCTTCCATAAATTTTTCGCTGTTAAATTCGAACAGAATGAGACCACATGACTCTCACATGACAAAACTCGAAGGACTTTTGTGAAAAACATGTTCTGGCCCTTAAAAAACCGAAGATGAGAAAGATTTGAAAAACATATGGAAAAGGGAAAAACTGTCAAGTATGTGGAACATTGATTTTTTTATCCCATTTGCGCCTTTGTTTAAGAATTTTTCCGATGTGGACCAGGTATACATGTAACTTGTGGTCCAGATTTAGTCATGTCATCACATAATTGTCTCTCTCCTCATTCTGTAATGACGTGGCTAGTTCTGAACCCCATGCTCCAATAGACCTGGTCCATATTAGAATTATCCTTTGTTTAAGGGGTCAAAACATATTTTCCCCAAAATGCCACCAAGTTTGGTCATATGGTCATATTCCGTTCAGACTTAACAACAAAATTGGATGGAATGAGCAACATTAATACTTCAGAAAAGTTCAGGGGTCAAGGACTTTGCATTTTTAGTCAAGAGTCAAAAACCAAAATCGAGAAAAATTCAGTGGTGACCTTTTACCCTATTTATAATTATATTAATCTTATTCGTGTGCAAGCTTTAACCGGGTTGAGCGGAGTTAAGTTCATGCTCGACTCACCTAAAATTTGAGTTTTAATATTGAACTCACACTCGGCTTACACTCACATTTGTTGGATTTGTGTGAACCGAGTTCGAGCCGAACAACCCGAATCCGTTTACACCGCCTAGTTTTTTTTTTTTTTAATTCTCTATTTTTTCTCCAATCTTTGAGGGTGAAAATCCTCTGTCCTCATCCCCGTACCCATCCATTTCCCCAACCAATCAGAATTTACTATATAAATATTTTTTCCAATTATATATACATAAGGTGAATTGTGATTGGCTGGGGACAAGGATGTGGATAGGAATGGGGATAGAGGCTTTTTTGCCCAATCTTTGATACTTCAATTTAAAAACTACATCTTCCATTTGTTTAGTTCTTTACTTAATAGTTATATTTAAGCGTGACAAATTATTCCAATAAGTAGGGATGCAGGAATTCGTTTTAAATGAGAACTAATTATATGCAAATTTAAGTATTGTTGAACGTTAAAATCTTTTGGATTACTAGAGAAGTCCTTAACAACTAAGTCATCAGTAGAATGAGCTCAACGAAAGCATAAATTTCATTAAAACATAATTAAGAATAATACATAAATCAAACGATAAGATTAGAAAAGAAAGAAAATACACAACTCAAACGATAATAATTACTCCCATTACAATATTTTTATTGTAGGGAAACTGAAGCTATGAAAATCATAATTATAATCAAGGCACGTAACCACCACCTCCATGTTCGCCCCCTCCACCATAACCTCCTCCGCCACCCGAACCACCACCACTGCCGCCACCACCAACACTTCCATATCCACCTCCATGAGCTCCGCCGGCACCATATCCTCCACCACTCCCACCTCCTGCACCTCCACCATAACCTCCACCATGCTCACCACCATATCCTATCCCACTACCTCCTCCGCCTCCGCCTCCGCTACCATACCCTCCACCATAAGCACTCCCACCACCTGCACCACCTCCAGTACCATACCCTGCCCCATGTTCACCCCCTCCACCATAACCACTCCCACCACCTGCACCACCCCCAGTACCGTACCCTCCCCCATGTTCACCTCCTCCCACATAACCGCTTCCACCTCCTTCACCACCTCCAGTGCCATACCCTCCACCTCCCCCATGCTCATCCCCTTTACCATAACCACCCCCACCTCCTTCACCACCTCCAGCGCCATATCCTCCACCATGCACACCTCCACCAGCATAACCACCACCACTGCCACCACCACTTCCACCACCACCACCACCACCATGACCTATAAAGTGATCACCACCCTCTCCAAAACCGCCACCACCACCACTACCTCCCCCACCACCATAACCTCCACCTACAACACCTCCATAACCTGCACCACCACCACCACCATGGCCAGAGCCATAGCCGCCTGACCCCACGGTGTAACCTGGTTCTCCTCCAAGAGTGAGGAGTGCCCTAGATTCACAACAAATTCCTAACCCTAATAGAACAAAGAAAATAAGACTAAGAACTTTGTGAGTAGTAGTAGCCATGGGAAGATATTTGGTTAGTGCATGGAAGATATATATTGGAGGAGGTATTTATAGGGTTAGGAGTGGGATGGTGAAAATCGTCTCTCCCCATACATGTTTTCAGGGCCGTCTCGAACTATATTGAAACCCTATTCTAGTTATTAAAGTTAGGTCCTGATATATTTTAAAAAAAATATAAATTATAAAAAGAGTCAAAATATAATTATAAACCTAAGTTTTAAGAGTGCGAACAATCATAATTATGCCCTTAATTATTTCTATATAATGTACTCTTGTCTGAATTTCAAAAAGCGTCGTATCATTACTTTTAGAGAGGTATAAGCACATGACACTTAGATATGTACCCTCATCTAACGCCTGTACTCGAATCAAAATAACATAAATATTAAATGATTTTAAAATTTTTGGGGCCCTTCAAAATGAGAGGCCCTGTTGTATTTGTCACCTTAGACATGTGAATAGTCGGGCTGCAAGTTTCCACAATCACAACAATCATAATTTGTCATGTTGACATTTATTTCAATTATATATTCACGTGTCGAATTGTGAGTGATCGAAAACATGTATAAAGTTATATACATGGACAAACCAATTTTTTTTTCTTTGCCGTCCAAAACCGCGTTTCTTGGGCAGGGAGCGGGTGAAGCACATGCATAGAGGAAGTTGGGTAACCCCACATTGTGATCGGCATCGGCAGTCGGTACAAAAGCTGATCATATAGAATACAAGTAGCAGTAGAGAGAAAGTGAGGTTTTGCTGTCTCCCACGAAACGATTAAGAGTGGACTTAGTTTGTGAGAGCAATAAGGGACCAAGCTTTTTTTCTTATCCTTTGCTATCTTTTTGATGAATTTCAACACTTCTCAACAATTTTTACCCGATTCAGCAATAGCTGATGTTGTAATTTTCGTCATTCAAGTATATGTGCAATTTTGCTCCAGTGTTGATAGAGGTTTGTGTTTATATGTGCTGATACAATTTCAATTTTGATAATTAAATCAGTATAATTATAACGATTAAGTTTTGATAGTTGTTATTAAACAAGTAAAATAAGTCTATAATTGTTTCGGATTAATTATTCTTTTAAAAGTTATCGACTTATTTTTTTAACTAATTAAATAAAAAATTATCAGTCGAGAATATATCGGTATAGTGCTGACAATACCCCTATCAGTACTGGGACCTCTTGGTGTATGTGATATGGTCCAAATGAGCAAGATCAGCTAACGCAATTGTAACTTTTTTTTCTCCTTTTATAATATTTATGGCCAAGTATTTTCTGACCAACTAATTTAATTGGAAAGACAATTGAGGCAACCTAATAAGAAACTCTGTAAACATGCCTCGACAATTGTCGTTTCATTACCAATATTTAACACTTGTTGTTCTCTTGCACTAGACAGTTTAATAAATTAAATATTTATTTTTTGATAGAAAAGTCTCAACTCTTTCTTGTGACCACATTGGCGAATCAATGGTAACTTTGATGCTATAGTTTTCAACTTTTAAATCTTTTATGGTTGCAGCAAACAAGTTGTAAGCATTGTTTGCCTAATGGTCGTGGAATTAACTATTAAGCATGGGACAATCTTTATACAAATACATAAACTTTGGAAAGTAAATTTTGCAAAGAGATTTGTAAGCGTATAGATCATCGCCTGCCTAATAAGATGGGGAAAAGTTAAGGTGCTGAGAGATTTCTTCGGCACCAGCTTATTGCTAAGTTTAAAAAGTAGAAAAATATTCAATTTTATACAATAATTATTTTTATAAAAGTAATTAATTTTTAAAAAAATGTTATGCCACTAGCTATACCCTAAAAAAGTTTTGTAAGAAAACTTACAATTGAATTTCTACCAAGATGCAAATGGTAAATTTGAATGTTCCCGAGTCCGATCCCACAAGTCTACACCTATCATACCCGGCATCTAACACGTAGGGACCCATTAACTCGCAAATTTAACTGTATTGGTTGTGACTTATAAGGGCTGAGCAATCCTTGAACTCTTTAGGTATCTTTTTGGGTTGGAGTCATACCCAAGTCATTTTTAACAATTATTATAGGGAAAATAGAAAAATGGAAAAAATAAACTTAGATCCTAATAAAGCGGTTCAAATCCTATGTAATACTCCATGTAACAATCTAATAATGAAATTTTTTATTCTTATATCCTAAACTCTAACTAGTAAACTCTAGAAGTGAAATGATTATAATTGAAAATTAATTAAGGATGTTATAGAGAGTGGTACATAGAATGTTACAAAAGATCCGAAGTGCTCAAAAGTGATTTTTTATGAATAAAAATAAATAAAATGTTTGTTGATTCATTGGGCTTTGATGCCCAAGCTGCATTAGCCAGTTTTGATATATTTAATGGATAAAGTATCTTTATTTCTCTTGCTGGACCATAGAAGTCATGTCCACAGTCGAGGTTGGATTGGATTTTGGGCTGCATTCCAGAAGCATCAATTCCAAAAGGCCCGTATTTGTATTGGGAAAAATAATTGTTTTTAATTCGTAAAGAAAAAAGTTCTCACTCAATCATTTCGAAATATTCTAAACTTAGCATAAAAAAAAACATTCTAAGAAACAAAGTATTTGGTTGCAAATATAAGGAATGAGGCACATAATGAGGGTAGGTGAAGAAACAAAGTATTTGGTTGCAAATTAGGGTGTTCATGAAAAAGCGAAATCGACCAAATCAAATCGATTCAAATCAATCCAAACCAATTTTTCGGTTTGAGCGGTGCATTGGACTGGTTTCGATTTGGACAAAATTAAAACCGAACTTTCGGTTTGATTTAAATTTGTTTATAATCCAAACCGAACAAAACCGAATATATATATATATATATATATATATATATATATATTAAATAACTCTTTTGTAATAAAACATATTGAACTTTTTATTTATACCATGACAAAAAAGTTCTTCAAGTGTTAAAGTAAGATATTGAAGAGCCATATGTTGTATGTGGTTTAGATTCATCTGAAGTTTCGTTTTACTTTGAAACTAATAATGGTGTAATTTTTATATTCTTTTGCTTTTTTCCTCGTAGGATAATTTTTCAGTAATTTTTTTGAATTTCAAGATTCAAGATCAAGAATTTATGTTTCATTAATTTGTTTTTTGTTGTGTTTAACTGGTGAAAAAATAATAGACATATTTCTTTATATTTTTAGTAGTTATGTAGTTATATAAAAAATTTGTTTTATTTTTACTTTATATTGAAGTTCAAGAATCGAGAATTTATTTTTCATTATTTTGTTTTTTATTGTGTTTAACTTGTGAAAACAGTAGTCTTATTTCTTTTATATTTTTAGCAGCTAAGTAATTATATAATTTTTTTTACTTTATAATTAATATATTTTGTATCTCCCGAAAAACTAAAAAACCAAACCAAACCGAATGCATCAGTTTGAGATTTTGAATGGTTTGGATTGGTTAGGGGTGTTCAGGAAAACCAAAAATGACAAATGCAAACTGATTTTTTGGTTTGAGCGGTGCATTTGATTGGTTTCGATTTGGACTAAATTAAAACTGAATTTTTGGTTTGGTTTAAATATTTCTATAATCCAAACCGAATATATACTTATACATGCATATATAATATATATAAAAGAACTATTTTTCAATAAAACATATTTAACTTATTATTTGTATCATGACAAATAAACTCTTCAAGTGCTAAAGTAAGAGATTAAGAGTCATAAGTTGTATGTGATTTTAGATTCACTTGAAGCTTGTTTTACTTTGAAACTAATAATTGTGTAATTTTTATATATATATTTTCCCTATTTCCTTATAGGATAATTTTGTAGTAATTTTATTTGAAATTCAAGAATCAAGAATCAAGATCAAGAATTTATGTTTCATTCATTTGTTTTTTTATTGTGTTTAACGTGTGAAAATTATATTCATTTTTTATTATATATTTTAGTAGCTAAGTAATTATATAAAAAAAGTTTTATTTTTACTTTATATTGAAGTTCAAGAGTCAAGAGTCAATATCAAGAATTTATGTTGCATTAATTTTGTTGTTGTATTTAACTTGTGAAAACAATAGACATATTTTTTATATTTTTAGCAGCTAATTAATTATATATTAAAAAAATGTTTTATTTTTACTTTATAATCAAAATATTTTTATCTTCCAAAACCGAAAAATCAAACCAAACCGATTCAAACTGAATACATCGGTTTGAGATTTTAAATGGTTTGGTTTGAAAAATGTGTAAAACCGAACCAAATCGAACCATGAACACCCATAGGATTGGTTTCAAAAATTTCAAACCGAATATTTCGGTTTGGTTTAAAAATATGTAAAACCGATCCAACCCGAACCATGAACACCCCTAGGGATGGCAATAGACCCGGTTAAATTGGGGATCCGTCCCGGCCCGGCCCTGATTGGGCTGGGGGATTCCCGCTTTAAGTTAGGGGGGTGGGGAAGTGGGGATGGGGATGAATTTGGCCCCGCTAACGGGGGCGGAGGCGGAGGCGGGATAAGTAACATCCCCGACTTCCGTGTCTGCCCGGCCCAGCACACATGACTTGTCTAAAATAATAAATAGATTGAGAATAAAATATCTATACAAAAAGGAAATATACCTAAAAGATTAGAGAAGATCATGGGAGATCTCAAATTCTCTCCATAAACTCCTCCATCTCCTAATATAGTTTCTTTATTTTAATTTTTTTTTTGTTTCGTTAGACATTAATTGATTTATATTATGTTGTTGGGCGACATATGAGTTGTATCTATAAACTAGTAATGTTTAGGGAGCAAACTAGTATCATTTTGGATAGTGTTATTTATTTTTACGGATGTTAAATTTTTTTATTTTACATTATTTTTTCAAGGTTGTATTGGGAGATTTTTGTTGAAATTCTATAATTTGTTCTAGTCGAGATTGGGAGAAAAAAATCCCCGTTTTTTCCCCAGCTGGAGGTGGGCCTCCACCTGAGTTGGGGATGGGATGCCCATCAATCCCCAGTGATGGGGCTGGGCCGGGGATGGGGATGCAATGGAAGAGGCGGGGCTGGGGCTGGAGATCATGGTATCTGCCCCCACCCGGCCCCATTGCCATCCCTAAACACCCCTATGCAAATACAGGGAACAAGACACATAATGAGGGTAGCTGATTCTCACCGCCAGTATATATATATATAAGCAAAAACAGGAGGTACTCAACTTGTATTATAAAATTCTCAGAAGTAAATTTTATTGGATGTTTGAATGGAAAAATACAATGTATAATCCAAATACATGTATGAATCTTGAAGATAGATTCTTGAGGTACATGTATGTATGTTAATCTCTGTGACTCATGAATCAAATATTAAATACATTCATGAGATGAACATTTGGTTCAAGTAATCTAATGAGATAAGATGAATGTATCATATGGTTCATGTATAGAGGTTTAAATGAAGATTCATCCATTCAATTCTTATTCATGAATGTTTCTATTGTCCTTTGATGTGGGTCATTCCTAGACTCTATAAATAGGACTTCTTCCTTCACTTCTAATAATACAAGTAACAAGAACAATTCTTCTTGTAAAGTTTTGTGTCTCTCTCTTGATAATTTCATAAAGTCTTTGAGTGCAATTCTGATTCGGTTCGATTGATAGTGTGAGATAATAGTGTCATTTCTTACACTACGAGTGTTGTATCTTGGGAAGCGATCGTCTATCAACTATTGATACCATAGCAGGGGCGAATTCAGCTTTAAGGAGATTTACTTCGGCATACCTCACTTGATAATCTTTGTATTCTGATTTCTTTTTAAGAGTACAAGGTATATGAATTTATTTGTATATTCATTGATAATAAAATAAATATTGATTTATTGTATATCTTTTGCAATTAATACACTATTTATCAAGGACTAGTTCCAACAAATTTGCATGCATGCAACGTAGCAGGTAATTAAGGGCTTAATCCACACGTTAACATAGTCAAAATTCAAATTCATCACACTTCATATTGATTTAATCGTTAAGAGAAAGTAAAATAATACACTTTTAACACAACTCTCTTAAGAGTATTTTTTTTAATCAATTTGCTGCCACGCATAGGCTTCTGTTTTTCTCGACAAAGTAGATAATTAATAAAGAAATTATTCTTTAATTCTTGAATGCATAAAGATACGTAAATGCTGTTGAGAGTGTATATAATAATTTTCAGGGGGAATAACCACCATTTCCACCACCTTCACCACCGCCTGCGCCGTAGCCGGCAGCATGTCCTCCACCAGCATAGGCACCGCCTCCACCGGATCCGCCTCCGCCACCTCCTCCATATGCACCACCATGTGATCCTGCTGCACCACTGCCAGCACCTCCTCCACTACCATATCCACCAGCTCCAGCTCCTCCAGCATAAGCCCCACCTCCACCACCACCTTTTCCGCCTCCACCACCGTATCCCCCAGCGCCAGCTTCTCCACCACCGCTCCCTCCTCCTTCACCTCCACCACTACCATATCCACTACCGCCTGCACCACCGGCACCACCACCTCCACCTCCTTCTCCTCCTCCTCCTCCACCACCACCACCATGTGCTCCTCCAGCAGTAGCACCACCACCATATCCACCTCCTTCACCTCCTCCACCTCCATATCCTCCTGCATGTTCTGCTCCTCCACCTGAAACATAACCACCTCCACTACCACTACCACCACCACCGCCACCACCGCCATTTTCTCCGCCACCAGCGCCACTACCACCTCCGCTTCCTGCACCGCTCACATAACCATGGGAACCTACAGCTCCACCAGAGCCTCCTCCACCACTATAACCGCCTACAACCACCGACCCATGAATCAAACTGTTAACACCCTCTTCGATTAAGAGGAGTGTTCTAGCTGCAGAACAAACACTTACAAGCAACAACACCAAAAACACAGCACTAGAAAGTTTAAGTTTCATCATTTTTAAAAACCCTAATTTGTTTCTCCACAACTCAATGACTTAAAATGCATGAAGTTATTGCTATTTATAGGCCTACAAATGGGTTAAGAATCTTTTATCCTGTTCGGTGTCCCATTCCATATTCTAACAAATAAGAAATTGACACGTATTAATTTTTTAATTAAAAAAATTATAATTTAAAAGAAATAGTGGGACTCATAGTAAAAGAGTGAACACGTGAAAAAAATCTATTCGTAGAGATAAGAAATTGGTGAAAATCGTTTGTTCACGTGTATGACCATATTCCTGTACCCAACCAATCAAAATTTTCTATATGGATATTTTTCTAATTATATATACAAATGACGAATTGTGATTGATTGGATATAGAAATGGGTATATACACAGAAACAAATAATTTTTTGCCATAAGAAATAGGATATAGAATGGGGCGGAGGATTTTTGCCTTCCAAATGGGTCGCAATGCGCGTTTTTTTCACAAGGAGAAACCTAAGCACATGCATTAGGGAAGAACTTTAGTTCCCCACAGTGGACAAAATGGTCCAATACAAAAATACACTTCAGTAGAGACCATTATAGTGTGCTTCTGCTGTCTCCCACATTTGAATCTGATCAATTCTTATTCATTTTAGTAATAATAAACCATTTATCTGCTGCTCATCATCTTGTGAAATGTTTAATGGAATTCCAACTCAGTTGAATTCTTTTCCCACTTATCAACATTTTTTTCTTGTTTAAGTACTTAATTATTTCTAGCTAGTTATATATGTTTTAGTTGATGTGGTGATCAGGCTTCAGCCAAGAAGTGTATACATTAACATATCGTTGATATTGATCGCATTCGCATGGAGAAATTGTATCCTAAAGAATATTTTGTACTTTAAAAGATTAATGTTTGGGATTATCACAATTTTAAAACTATACCTTTGGCCATATTGCTCCCTAAATTATATGATTATCCATCTAAGAGTATATGATCATAGGGTCTTCAAATGTCAGTAACCTAATAAACAGTGCATGAAAAGTGAACTCAGAACAATCGAGTTTTGTTAAAGCATTCCACCTTAACCTATAATTGGCTATACACTTCCTCTTGTTCTTCAAGCTCTGCTCTAGTATTCTTTATTGTCAAATTCTCACATTCAAGTTCTGCTATAGCCTATAGATGATAGGATCTGCCAAGTGAACAAATAAATGTTGATCAAAGAAATCGCGGGTTAGATTCTTTGGAACCCTTAATAGAGATCAGATCCCTTCTGCTCGACTGCTGTCTTCTTTATTATTATGAGTCTTATCAACAGAAAAATGGGAGGTGGGATGACATTAGTACTGTCAAAATAGCTCGTCAGCCCGCGAATTTGTAACGGGTCAGGCACGAACTAGGCTTTGCATGATCGGTAAAAAAACGGTCAAGCTCAGTTTGGCCCGTTTAAAAGCTAGCCCGGGCGGGGCGGAATGGAGCGGGCCGGATCAGCCCATTTTCCAGTACTAGATGGCATCAACATGTACTATGGTAAAATAATTTTTATTTCATTTAATTATTTTAAAAACATTAAATTATTTCCGTTTCGCAGCATTTACGAAAAAGTGTAGCAAAATATGTCGTTGTGACAATGTGTGTGTCATTTAAAAAGTATCACGATGTGTGCCGGCAATATATTTATGGTACTTCATTAGTGCCACCAAAAAAGCGACATCACATGTGGGGAACTTCTAAAAAGTGTTGCACAAGTGCTTAAACAAATTTTTGCGACATTTATGCAATGTAACCAAAAATCAATATGTGAATCCCATCCCACATTGTATAACTCTGAAATTCTGACTGAGATATAAGGCATTAGCCTAAGCATTCACTATCACCTTGTGATATCAATTTTGCATAGTGAGTTCGGTTGCCAAGTAGGTGATCGTGAGTGCTGTCAGGCCAAAGAGTCACACTCGTGGGCCCACATGCTTGAGGCATGACATTATGGTATCAGAGCGTGTCATGACAGTCAGCAGTACGGAATTGGGTGCTACACAATGTGCGGTGAAACCCACTTCTATCTATTCTGGGGGCCCTAGCAAGGACGCTAGAGTCTTAAGAGGGGTGAATATGTACCCCCATAAAAAAATTGGATAACTCTCAAATTATGTATGATATATAAGCATGTGCCTAAGCATTCACTATCACCTTGGGATATCTATTTTGGCATAGAGAGTTCGGTTGTCAAGTATGTGATTGTGAATGTTGTCAGGCCAACGAGTCGCGCTCACGGGCTTGGGGCATGACATTATAATGTGAACCCAAAAATCCCATATAGGATAAATCAAATTTTTTGATTGATATATAAGATTAGCCTAAGTAGTAACTATCCCCTTGGGATATCCATTTTGGCTTTGCGAGTTCGATTGTCAAGTAGGTGATCGTGAGTGTTGTCGGCCCATGAGTTGCGCCCGCAGAGCTGGTCACCGGCCGGCTGCGGGTTCTGATTATCTGTTCTAGGGCGCCTAGCGAGGACGTTGTGACCTTAAGTAAGGGTGAATGTGAACCCCAGTCCCATATGAGATAAATCTAAAAATTCTGACTTATATATAAGATGAGACTAAGTAGTCACAATTACCTCGAATATTCATTTTGGCATAACGAATTCGTTTGTCAAATAAATTATCGTGTGTACTGTCAAACCACGAGTCGCGCTCAAGGACTCGCTGGTTTGGGTCGTGACAAAATATGCCATAGTGATGACAACATCAAAGCCAAATAATTCGTGGCTGGTCCAAGTTTCTATAATTTGTTTTAAAAATCACTTCATTGGATATATTGATGACTTTGAACACAATATATATCACATTCATTACTGATATTTTCATGATTTGTTTTTTTTTGGGGACAAAACTGTTGGAAAATATATCACTTTATTAATCTACAATAGCTGGACACCAGAGAAAGTGCAATAGATTGAAACAATGGTCCTAAATCGGATCATGAGTGAACACATTTATAGTCGACAAATGAATGAAAAATCAACAGAATACTCCAAAAACACAAATGAATTCGTGAATTGAAAAGAAAATAAAGTTCATTCATTTGCATTGTTTCTCAAAACAGTACATTTTTCTATTTTGAAAAAAACAAATCGGTATATCAATATTCTCCTCAATTTACTAGTGATATGTAATTTTTTTTGCATTTTCTTGGGAATTTTTTTTAATAGGAAAACAATGTTTTTGAAGAAAGAAATTTCTTTTTGTCAAAGAAAAATCACTTTTAAATTATACTCCCTCCATTCCTTATTAATTGTCGTTTGGGAGAAATCTAGGAGTCCAAATTAATTGTCGTTTAAGGTTCTTTTGTTAGGTGTCAACAATTCATTTCAATTATACCCTCAACATTTTCCTTTCTTTATAATATAGAAGTGAGAGAGAAAGAGAGGGAGGATGGGGTAGTATTGGAAGTTTAGGTGGAATGAACAACTTCCTTAATTTTCTCAAATTGTCTAAAGAGTCTTATATTTAGGAATGGAGGGAGTACTATTTATGTATACCTAATCTTTTCAAATATTAAAAAAAAAAAATTGGGATGATAGGACCTAATTTTAAATTGGCTAGTGCGGAGAAGCTTTTAACTTAATTAGAAACATCATAAGATAAGAAATAGTGGGGTAAGTCTGGCATGGGGCGAACCCAATGGGTCCGGCCCCACACTCCTCTCACATAAAATTAGACATGCGATCCACTTACGCAGTAGGGCCCCGCAGGCCATTCAAAGCAGGCCATTCAGTGCGATCCTCCTCTTTACGCGAGAGTGAGTTTTGACCGACCCTATCGCGACTGCTCCACCCCCGCATTTTTCCGAAATAGTGGATTGTGGGCGGTCACGTGCTAGATTGGCTGCATGGGACCTATCCATCTTGGTTTGCTTGGGTAGTGGATCCTTTTGACAGTCCGGCTATGGCTAGTACGGTCAGTAATATGCATGCGGGGATCTCGCCCAGTAAAATTAATAGGTGGGTATAAATTAAGAATTTTATATTTATTTAATTGTGGGTATAACTTTAGGGGTATGAATATGTTGTAATCGGACTTGTCTGTTTTAGATTCTTCTTTCAGAATTAATACTTTTGTTAAAGTTATCAGATCCACTGGTTATAAAATCATATATGAAAATGCATCTTCTAGCAATAATGTCCAAGAAACTGGGTTAGCAATAATTTATCAGAGGAGAATTAGAACCATAAGAGACTAGTCTAGCTTGAACACTATATAATGACCAATCAGTTGTTCATCACTTTCATATTCGTGGCTGAATTATATTTTTATGTTCATAAGAGAGTTGGGATCTCTTTAGTTGTAGGGTATTTGTTGATAAAAATGTTTTGATTAGTTAATGAAAATTGGGAAGAAGGCCCGCAGGCCAACCCGTTTCTTCGCAGACATTCGGTGAGCAAGTATGGACATTCGTTTTGATAACCCGTTAAAAAATGAGTATGTTTGTCCCGCACCGTTTAAGCCCTGATGGATCGGGAATGAGACAGGGCGGGCGGACATGCCCATTTTGACAGTACTAGTTATAGTGCAGAATGCCAAAAATACAAAATATACTAAACATTTTTGTCGTTTTGGACAGTCGGATAAAAAAGATGGGTATCTAAACCATCCATGGAGGATAGGGCTAGTTTGTTTGATTCTGGTCCAGTCTTTGCATAGTTCCCAGTGCATCCAGTCCAGTCCAGTCCAAGGTTAGGCCCAGGCTAGTTGCGTGATTTGTCTTACTTTCGTTTCATCCGAGGTCGCTTAGTCTATTCGCTCCACATCTGGAACTTTAGTTGACCGAAAAATGAAAGTAGGAAATGTAAGATAAACTCGATTTTTTTTTTTGTCATTTTGAATCAAAACATGCTCAAAGTATTCTAGGTTCTTTATGAGGAAAGGGTTATGTTCCTTTCCAAGCGCTAGCGATATAAGCTAGTCTCCAGAAAAGAACTTCCAACCAAAAAGAGACTTGTCGCGGACCAAATTTTGATGTCTTAGTCGTATTTCCGATATTCATCGTTAACGTGGTGACTAATTCAGGTTCGGTCTGCAGTTCGCCCCTAGTGTGATCATTAGCTGGGAGGACCTAATCTATATTTCTCTTTACACGGAGTCCTACCACCACGGTTGGTCCTACTTTCTTGGTGGAAATGGGATCTTTATATTTCACCGAAATGATATATAGTTACACAAAAAAACCAATTGTGAGGAAATGGATCACTCTACTGGTCATCGGCTATATAGCCCAAACTTTACAAACTTCATCTACTCTATCTAAAATCTGCTCCACTGTACAAAAAGTTGGAGGGAGCTTTCTGATATGGGATAAGTAGATATCCGTACTGTGTCGGAATCATAAATTGGGCCCAACTCTAAGGTCATTTATTGATTGGTTTGGACTAATCCAGAAGCAGAATTACTATGCTGATTGGTCCACTTCGACTAAAGCCCAATACAAATATCTTCAATTCAGGCCCAATTAGTATTCTGAATTGGGGTGATATTTGCAACTTAGTAAAAATGAGTTATTCTACGGATTGAGTATTCTATTTGTATATAAGGAAAAAATTTGTATTTGGATTATGTTTAGTTTCTGTTCCATTAAATTTGAAATTCAGATCGAGATTTAATCTTTTGGATTGAGTATGGATATAAAATTTTTGAAACTGAATCATTTGAAATATTAGTTTTGGTTTAAAATTAGTCTGTGAATGAAATCAGAAATTTCTGATTAAACTTAATCCAATCACACTTTATTATTGAATTAGTTGATCTGAGACCAGTATGATGAACCACTATTCCTCATTAGTAACAAAGAATTGCTATCCATTCCTCACAACCTATAAACTGTAGTTAGATGTTTACGAACTAGATTATATTTTCGAAAACAGTAAATATCATTTGTCTTCATATCCTATAGTAAATCCTTTTGTTTACACAAGAAACATTCATCAGTTTTCTACTTTCCCCTAGTTGATCTCTTCCCACTTTTACCACAAAAAATAATGGATCAGTCGAAATCAAATTCCCTCCTCCATCTGCTCCACTTCCTTTCTATATGATATCCCCATGTCTATCTCTGCCACCACTCCCTTTCCAAATGATAGATCAGTCTTCCAGCTCCTACAGTTCCATGTTCCCTCCCTTGAACACTTTTGAGAAGGAGAACAAGAATGCAAACATTTTTTTAATAATAGATATATATTTTTTGTTTATAGGTAAAGCTTAATTTTCATACTTTTTTTTCAAAGAAATTTTATTGAATAGTAGTAAAAGAATCATACATGAAGGGATATAACCTTATCTCGAATATAAGGTGGAAACAAATTCACTATCACATCAGACTAACGAATCCTATTAGTCGATAAATATTTAAAAGAACTAGACTTAATAATATAATTAGAATACTATAGCATGAGAAGAATGAAACATACATTAGGGATTAATGATGAAATTAGATCGTACTCCTTAACTTGGAAGTTTCAAACTGACTTGATTCCCGAACAAACACCTTAATTGACAACTAATTAACAAATGTAAGAATGAAGGCTTATATATAACTTCAGATACAAGGTAAATTAGGACACATTAAATCATTTCTTCTTCTTTCATTTTTCATATTAGTAATTCATTGACCTTAGTTTCTTACTCCCTCCGTCCCAAATTATCTGTCCACTTTGTATTTTGCACGGGGATTAAGGTTTCATCAAATTCTAGAGTGAAATATGATAAAATGTCAAATATAACCCTATTTAATGTTACTCCCAATTTAATTCACCTCATTTTCTCTCTTTATTTTCTCTCTCTAATATTTAATGTAAAGGGTAATATTGAAAAAATCATCATTAATGAACCCTTTATTTAGAAAGTGGACAAATAATTTGGGACACACTTAAAAGGAAATGTGGACAGATAATTTGGGACGGAAGGAGTATATTTTTATGGTTTCCTTTTACCATTTTATGGACTGCAGTGTTGGATAACTTGCAAACATTCTCCATGTGTTGTTGACTATCCATGATTATGATCTATGTTACTCGTGTACGGGTATGCATTTAGGTGTCGGGTATTTAAACATTTAAAACTAAGTATCAGATCGGTGTTAACCAGATCCGGTAAGTATGTCATACCCATACTCACAAGTACGACAGACATAAACGAAGAGTCCGAATAACAAATATTATGTTACATGAATGTCTTGTAGCAGTTCATCCTCAGCTTGTTTGCAGAAATAGTATTATCATAGCTTCTTTTAGTCCATAATAATTTGATTCTTGGAGCTTGTCAATTACATAAGATATTCTAACAACCCCAAATTCTATTCATATGTACATATTCAATATTCTAAGAAGTACATATTTTTGTCTATATTGTTCTCTCTTTGTTTTTCAATAGAGATCTTTCTATATGTTTTTGCAAAAAGTAATAAAGGAAAGGGATACTGCAAAATACTTGCAAACAAAAATTGACTTAAGTAGGCGGAGTGGTGTTCCTTAAGTAAGGTCCCAATTCAAATATTGTGTATATAAAAAAACTCCGTTGTGACTGAGTTCTCCCTATGCAAAAAGTCTAACCGCAAAAGTAAATGAAATTAGTCATGTACCGATTAGGTCTTACACAAAATAAATACAATAAAATACACCTTTCGGACATGCGAGAATGCTTCAAGTTCAACGAAGCAGAAAGCAAGGGGGTATCTGGCAAGAGAATTAAGGTGAGTGGACTCCATTCTATCACCGGAGTATGACTTATTTGAAACACACAAAAAAACATACTAAAAAGGCTGCCACACAAAGAAATATTATTATTATTATTATTATTATAAACATAAAAATTTCCACATTTCTTAAGTGAATTGGTCCACCTGGTTTGCATAATTCATAGAAATGCAATGCAATAATTGTTAGCTAATAAGTTTATGATTTAGCCCTGACCACGTAATTCAATTTCGTTTTGGGGGGTGGGGGGGGGGCAGTATAGCTAGACTACCATTAATTCCTTCCACCACTTCTTTCTTTCAGGTTCTTGTTTTCTTATAACCATAAACTCTTCCCACTTTGTCTGCATTTGTCTCCTTTGGATTAACTTGTTAAATTTTAGTGGGGTGGAAGTGTTGTCTTGATTGTTACAAGGTTTTATTGGAAATATCTAGATTTAATTCAATAATTGAGTGCAGTAGGAACTTATTAGGGGAACGATTCTCCAAATAATGTACAAGACGTGAATCCGGAACATCTAATTAAGAGATTAAGATCCAGTCACTTGATTCAATAGTTATGCCTTAACGGACATCTGTATAGTCAACAATGAACTGGTAATAAATGATGAAGTTCTATTATAACTTCTTCTTTTTTGCCACCAAGACAAGACTCGGTTTGTTGTCTTCTTCTTTTCCTTTTATTTAATTCATTTTAATGTTATTATTTTATGTATCCATTTAAAATAATAAGTCTTTTCTATAGAATTATTATTTTATTATACTTGGATAATTTATTTTATGCCATATTGAATATATACTTACTAGGTTTAATTTTTTCATAACATTAACTAGTACTCTTTTGTTGTTCGAGTCCATTTCCCCTTGTTAAAATAGAAAAATCCGACTAGTTGGCGAATTGATGAATTTTTTGGCAAATAATCGTCTGTACGCGTGTATCTTCTCATTAATGTGACTATTCATCATATGTGTATATATATTATTAGAAGAAATGTTTATATAACAAATTCTAAGTGATTGAGCACATAAATGAGAACATATACCTAGGGATGGCAATAGACCCGGTTAAATTGGGGATCCGGCCCTGCCCGACCCAATGGGTCGGGGATTCCCGGGTTAAGGTGGGGGTGGAGGTGGGGATGGGGATGAATTTGGCCCCAGGCCGGCCCACATTACTTGTCTAAAATAATAAATAGATTGAGAATAAAATATCTATACAAAAAGGAAATATACCTAAAAGATTGGAGAAGATCATGGGAGATCCCAAATTCTCTCCATAAACTCCTCCATCTCCCAAAAACTAGTATCATATGAGTTGATTAATTGATTTAGACATTAATTGATTTATATTATGTTGTTGGGCAACATATGAGTTGTATCTATAAACTAGTATTGTTTAGGGAGCAAACTACTATCATTTTAGATAGTGTTATTTATTTTTACGGATGTTAAATTTTTTTATTTTACATTATTTTTCCAAGGTTGTATTGGGAGATTTTTGTTGAAATTCTATAATTTGTTCTAGTCGCGAATGGGAGAAAAAAATCCCCGCTTTTCCCCAGTTGGGGGTGGGCCTCCACCTGAGTTGGGGATGGGATGCCCATCCATCCCCAGTGATGGGGCTGGGCCGGGGATGGGGATGCGATGGAAGAGGCGGGGCTGGGGCTGGAGATCATGGTATCCGCCCCCACCCGGCCCCATTGCCATCCCTACATATACCGTACATACGATTTTCACCCGAATTTTTTTAATATACCATAGAATTTATACTTTTCACAAAATATGAGCGTGAACACGAATTTGAAGATTGCATTGCTAAGTTTATCTTCTCGCATAGTTTGCATACTATTACACAAAACATAATTGACCTAATGTGCATTTCCCTTATAGAAAATAAATAATTCATTTCCCCCATATATATTGTAAAAGTTTCTCTTCCCTTTCCCATCTTCCTGTGTTGTCGTTATTATTATTATTTTCTTTTTAAGGATTCGTAACCTTAAAATCTCTTTAGATAACAAGATTATGAGTAGTGTAATTGCAACTAATTGACCTAAATTGTCCTGTTACACCCAAAGTGATTTGTCTTAGACAGAGAGGCAAATGGTTCATTAACAATCAAGAATGGATACTATACCAAACTAATGAAGTAAAAAACAACTACTACTTGCATGTGCCTAAACATAATTGGTATATCCTCCTTACACCCCTAAAATGTACTCCCTCCATTCATAAATATAAGACTTTTATTACATTTGCGAAAATTAAAGAAGAAAAAATTAAAATATTTTTGTAATTAAATATTAATATTACTCTCTTACGTATGACTTGTATACCACTAATTCTATTTAAAAGAGTAATATTGATATTTTTATTTTTAAAAACATCTTAATTTTTAGTTTTTTTAATTTTCGCAACACGTAATAAAAATATTAATTATATTTAGTAATGGAGATAGTAATAATTATAAGAAAATCCTTGCTAAAAATTAAGCTAATCTACCCCATGACCAAAGCATAAACAACAACCTTAATAATTGACCAATTTCAAAATCATGTTCCTATCATTTCATTTGTTGGAGTAGGACCACGTCCCTTCCACAATTTGAGGCTAATAACCGTTATGATCTCAAAGATTTAATGAATTCCATTTAATTATAAACCATACATATAATACAAGACCGACCTTTCATATATTTCTATAAAATATCAATCAATAATTATGAAGTTGGACTGAACTGTAGCATTATATCAATTATTTATGACCATAAGACAATGAAGGAAATTACTACTATCAAAATTCAATATACACTTTACAAATGTTAACGTTAATTACAATAAAACAAAGGAAAATAAAATACCAAAAAGGGGAAATTGGATTTTCACTCCTCTCCACACTTAAAACATGAAGAGGTATTTACATTCATATTGATTCCGGTACTGAAAAGCATCATCGGATAATTTGATCAAATAACTGGAAGAGTTGTCGGATCAAACTATTTGAAGACCGAGCACTAAAATCGAAGAAATTTTACTACTACTGGTACTTATTCGATAAGATAGCTGCTACCTGTTGCATAATAGGCATTTTGCAATCCATAATAATACAAATTTAATACTCCCTCCATTCTTAAATATAAGACTGCGAAAATTAAAGAAAACAAAAATTAAAAAGTGTTTGTTATTAAAATATAATATTTTTCTTTTAAATAAAATTAGTGATATACTAATTATATTTAATAGAGTAATATTTGTATTTATTTATAAAAAAATCTAAAATTTTACTATTTTTTTTCCTTCAAGTAATGAAAGCATTATATTTATGAATGGAGGTAATAGTAATTCAAAACTCAAACTCTAGGCAAGGGCGATCGGTCTTGGACCACCTTAGGAGTCTTTGATGAGTGACGGAAAACCTTCATCGGACTCGGAAAACTCCATCCTTTACCTTTGCCGGACGACTTTCCATCAGATCCGGACATCATAGATACGTGTACGGATCTCGATTTAATCATCATCCTCGCAAATTCTTCAATACTCGTATTATTGTTCCTGCACACACTACTTTCGTCACTGCTTTCAGAATCATTTCGAAACATGAATTCCTTCGGCGGCCGATTTTCTTTTTCTTCTTCTAGTACACTTTTTTTGGTCTTTTTCAACTTCAGTTTGGACCAGAACGACGCCGTTTTGTCCGGAGTATGATCGGAGTCAGTTTTTTGTTGCCTGGCGAAACGAGTGAAGAGATATGGAATTCCGACGGATCTCGATCGAAGGAAAGAAGGTTCGCCGTCGATGAGGTCGGAGACACGGCAGCCGCGGGAGGAGGAGGAGGCAGAGGAGAATATGTGAAAAGATGATAAGGAGGATGAAGTGGAAGACGAGGAAGTGGTGGTGGCGGCGGAAGAAGAACAGGAGCAGGGGCGCAAGTTAGCGCAGTTAGGGCAGAGAGAGATGAGACGGTCGCGGAGACAGATAGGGCAGATTCCGTTGCTGCTGCGACGGCGTTTTGCAGGGTGGTTTGGACATTTCCAAATTTCTTCTTCTTCCATGTAAACCGCCATTTCCTGTACTAACAAATTCTCCCTCTGAAAACGGTTTGTTTTATTTTTTTTCTTCTTACGACTGCTATTGGTATTTTGTCTGTGCAAGCAAGAGTTTGGCGCCGGTGTTTATATAAGAGTGTGGGAAATGCGGGAGTGATGTTAACTTAACCATGGTTAAATTGAATCGGGTATGAAATATCAAATCACGCTGTATTTAAACGAAAAATGGTTTTTTTACCCATCTAATTAGCTCCTAGGCGTCACTAACTGTTTCACTGTTCGTAACATTTATAATTAAAGTTTTGTTCACTCATAGAGCTTCAAATTATAATTTATATTATACTCCCTCCGATTCAAAAATATAAGTATTTTTTAATTTTTTTTAAACAAATTAAGATACTAATCAAGATGAAGAACAAATAAATTAATGAAAAGTTGCATTAGAACTACACATTTTGACCAAAATGAATATGGGGAGAAAATAAAGTAGGGAATTAGTCAATAAATACACAATTCTTATAAAAATAACCTATATTTTGCAATAAAAATAACTCATAAGTCTTATTTTTTGAATCGAATTGCAACAAAAATAACTCATAAGACTTATATTTTGAATCGAAGGGAGTATAAATAAACATTTATGTAATTAGTGTGGTGGAAGAAGTGGTGCAGAAAATCTGAACTAGTTTCTTCATCCCTATGTATAAATTTTCAATTCAACGATTGAGATTGCAAATCAGAAAAAGTAATTATTTTCAATAAAATAGTTATTTAGATAAAAATAATTACTTTTGCAAAAAAATTGTTGGCGACGAAAACCATCAAAAAAAATTGCTCGCGAGGTTGGTCTGAACTCTGGAAACCGAAGTCTTAAGGGGGATAGGTTTAAGCGATATTGGAGTTTTTAATAGAGCACTAGTGACCAGGGGCGGATCTAGGATTGAAATTTAGGGTGGTCCCTCAACAATTTAGAGGGGAATCTACAAATTTCGTTACATATTAGACAATTTAGGATTGAAATTTAGGATGGTCCCTCAACAATTTAGGGTGAAAATTAAACTTGTTTCTTTGATCTTATGTGGTCCTGGGCATACAAGGACCACCATGTAGATCCGCCTCTGCTAGTGGCTAAGTAGAGCTGGAGAATCGTCCAAAATCCTTTCTCCATTTGCACTATGGTTTTTTTTTTTTTGAAGCCCGGTTGGGCGGTTGCCCTAAGAAGGAGAGATAAATGTGTCTCACAAGAGGAGGAGAGAACCTTAGAAAGGAAAATTTAAAGCATGCCTCATATATGGGGAGGGTATCGAACCCACGACCTCGCGGTCGTAGGCAGGCCATAGCTTCACTGAGCTATGGACATTTTGATCACTATGGTTCTTAAAGCTAAATACTTTGTTCTTTATCGTTTTCTGATAGTGCCATTGTAGGGGCGTACACAGTGGCGGAGCATAAGAGGGGCAAGGGCCCAAAATTTTCAGAAACGACGAATATTTTATAGGAAAAAAATTATTTTTGTGATATTTTCTTATAAATATTGTATTTCACCCCGTAAAAAATTTCAATAAAAAATTCGCTCCCCTATAACAAATTCATGGCTCCGCCAATGGACGTACATCACTAATATGACAGAGCATCCTAAAAGGAAGGAAGTTGCTTCATAAAGGGTTACGATGGCAAATAGGAGATGAAACGAGAGTTAATGTTTGGATAGATAGATGGCTCACCTCTCCTCATTCTTTCAAATTACTTGCACCGCCAAATATGTTTTTCTCTGAAAGTTATATGTCGGTTTCTCGCTTTATCAATTTTCAAACTGCCATCTACAATGTTGCTCACATTGAACATTTTTTCTCTTCTTATAAGATTAGTGAAATTCTAAATATCCCGCTTTGTAACTCTTGGCCTCGAGAATGTCTTATTTGGACTTACACGAAAAATGACTCATTTTCTATTAAATCTGCATATCATCTCCGTGTTGAGATGAAAGGGGAATTGCGATCCAAAGCTTATTCTTCGAGCGCTTCTCCTCAAAGCTATTGGAATCAAATATAGAACCTTTAAGTGACACCAAAATTTCAGGTCTTTTAAGTGGAAAATGTTCCAAAATATCCTTCCCAGTTCCCACTAGTTTAGCCCTCTCAAAGAGGTTGAACTCTTTCTCATCATTGTGTGTTTTTTTAGGAACCGTTATAGTCTACCTAAAAACAAAAAAACAATTAATCTTACCTTACCTCAAATAATAATAAAAAAATACTTCAAATACTAACAATGTCTAAAACAATTCGATACACACGTTCCTTAATGTGTATATTCAATTTATAGATGTTTTGAAATCCAAAAAGGCATCTATAAAAAGATTATATATATTCTTGATCCAGTTAAAAACATTGAAAAAGAGCAACTATGTCTAACCTGTTCTTGTTGAATTCTTGACTTCAAAGACCGCTCAAATTGACTATGTAATTAAATTGTCAATATGAGAATTAATTTTGTTGTGTTTATCATGATAGGGGGCAGTCCGACTCCTATGCGGAACAGGAAAAAATTTGCACCGTGCGAAACAATTTGGGCCGTCGGGTGATAATTTTAACAGCCCAAATTTGGAGAGAAAAAACTTGCGGCTGAACTTAAAAAATAAAAAATAAAAAACTTTTCTCTCTCTAAATCTGAACTTTTCAAATCTATTATCCGACTGTCCAGATTGTTCCGTGCGGTGCGAAATTTTTCCTGCGGATAGAAGGGGAGGAGAGGGGAGGGGAGGGGGTGGGGGGTTAAGCCAAGTCATAGGGTTAGGATTCAATAGTTAGAATGGAATACATATGATAATAGTAAGTAATTCTTCTTTTTTTTAGTAAGAAGTAGGTAATGTATTTTCTGGACTATATACATAGAACACTTCTTATATTGACCGGGTCCACTGGACCATGCGATTCAGATTTGGCCACATCACTGTATTTCCTTCTCTCTCCTCATTTTTCAGGGATGTGACCAAATTTGGACCACATGGTCCACATAAGAGGTCCGTGAGCACCATGTTTTATTTATTTATTTATATATGTTAGAACTCAAGGTTATATCTTTATTAAACTCTTAAACATCATATCTTTTAAGGGCTTTTTATTAGAAACTCTTAAACTTCATAATCTACTTAAATTATTTAATTAGGTTATTAGTTAATGTAGAATAAAAATAAATGCCCTAATTAATGTCCTCAGTACCATACGGCGCTATCTCATTAGTAATTGAGTTTAAAACCGTTCACGTGTCGCTTCCAGATGCTTTCGCCTCAATATATATTTGGATGTCAAATATAAAGAATAACATCTTTCAATTTTACCTAAAAAAATCATAAATCCATTTTATTATTTTTTATTTTTTTCGTATATATAAAATTAAGTACCTTGCTAGACTACTAGAATTATTGGCTAAAAGATTGACTAAAATAGTTTTTCGCACCTTTTTGCCCTTATAGTTGGGTGAATCCCTTATACCAGCAGGGGTAAGATAGTCATTTAACACCCTCAATTTGGAGGTTTAGGGTTTTTATCCCCAAAATTCTAAGAGTAAATCATTTTCCTAAAATTAAAATAGATAATTCCCCATAAGAAGTAGACGAAACTTTAATTGGAAATATCCGGGATTTGATGTATGTATACCCCAATTAGCACTGTCAAATGGGCCGGGCCGGTCCGATCCGATCTAATCCATCACGGATTATCCTAAAACGGACCGGATTGGATTTGGAACAATTTTTGTGGACCAAGAAAATCCTAGTCCATATCCGTCCATAAGAAATTCGCGGGTTAAACGGGCCGGTCCGCGGACCAAATTAATTTTAAAAAATAAATTTTAAAAAAAGAAAATAAAGTTTAAAAATGACTTTTTTGTTTTTATTTTTAAAAATTGAAAAAAAAAGAATTTAAAGTTTAAAAAATGAGTTTTGTTGTTTATATTTGAAAATATTTGTAAAACAAATTGTAAAAATGAGAAGTAAAACTTTAAAAAATATTTATATATATATATATATTAATTTAAATGTGGGTTGGTCCCAGTCACGCTTTGGTCCCGTAATTCAAACTGAGCGCTGAAAATTAGCCCGCATTTAAACTGAATTACTGAATAAACTTTGGTCCCAAATCCGTCCAAAAAAGACGGACCACGGACCGATCCGCGGGCTAATGGTCCGTTTGACAGTGCTAACCCCAATGTGTAACAAGCTAAATAAACGAAAGAAGAGAAAAGAAATGTCAACAATTCAATTTATTTCACGACTACTTTTCTCTTTTATGGTAGATGCAATGTAACGTTATGAACCACACCACGGCTCCTATACGGAACACCTTTTATTTCGCACATGTAAGGCGGAATCTCAGCTGTTAGATTAAAATTTTGACGACTGAGATTATTTTAAAAAATGAACACATATTCTAATTTTCAAAACACCTACAAAATCTGTTTCGCATGTGCAGAACAAAAAGTGTTATGCATAGAAACCGGACCGGATGAACCAGCACTGAATAGTGGGAAAATTTTGTTCCTAGAATTTTGTGCCAATTTCCTGCAGACTTTTATATTTATGTGCATTATTAGGAAGTTGGTAATTTTTTTATTGACTGGTACTTGGGTATCAATCCAAATAAATCATTTTGAAATTTGCGTTGGATAAAACTGTTTGATAATACAATATGAAATTGCTTTTAATTGTTTGAAACTCGTGTCCTAATTATTAAAAAAAAAACTCTTGAGAATCAAAAATGTTATCAACTAAGATCAAACAATTTGTCGGTAATTTAGGATGGTAGAAGAAAAAACAGATTTGCATTTCACATCAGGGAAATTGGAATTATTCGAAGCTTAGATATTAGGTAGGGGACGCAGAGAATTTGGAGGCGATCCTGTCCTGAAAATGGTTTGGGGCATTTGGAGAATATGTTGACATTTGATAGGAATACTTTTATATTGAATGGAAATAGTAAAATTGGAACTAAACCAAACTAATGCTACTACTACCCAAAAAAAAAAAAAGGCCCACTTTGAAAAGTGCATTCCTCCAAACTATCTCATCAGATTGAGAATTACTTTGACATATTGCGAATTAATTGCCATTTTTGTCCTCAACATAGTTTCGACCAGCTGATTTCATCTTTTTTTATTTTTTTTTAACTTTTTGCATCCCCAACCAATTTTCGAACTGTCGATTTCATCCTTCCGTTAAAAAAATACTTAGAAACCGTCAAGCTTGATGACGTGGCATAACGGGACTTTTAGTTTCTCTCTCTTCAAAGGGCAAAACGGGAATCTTTCTCTTCATCCCCTCAAACTTCATCTTCTTCCTCAAATATTTTTCTTTATTACAACCATAACAATGGTGGAGAAAAAAAAGTTCATCAATTTTAATTACAAAAGATTGTGATACCTTCACTCTTCCATTATTTAGTCATTCTTCCCCACCAAATCCATCACCATTTCCATTTTTCACAAAAAATGAGAGATAGAAACCCTAGAAATGTAATGTTGTGAGAGTAAAATCAAAGAATTATTTTGTTCTATTTAATTCCTATCATCATCAAGAAGATGAATGTAATTGTTTTTATCCACCATTGTTATAGTTGGAATAAAGAAGATGAAGTTTGAGGGGAGGAGAATAATTTTTTCCCGTTTTGCCCTTTGAAGATAGAGAAACTAAAAGTCCCGTTATGCCACGTCATCAGCCTTGACGGTTTCTAGGTATTTTTTGGACGGAAGGATGAAATCGGCGGTTCAAAAATTGTTTGGGGATGCGAAAGTTAAAAAAATAAAAAATGATGAAATCGGCTGGTCGAAACTATGTTGAGGGCAAAAATGGCAATTAATTCACATATTGCTGTTGTACTTTATCTTCTATCCCTGCAAAAAAACTAAATAAATACATAAATGTTTACCTTGTGTCTTATTGATGTTTTTATCTGAGGACTTCTATTTTAAAAATAATAAATGTAAATTGTTTAAAATGTTAGATTTTAAAAATAAGTGTTACTTTAAAATGTATTTTAATTGGCCATTGTAAGTCATCCTACCTTTCCAGACGTATAAACAAAAGTTGCATTTTTCTTTACTTTTCATTCTCCTATGCTAGTTAAGGATAAGACCGAGAATTTAAGTTACCAGGAAATTTTTTATGTCGCATTTGTTAAGTTTATTACACCTGTTCATTTTGCATACAAAATACTAGGAATTTTGTAATGTTTGTAGGGTGAGTCAAAAACTTCAAAATTACAGCTTCAAATATGCAGTCCTAAGCGGAATAGAGTTTTTTTTTTTAGTATGTGCGGAATATTTTTTTGTCTTGAAAACATATATATTTTTGCTTAAAAACAGGTGTTCGGTATATGTTTTTATATTAAAAAAAAAAATGTGGTTTTTAAATCAATTTCAACAGTAAAAATTTTAATCCAAAATATGAAAATTCGTTCCGCACATACGGAACATTTCCCGTTCCGCACTGGAACTGTGGTGTCAAATATTCCCTGCATTCCCATTTAATTGTGTTTAAGAGATATATATGTATCCAAATTAATTGTTATTTACATATATTTTATTAGGTGTCAATAATTTATTCCAATTATATCCTGAACATATTTTTTATTGGAAAAGTGAAAGAGAAAAAGAGGAAGGAAGGTGTACTATTGGAATTGTGGTGAAAAGATTATTGTTTGTTTAAGTTCTTTAATTTTTTTAAAGTGTGTTAAACGACCTATATTGAAAAATGAAAGGAGTATGTTATATGCTTTGTCAAACTTATCCGGGAAGATGGGGGAAGTTTCCATTCACCCGAGGAAGAGGAAGAAGAAGAGGAAGAGGTGAGTCTGGGAAGGTGTTTTTGAAGATCTTTCTTGGTGCTGTATATTTTTGCCCTTCTATTAAGCAACCATATGCAAGGAACCAAATTACTACAGCGCTCAACCCCCGAGCTTAGGACACTTGATTGTAGGGTGTCAATGTTACATTACAGACGAGAGTTCGAATCTTGTTGAGAATCCTAAATCGACTAGTTTATGAGTATATTTGAAATATATAAAGTTTGGGCAATTCTCTCTTCTTGAGGTACATTTTGAGGGATTGAGTTAGGCTAAAATCCATTTTTAACCTGGTATCACAGCCACATAGTCTGATGTTAGACCCCATATATGTTCACGCTCCAGATGTCCAGACTTGGGCGAGGGTGTATTGAGAATCTCACATCAACTAGTTTGCGAGATATTTGCAATATATAAGACTTGGGCAATCCTCCACTCTTGATGTACCTTTCGAAGGATTGAATTAGGTCCAAGTTTATTTTTAACATCCTTACAAAAGTTTTGGCCTTCAATATTGTCATATACGAGTTTCGGGATCCAACCTTACCTCGAATAAGAGTCAAACTCTCCAGACGTTAACGACAGGCAAGTCCGAATTAATTACCAAATAATGTCATCGAGTGTCACACCCCGTATCCCAAGGGTGATCGGGTAGTGCTATATACGCTGATGGGACACCGAACCCTCAAACGAAAATACTAAACTTCCAAAATAATTCAAACTTAAAAAGAAATTGAAAGGTTCTTACATAATAAAATACTCCAAGTACAAAGATTTTCTTACAGAAGGGAACTACACATTAAACGAAAAGAAAGAACATTTTTAACTATTACAAAAGATTCAATAATCTTCCTCGATCCAATCCCCATCAACCTGGACATCTGCAAAAAGGAAAATATAGGAAGGACTTAGCTACTAACCTAGCCCAGTAAGCATCAACCCCCTTAGGATGAAGCATCAAATAGACTCGAAAAAAATAATGTTTCCCAATCCCAAAAAAATTTAAAATATATAAATATATCGAAACTGAAATAACTTGAAAAACAGTTTAAAACCATACTAAAACTAAACGGAATCGGAATCGGAACTGAAAACGAAACAAAACAGAAAACAGTTCCGCATTCGTCAGCAGGACATAGCGGACGAATGGATCGTCCGCGAACGAAGAAATTACTCCCAGTAGTTGCGCAGACGAAGCTGTGGACGAATGCTTCGTCCACGAGATTCAAAATCCTATTTTTCATGTTCAATTTTGTACATGAAATCTATTTTGTGCACAACTCTTTCCCAGCACAGAAAATACATATTTTAGACCAAAATCACATAGCAATTAAGACCAAAACATAAGCAACAAAAGCTATAAACCATACTCTTCATATCTTAACACTTATACAACAGAATCGTGCTACAAGCACCATATTCTTCATAAGTACACTTGTTAGACACTACGAATATGGTTTCAGCTATGACGCACAATCCCACAATCGAGATTAATCATCCTTAAATAACTTAAATCAAAACCACTAACGGTCCCTGACTTATAGCCAAACCAGGAAATGCCCTTAAGGTACTCATGGGTTCAGTACGACCCTCTGAATAACAGGTCCCAACTAATTTATGTCTAAGGAATCATTCAGTTATGTCATCACCCACCGAAGTGAACTCCACAACAACTGTTAGTAGCCCCTAATTATCGGCCAACTAGAGAAGCCTCCTGATCGAATTCAGACGGACCAGAGTAATCGAATGACTCCTGCCAAAGTCATTATTAGACAAAAGGTCAAAACCGGGGCGACACAACCAACAACAGCCATGGTGACGACATCAAATAGACGGCCTTAACCATATAATGAATTCAACAAAGACCAACAATCACAAATATGGGCAGCCATAAATTCAATTCAATTACAGGACAATAACATAGCAAATTCAACAATCGACACATATAAATGCAAACAAATCAACGCTTCATCCATTTTATGCAATTGAAAACATGTGTAAACTTTTATAAACAGTTACATAACGTAAATATATTGTATTTCATACTTTTAGGACTGAAAATAACAAGGGGGGAGATCTTTACATCAAAAGCTTAACAAAATCCAACGAAGAACACTAATTTCCGAATTCCAGAAAACATACTATTTCCGAAGACTATAACTTTCTCTAGTGGCCTCAAAATCTCAATCCGTCAGTTCTTACTCGTAGCTCTTTCAATTTTCTATAAGATTTATATAAAGTGCGCCTAAATCCGACGAAGTTAGTCCCTCCAGAAGGTCAATCTCCCACAGACTGTCAAGTTGTCAGATTTTCCATTTTCTCTCCTCTTTCTTTCCTCTTGAAACCTCCACCCAAAATCCTGCACTAATTACCCTCTAATTACTGCACTAACTCCCCTAACAAAAAAGCCCCTGAACTTACTAATAGCTCCACTCAAGCCCCTCAACTCAAAATCAACACGTAAGTAGAAAAGTTTCGGGTATAATGTATGCACATATCTTTAGCATTTAGATGTATTTTTTTCAACAAACTTTTATATATTATTGGGTGTACTTTATACATTATAAAAGACAAAAGACGTATAACATATTCTTTATTATTTCACATGATTTATGGTACTATTCTTATTTTTCCATCTCAGGGGAAATTAGTTGAACCTCGAGATCAACAAAAACTAAGCTAAGGGAATTTAAGAAAGAATTATTCAGATCTTGACAAGATGAATGTTCCACACTTTAGCCGACTTATTTGCACTTGCAATGGATGTAGAAACTGAGAAAATCAAAACATTGTCTCCCAAAAACAGGGTAAGAAAGAGATAATTTAAGGTTGCAAGCCCACATACGGACTCGGATCCAAAATTGCAGGATCAACATTTTCAGGGAGATGGAAGTTTTTCACCATCCCATTAAATTTACGTGCGTAATCTCTGTAGGAAATATTAGTAGAGAATAGGAAGAACTTATCGATTTTATAAGTTGTGTCGCGGACGGAACCACTGCCTTGAAAGCAAATTTCGGCACGACCTTGGTACAATCTAAAACGCCGTTTTGCTCCCCAAGGTTAACACAACTAGCCCTCAAACACGTGCACTCGTGGGAGAGGACTTGGAACTTGCAGTCTTATGAACTCATAGAAAAGAATGAACAAATCAATTCTAACGTTTACAAAGAATGGAAAAGGAAGAAGAAAATATTCCTGCTTGATTCACTCTAGCATGTATGTATTTATAGGCTGAATTTGATGTTGGAATGAGATCAAAATGAGAGAAAAATCAGCCCATTAGTTGAGATATTCTAGAGAAATATATGGTCAACTAAGATAATGGGGAGAGTGGTTATTGACCCATTCAAATGAAATAAGTCACATGCAATTTGACTTGTTCAAAGAATTGAAGGCAACACATGCCATTTACCAACAATCCCCTCCCAAATGGCATGCTTGCTTGAAAAACTCTAAGAATGGGATGGTTAAATTACTTAAGCATCAATATCTTTCAATTGAATTGATGTATAAAGAAGTGAGGTAACAATCTAGTCTATGAAGTGAATTTCTCGTGAACTTCAATGACTTTAATTGAGACGCACACAACAAGTAATAAACCTTAATAACTGCAAGTTCCGCGATGAAAATAATACAAGCGCTTTTGACGGTCATGCGCAAACCTTGGGTTCTCATGAGTGCTCTAGAAAGACAGCCCAAGTCTTCCATGGAAGGCGGCCCACCTTCACACTCAAGTAGGTGGTTTCATCTCAACCATTAAGAGTCATTTACTCAACCTCCAGAAAAGATTATGAATCCATCAAGTCCTTCTCAATAGAACCACCCAAACGTCAAGTCCTTCTCAATAGGACTGACCGAATATAAAGGGCTATGAACTCACAATTCTCTACTACCACATATAAAATGGTATCAGTAGTATAAATCGAGAAATGATATGGCTTCGTTTGACCATAAGTGGTATCCACCATATTTTCTCAATTCATGGGCTTAAGTCTATTTATATCGATACAATTCGAGAACTATTTCCCCCTATTAATCCCTTAGTCGGGGGATCTAGAAAATAATGCTAATTCTTAGTAGTTGCTTTATCGCATAGTCTAATGCGATGCATCTTGTTTTACCATATTGTACGCATTATTTCTAATAATCTCGATAGCAATTTGCGATCACAATACAAAGAAATCAGGTCATATGAGTTTCCCTGCATATGCATATCAACCAAAAAATTTCTTAATCATTCAACTTATTGACTGACCCAACTCAAGAGTTATAAAATCATATTTCATGATTTGTGCGTTATACATGTCTGCTTTTGCGACTTCCATGTCATAGCACATCCCCTCAAAAATAAAACAAAACTTTTGCATCACAAAATCCTTCTAAAACAATATGGAATTTATTAAAATGCAAACTCAATCGTACCTCCAAAATCCTTAAGCAAACGATCAAGTGCATCCCAATGCTCATTACTTGGGTTGTGAGTGTACCAACTTAATCTTCTCAAAGCATATGCAATGTCATGTTTATTAATATGTCCTAAGAAACAGAACACTTATACATCCAAGAGGATGTCAATATAGGAAACTACGACACCACAAAGTCAACAACAAAAGGAAACTTTAGTTCAAGAAGTTGAGACATTTACTGCAAAACTAGTATTCAAAACATTTCAACAGGTCCAACTATCTGTTTGTATTCAGGTCAGAAAATCCCATCAACATGCTATTCAAAACATGACATGCTCACTTGAACTGCTCAACAATTGCACATTAACACTCATCAAGCAAGTGAAACAAGTAGTGAAATTGGGGCCAATTTTATTTATTTATTTATTTATAAAAAAAAAAAATAAGAAGTCCAACCACTCCAATAAAATATTTTGAAGAACAAAACTATGAACCAAAACTTTCCACACCGGTGTTTATACTTCAAAGCTTTAAAGGTCTTAGATCGAACCCAAAAAGCTGATTTCAGATTTTTATTTTCTTTGAGCAAATACAAACTACCAGAGTTTAAGAAGTCAAAATCTTGCCTTTCATAAACATGCCAAATTGATGTTAAACATTTTAAATGACGCAACCACCATCTATTAGGCATTTTACATATTTGACTTCATGATTCACAATATCTTACAACTTAGACGTAGCTTATTAATTTCCAGATCATTAACAAAGAATCAATTTCCAAACCTAAAGAGGTACGAAATATACTGAGAATTTGATCAATCTACATTAACCGTCAAATATGCATCCCATCAGAACAAACATGTAAAGATAAGTGAAGACATCAATTATTCAGCAAAAAAAAAAAAAGTGAAGACATCAATTCTAACACTGAAATCATCCAACATAACAAAGTAAATTTCATAAACTACTTTAGTCATAGGCATGTTTTCTAGTTTCAGTAATATCTCATATTCCTTTCACTATCTTCGTTTTTCCATCCTCTATTAGCTAAGAAATTTGATTTCCTTTTTCTGAAATCTTATCTACACATGATTTCCATACACACAAAGACACATTAAGAAGAAGCCTACTCTGAGGAAAATGTGAACTCATAAAGGAAACAACAATTCAACTAGTTGTAGAAACTTCCACAAAGATAAAACAACAATAAATCGTGTATATCATTTCTCAGCTATAATAGTGAGACGTTAGTCCTATTATTAGCAAGAAATAAGAAAGTATGGAGATGAGAAAACACTGCCAAACCAAATGATGTATTCCTATTTTGAACTTAATAATTCACGAAAGAAAATTTGGTATATGGTCTTTGATGTTTTACTTGTTTACCAGAGCTAGAATGTTACTGGTGGTGACAAAGTATTGACACTAACCAAACCTTTCACATTTCATATTCAATGTATCTGGTTGATCAATAAACAAGACTTTCAGAATCTAAAGTAAGGAATGTCTCGAATCCAAGATGGCCGAGACCGGTAATTTCACATGCCAACCACTGAGCTAATTCCCTGTAGGGAACAACTTGACTAATGTAGACCATACTCCATAGGAAATCTACAGGGAAAAGGTGTAGGAAATGCTCGTGATTCATAAACAAGAACTAAATCATATATCATTTTGTCTTTTATTATTTATCACAAGATCATCATACAGAGGTTCTAATATGGATAAATCAGATAGAACTTTACTCAAAGTAACAATCATGATGGTTCTCTACTAACACAAAAAATTATAGATTTGCTTTCAAATTGTAGGAAATATTAGTAGAGAATAGGAAGAACTTATCGATTTTATAAGTTGTGTCATGGGACGGAACCCATCGCTTGAAAGCAAATTTCGTCACGACCTTGGTGCAATCTAAAACGCCGTTTTTCTCCCCAAGGTTAACACAACTAGCCCTCAAACACGTGCACTCGTGGGAGAGGACTTGGAACTTGCAGTCTTATGAACTCATAGAAAAGAATGAACAAATCAATGATTGTTGGTAAATGGCATGTGTTGCCTTCAATTCTTTGAACAAGTCAAATTGCATGTGACTTATTTCATTTGAATGGGTCAATAACCACTCTCCCCATTATCTTAGTTGACCATATATTTCTCTAGAATATCTCAACTAATGGGCTGATTTTTCTCTCATTTTGATCTCATTCCAACATCAAATTCAGCCTATAAAGCTAGAGTGAATCAAGCAGGAATATTTTCTTCTTCTTTTTCCATTCTTTGTAAACGTTAGAATTGATTTGTTCATTCTTTTCTATGAGTTCATAAGACTGCAAGTTCCAAGTCCTCTCCCACGAGTGCACGTGTTTGAGGGCTAGTTGTGTTAACCTTGGGGAGCAAAACGGTGTTTTAGATTGCACCAAGGTCGTGCCGAAATTTGCTTTCAAGGCAGTGGTTCCGTCCGCGACACAACTTATAAAATCAATAAGTTCTTCCTATTCTCTACTAATATTTCCTACAATCTCTACAACGGTCATTTCTTAAGAGGTCGGGTTAGAAGTCTATCGCCAGATATTGCACCTAGTATGTCAATTGCGCAAGACCTTAGTAAGCCTCTTGAAGCAGAAATTGTCGATTCCCCGGACACAGGGTGGTCATTTGAAGCTTTATCAGATTCTCAACAGGAGGATGATTATGAAGACTTGACTTCTGTCCGCTCACATAAAAAGACTCCTAATGAACACCATATAGAAACTAGATATAAGTCTTTTAAGAGACGTTAGTTTAATTATCCCCTATGAAATTTCTAATAGTCTACAAGAATTTCATTGTGCGAAGTAGTAGTGGATTTGTTTCTACCTTATATTGGAGGGAGGGTTTATTCCTCTCGTTTATATTTTTCTTCATCTTCAATAAAGTAATTTAAGGACATTGGAGTTCCTGGGAAATAATGACTCCGGTGGTGTTTTAGAACATCTTCTAAACACCGTCTTATATATACACCGATGAAATTATTATATATTTAATTAAATTATTAGAATTGAATTTATAAATTTAAACTAATCACAACACTCTATATATATATATATATATATATATATATATATATATATATATATATATATATATATATGATAATATCAATAATTTATTAAACTATAAAGAAAGGGATCACTCATTTTCATTCGTAGAACAACATAACCATAATAGAGTATCCGACTTGTCTGGCTGACTCATACCTTTTTTTTTGGTATTTTTTCTATTACCGTAACTAATTAATCATTCGACCCGACTAATCTGAATGGAATTTATACATAATTTTTACCAACTCAATAAGAATTCTTGCAAATGTATAATATTGCATATTTACATTCTAATTGGACTAGTCAGGTCAAATATTAGAATTTTTGTTCAAATATGAAGTCACACGTCGAGTGTCTAAAGAATATCTAAATCACTTATAAACTCATGAGTTAACACTTCTAATTACCAATTGAATTTGAAAAGAGGGGGCATATGAGCTAATTTATTACAATTTTCAATCTTAAAAAAATTACTTTTGTCATTTGTCGTTTTGACTAAGCTATTCATCTTTTAATATGCAATTAAGAATCAGTCGTCTCTAGAGTTTGAGAAAAATTCAGCTGGGACCAGTGGCTGAGGATAGTGAGGGCAGGAGGGGCTCCGGTCCCCTAAAATTTTCAAAAACGACGAATTTTTATTGGAAAAAATTATTTTTGTGATATTTTCTTATAAATATTGTATTTTACCCCCTAAAAAATTTTAATAATAAATTCGTCCTCCCCATAATAAATTCCTGACTCCGCCACTGTGTGGGACAAGAAGGTTGACAGCGTCTTATACCTATTTTTTCCTTTAAACTTCTCCCCGTTCTCTTCCATCGGGCTGTGAAGTTAATGTAAATTTTTTTTCCTGAATAATTTATTTTAATACTACCTGCATACCTAAATACAAGATTTTCAGGATATGTTACGAAAATTAAGAAAGCAAAAACTTAAATGTTTTTGTAATCAAAATATCAATATTACTCTCTTAAATAGAATTAGTTGTATACAACTTTTATTTAAAAGAGTACTATTGGTATTTTATTTAACATATACCCAGCTATGAGAGAGCTCAAAGTGCCCTACGGAATTTTCGGGGGCCCCAATTTTTTATTACCTATATATACACATGTGTCTACTTTGTTGAAGAAATTTGAGATTTTTTTTTTGTATTTTCTCTGAAATTTGGATCATCAAGTTAAAAGTATAGATTCTCTTTTTTTATTTTTGTTAAAAAATTACATGAGAAAAATAGTATTAAAATTTTATTTGGCAAACAAAAATCTACACCGAGTTCCTTTCTTTTTAATTTTAAATTTTTTATTATCTAATATAATGTTATCTAATATTTGTTAATCTATTAAAAACTAGATCAAATAGATGATGAAAAAAATCATGACTACCTCGATTTGCTTTGGTTTTGAAAATCCGAAAATCGTATTATATTTTGATACTTTTTATAATTTATATATATATATTTAAAGTACGGGTATAACTTTGATAACTAGTATAATGCTTCAATATTGTTCGAGATGGTCTTGATTTAACAAAGTACATTGATTTTTGTTCTTCCTTATTCTTTGTTACATGTTCTGAAAATTTTATATTAAGGAATTGAGTAGGGATGGCAACGGGGCAGATCGGAGCGGATATCTGAAATATCGATTTGCTTCGCATATAGAAAATGGCAGCTCCGATCAGATCCGTGATCCGTCCCGGATCAGAATTTTTTGGTCCGTGAATCGCTCCGTCCGGAGCGGATCAGATCCGATCCGCCCCATGCAATTTAACGTGATGTAAAGGTGGAGCGATGACGACATAAGGCGGAGGCCCGAGATGGAGACGAGCTTTCTGAGGGGTTGCTTTTCGCTCTGACTTCGGAGGGTGGTCGGATATTGCATTCTTACAGATGAAGCTGGGGATACCCAGCAGAGGAGGCGGCTCGGGGAGAGGGAGGGCGGCAGAGTAAGTGGTTCTGGGGAAGAGGAGGAGGAGGGAGTCGGTGGTTTTTGCTGAGAGGGAGAGGGAGTCGGCGGAAGTGGGAGAGGGAGAGGAAGTTTTTGCTAAAGTGAGCTGTGAGAGAAAGTGGGGTGGGGTGGGATGGGGTGGGGTGGGGCGGGGGGCTGGGTAGTATATATTAGGGAATTAGGGTTATTATATGGGCTGGGCCCTGGGCTAGGCTAACATCCTCTTATTATTCTATATGTGCGGGGCGGATCGGGACGGATCGGAGCAGATCAGGTTAGTAGTGCATACCGAATTTGATTTGCTCCGTTCGCGGAGCGGATCAGATCTGCTCCATTTTCAATACGGGGCAGATTTGATTTGCCCCAAAAGCTATCGGAGCGGAGCGGATCAACGGATCACGGGTCAAATTGTCATCCCTAGAATTGAGGGAGTAATAAATATTTTTTTTTTAATAACAAATTCCATTCCATAAATCAAGTTCTCTTTATTAGATTCATTAATATTAGTCGGATGTACCGTTCAAGCCCGACGGGGCTGACGGATTCAATAGATAAACAATGTGGAAGACCAAAGCTAATAATGTACATCGTTGCCAAGTCAAATTGGGTACAAATCACATCAAGAATGCAACCACTCCAAATATTTAAAATGCAAGCTTAGTGAGGGGTGAATTCATAATTTACAAGTTGGGGCGAGTTATATATGTAGTACATCTAATATATATATATATATATATATATATATATATATATATATATATATATATATATATATATTATGTTTCAATATTTGCCAAAAACAAAATTGACAAAATTAAAATATTTTTGTGAAATTTTTTAGAACATGTTGGGGATGATTGCCCCTTCCCAGCTCCTGAGCTTTGTAATTCATCTTCAGTCAGTTCCCTTCCCTCCGATCTCCACCCGGCCGGATCGTCTCTTTTCCTAACATGAAAAATAAATTAAAAGACGATCTAAAATCATTAATTTTTACCATAGAAAATAGGGTGAATTTCATTTTGGTCCCTACAAATTGCTCGCAATGCCAAGTTCATCTCTAAAATTTTAGAAATGTCAACCTCGTCCCTATAAATGGCTTGCAGTGTCAAGTTCGTCCCTGTAAATAGCTCACAATTTCAAGTTGGTCCTTGAAATTACAGAAATGTCAATCTCGTCCCTAAAAATGGCTCGTAGTGTCAAGTTCGTCCTTGAAATTTCGAAAAAGTTAACCTCCATACCAAGTGATGTTGATCTTCAGAAATTTTTTTATATATATGTTTGCAATTTGTTTCTAGTTTCATTATAATCGGTTTTGAATTTCGTTTACTGAAATTTTCAATTTTCTAGATTTATTTAAGCTCCAGTATATTCTTGAGAAAAGAGCCAAATTGTGATACATATTTTTCTAATGATATGTTGAACTTGGTATGAAGGTTGGCATTTTATAAATATCAGGGACAAAATTGACACTGCGAGCCATATCTAGGGACGAGGTTGATATTTCTGCAATTCCAGGGACGGACTTGACACTGCAAGCTATTTAGTGGGACAAACTTGACACTATGAGCCATTTCTAGGGACGATGTTGACATTTATAAAACTTCAAGGACGAACTTGACACTACAAGCCATTTATAGGGAGCAAAATGAAATTCACCATAGAAAATACTTTAAGAGCTTGTTTGGATATTCCATGACGGTGAATTTCATTTTGGTCCCTAATGAAATTCACCGTCATGCAAAAATATTTATAGGGACTAATATTTAATTTAGTCATGGAATATCCAATTTCTAATCTATATTTTAAGAGCATGTTTGGTACAGTAGAATGAAATGACTTTTTCAAATTCTCTTTCCATTCCAGTGTTTGATTGACCTATTTAAAGGAAAGATGATCTTTCTATGGGAATATTTATTTCAGGAAGGAGTGGGAATGGTAATTCCACTACAAAACCTATTGCATAACTTTTCCAAAAGAATCAAATTAGTGTAAACTAACAATTATACCCTTTATTTAATTATTATAGTGTTCTAATTAGAAAACAACATGTTCATTTTTTTTCCAAAAATATTTTATTCTCTTGATAAAACTTTATATACGATAATTACAATATTTTTTTATTTTGTTATTTTTTCCATTTACTTTTAATACAAAATATAAATGATTTTATATTATGTTATACTTTATATATTAAATATATTTTATTACAGGGGCAAATTTTTTACTTGTTTGTTTTTTTGGGATACAATATTTATAAGTAAATCTCACAAAAAAATAAAAATTTCTTATAAAAAATTGTCATTTCTTAAAATATTGGGGATGGTCGTTCCCCTCACCCTGAATCTGCCACTATGTACATATGTGATTTTTTTTTCAAATGAAAGTTTATATATTGTGCAATTAATTGATTTTATCCTCAATATATTTCTAAAGTGCATTTATTTCACTTTATATCTAATCACATTTCATTCCAACATTGAATAATAATTTTTCGAAACATTGGAAATGAATCGTTATTCCATTCTTACTTTGTCTTCCAATCAATGTAATGAAAAGATGATTCCAAAGTTATTCCAGATGAAAAATCCATTTTTGGTGAAAAGATTTTTCATTCAATTCAATTTCAGTGTACCAAAAATGCTGAAAATTTAAGAAAGGGAAAGTAAAGTATATGCTCGGACAAATCGGGGATACACTTAACAAATTACAACTATACAAGTTGCTTATGTCAACACAGGAATCGGGTAGCCCAAGTGGTAAGGTCACGTGGTCGATTCCCGTATCTCCCCTTGTGGGGCAAATAAATTCTCCTCCTTGTGAGGCTAAATTCCCTCCCCAGGCATGGGCATGCTACAATCTCCCTATCTAAGGTATTCTCCGCTCTTCCCCTTCGAAGGCAATCTCCTTCGGGCCTCAAAAAAAACAAGTTGCTTATGTCAACTCCTTATGAAATGGGCCGATATATTTTGGGCCTTGAATTAGTCTAAAGTCTTTGTAATTGGCAGTGGATCCGCGCTGCGGTCGGTTGTTAAATTCCAATTCGGTCAATAAACTGGGCCTTCTATAAACTACAACACAAGAATAATAACATAACTATTTAACGCTCTAATAATTAAGGGTATAAGCGGGTAATGAATAGTGGATATATCTAACATTTGACAATAAATACACCAAGTGATTATTTTGAGAATACTACTAAAACAGATAAATTAAAGACATACATACACTTTGACAATAAATGCAAGTGGTCCTTCTATAAAGGTTAGTCCTCGTAGCCCTTGTTTGGATACATGGCTTTGTTTTGCATTTAAAATTTCATAATTAATAAGCGCATCGCGTTTTGAATAGCCACAGGGAAATCTTTATCATCTTGTCCTTAAAACATCTTATAAATATTTGTAGATCATATTTAATTAATTCTTCATTTAGTCATAGAAATTATCTTTAAATTGTATAGTAGGAGATAGACGAGTCAGATTTAATAGAGCCCTTAATTTAAAAATATGACGTGCTTATCAATCTCCTAATTTTTTTTATTTGTTGGGTTTCGAATTTGCCTTGCTGGGTCTTATAGATTCGTTGAACAAGGCCCAAAGTCACCTGAAAATCTTTATGCTACACTGCTATGTATAAATAAATAATGCAAAAAATACAGTTTAAATGGTATAGGAGACGGTAAAGTCACAAGTTCAAATTATACAGAGATTAATTTCACGTCTCATTATCAAATTTATGCAGTACAAATTCCTATTAAATTAGTCAAAAATTGATACCTAAATGGTGTTCTATCAAAATTTGCAAATTCCACTAGAAATTGTAAAGAAGTTATGCAAGAGAAAATTAATTTTATATTCACATTCAATTGACTTGAGGTTCTTGGAGTATAGTTCCTTGAAGTTTCATGATCGCTTAAATTAGATATGTACTTTTAGGACCGACTTCAAAGTTCTAATGAAGTGTCTTTAGACTTTTCTTGCCAAGAAATGAAATTAAATCTATAGTCAAATAAAAAGGAGAAGAAATGAAAATGGCCATTAAACTGGATTCTACCTTTGGTGGCATCACATGTATTACAAGGATTAAGATTAAAGTGCAAAACAACTATTTCAATGTTATGTTTCTCCTGAAATCATTTTTCATATTTCAAACAATCATCAAAAAATTCCCGTGACCGTGAGATTATATTTTCAAATACCTTCTTCTTCTTCTTCTTTTTTTATTGGAACTCACCAGAGGAGGAGCCCATGTAGAGCAGATAGAAGCCCGGCTGAGTGGGTGCCTCGTGAGGGGAGTAGTAGAAGCCCGACTAGCGGGTGCCCAAGAAGGGGAGTATAAGAACCCAAACAAGAGGAACCAAGAATAAGAAATTAAATTCTTCATTTTTGTGTGAGTTGGGTATTGAACCCACAACCTCTTGGTTGTGGGCAGACCACCTCCTCACTGGGCTATGGACCTTGTGATACTTCTTCTTCTTCTATATTTGTTTCTTTCATTGTCTTATGAAAAATTGTTCTTAAATACTCTCTCCGTCCCAAAATTAACCCTCCACATTTCCTTTTTTTTGTCCCAAATTAACTGTCCACTTTCTAAATAAAGTATGTATTAATGACAAATATTTCAATTTTACTCGTCTTCTAACTCCTCATTGAATACTCTTAGTTAATTAAAATTATAATTTTCCAACACATGTTTAAGAGGTGGTTGGATGTTGTGTGAGAGGAAGAAGAGAGAAAGACATAAACTTTAAATAAAATTAATAAAATTATTGAGCGGTATTTTAGACTTTTACTTATATTTTTACCATCAAAATCACCAAAACATTAATATCCGTGCATTTGTTAAAGTGAACGGATAATTTAAAATAGAGAGAGTAATTATCTAATTACAATTTAGCGACCAAAATCATTCATAAATACCTTATATTTATTTTTAAACAGTTATCTGAATTATTGAACCATTTAATTTCAATACTGACAAGTTATTCTATTTCAGAATTGTTCTTCAACAAATTGTCAAACCAACATGGAGAAACGGTGGGTACAAAGTTGCTTGGGCTTCGAGGAGTTCACAAAACCATGAACAGCTTCGGTTGTTCTGCCATGACGGACTAACTCCACCACGCCTTCGATGCTGAATATTAGTTATTCTGCGCAGTGTAAAATAAATTTTGATCGTCGAATCAAAATATTTTACGGTAAAGATCATTTAAATCTTATCACTGATTATAAAAAATTCATAACATGCATTGGAAAAAAAAATCTTAACTATTAAATCGTTGATCCGACAGAGAATCTTTAATTATTCTTCACCTAATCCGAACCGTACCGACTGTACTAATAGGGCACGCCGTGAAGTCATCGGTCAGTAGTTACGAAACAACTTCTGATAACTTTGTTGGTTTTCTGTATATAATAGGTGTTTATAACGTAAGTAAACAGCTTTTTTATGGTCTCAACTCGCAAGGTCAATTACAGTTAAGAATACCTATGTTTTATCTGGATAATAACAAGTTTTCGCCTACGTTGAAAAGAATTGTTTATCTTGTTAAAAATATTTGTTGCACATGAAAAAAATATTCAATATGTGAAAAAAAAATGTTCCACACCGTAATTAAACCGGCTTAACTAAGGTAATTTAATTGGTTTCAAAATGAGTTTTTTTTCCCTAGAAAATAAAAAGGGAAAGCTCTTTCAGAAGAACCAAAATTATCAAAATGAATAAAATAACGTTCAACTCAACACGGTAGAACACTTTTTACTAAATTATACTTCTATCTCATGTTACGTAAAAATGCTATTAATTTAATTTTAGCTAAACAGTACGTGTTAACCGATGCTTTTTACTCGAGTTAACTTGAGTTTAATATTCAAAATAATATTAAAAAATGAGTTTAGAAACATTGGCGGAGCCAGTTCCAAAAAATTATAATTTTAGTTTTTTTTTTGTAACACCTCGTTCCGTGAACATTTTGAATCACTTTACGATTTAAAATTAGATTTTTAGTTCGTGAATTATAGGAATGACATCACTTATATCTTAACAATTTTGATTAAAATTGTAACAAACTTAAGTGTGTAAGAGACTATAATATTTATAAGATTTCATCAAAAAGTTCATAATTACTAATAGATTATAATATATATAATAAAAAAATAGTCTACAAGTTATAGTCTTATAGACTACAAGTGGCTTTTGACATTGGCTTTTGAAAATGAGGCAAATTTATGGGATTCAAGATTTAAGTTGGAAAATTTTGATATTAATTACGGTTCATTAGACTATGTGGTGTGGATCGTGTGGTCAATATTCGTTCACAGCCCTCCATGTTTCCTCAAATTTCATCTCTAATACCCCTAATATTTCTAAATGGCCTTTTATTTTGTCTAATCATAGAAAAAAGGTCTTTGGGGTCTTTTTATTCAAGCTTGTTCTTTTTTGATTCAACAATCAAACATGATATATATTTTAATTTCCATAGTAAATATTTATTTTTTCTTCTCGAGAGTCCTTCTCTTTCGATGTGTCATGCACGTTAATGACAATGAAAACTTTGTAGCTTTGCCATTTTTTTTTTAAGCTAGAGGACTTGGAGGTTTATGAAGTACTGATTAGTAGAAAGTGAAAAGGGTGAACAAAATGTGAATAGCTCTAGTCTATAAGATTTCATCAAAAAAAAAATTTGGCTCCACCAATGTTTATATGCTTTTATGAATTTATTTTGTCAATATTAATTGTGCCTCTAAAAAAAAAAAATTCTGCCTCCGCCACTGTTTAAGAAACTCAAAAAAGAGGCCATTAAAGTGGAGATTGAATGTTGACACTGTTTTAATAAAATGGAAAGAGCAAAATCCCACATTAAATAACGAAGTACATATCCTTTTTCGTTTCAAAAACTCATTTTCTTTGGAACTTGCTGTTCATACTTGACCGAAAATAAAATTTTAGAAAGCTATTTGACTCTAGTTAAATCCCTAAGTTACATGTACTAGTTATATCATCAAAGAAAAAAAAATAGTAAAAGATAAAAGATAATTCTGATATGGATCAGGTACATGTGAACCTTTCTTTTGTTACCGAACTAATCACATTATCACAAAGTTATTTCGCTCCTTATTATGTGGTGATGTGACCAGTTTTACACTGCAGGTTACAAAGATAAAAGAGTTTAGATACTTTCTCAAAAAAAAAGAGTCTAGATACAGTGTGACGAGACATGATGTCATTGGTTGAATGAGTGAAATGAACATGGTAGAACATTTATTCTGGGTCAGGCCCAGGCCGTGTGACGAGGATATGCCAATTTCCTGGCGGCTGTTGTGGGCCCCTCGGCCCAATAATAGATATAGTAATTGGAAAGCTGGACCCCATCCACCCGGATGATTTTACTCAATTTTTTTATTTATGAAAAATACTAACATCAAATTCTTTATCATGAAAAATTATTATTATTATATTACTGAAAATTTGAATGAAATAAAGGAAAAAGCTTCACGGCTAAACAAAATTTGTTAAGAAATTCAAATTAAAAATTATTCACCCCTGTTGATATAAGAGATTCACCCATCTATTTACCATTTTGCCACCAATTTAGCCAATTGATTGGCTAAACTTTTAACTCCCTAATAATGTCCTAAAATAAAATACATTGCTGAAATTATACTTTCATAAAGCGCCTAGTATTTCTCCCTCTTTTAATAATACTGAAGCTTTGGTTTTACTTGAAAGTCTTCATTAAGCGAAATTAAATATTTCATATTTTACTATGGAGACTGATCCAGTATGGTCCCAATTGAAAAAAAAATATATATATAAAATATATTTTAATCTATTTAAATAATAAATGTATAAGTAATCCACATAAAAAAACGGTCTGCCATACTGTTAGTTGTTCTTGGATCTACCAGTGAATCTTATAGTATAGGTATCGTAGATAGTATTGATAACCATGAAGATCTCATGATCTATCTTCTTTAAGTTCTATAATTCATGATATTAGAGATTTTCTAAGAAATTTATGAACTTATCAATTTTGTAAGACGAACTCGCAACGACATTGTCTGTTTCTTTTCAAAATGAGCCCTTTAATAAATATCCATATAATATTTAGATGTATAGTTATTTTGGTGTAATCTCTTTACGCTATTCTGGCATGTAAAAATGAATTTAATTTTCACCCATTTTTTTTCCTTTTTTGAGAAATAAATTGGAAGAACGAAATCAGAACTTTTAGGTTGGGGCGAAAATCTGCAATAAAAATTGCAAAAAATGTTGTGAACGAATTTGACCCAATATTTCAAATTACATATAAAATTTAATATCCGCCCCTTTATCTTCGTTCCTGGCAAATTGGATAGCTTTGGCGTTCTTTTTTTAATGCCATAGCTTTGGCGTTCTGGGACGAGCATAGGAGTCAACCGCACGTGTGAAAAACCAAAAAAAGAAAGAAAAAAAAGAATGGAAAAAGGGAAAAAGAAAGAGGGCTTTTCTGTCTTTGAGTATGGGTTCCTTTCATTCAGTCTTCTATGGCGTGCCGTGACACATTGGGTTAGAAAAGCGACCACTTTCTGTTAACTTAGATATACGTTCCAGATTTCCGGTCAATCTTTTACTTCCTTTTATTCGCATTTCATCAACTACCTCATAATATTCAGCCAAAAAAAAAAATCAACCACCTCATTATACCTCCAATTTTGATTTTTTTTTAAAAAAAATCTGTTTACTAATATTATTTACTACTCCCTCCTATTCAAAATATAATTTTTTTTAAGAATTATTTTTATTGTAAAAATAAGCCTTTTTACAAGAATGGTGCGTTAATTGACTAATTTACCTTTACATCATTTCTCCCTATATTTATTGTGGTCAAAATGTTTAAATCTCATTCAACTCTCTATTAATTTCTTTGTTCTTTGTAGTATTAATTAAGGGTATTTTAATTATTTTATTAGTATTTTAATTTGTGTAAAAATTATTAAAAACTTATATTTTGGATCGGAGGGGAGTAATATTTATTTTGAAAATATAAAAAGAAAGTAGGGTGCTGAAAGAAAAAAAATAAAAAATTTGGGTTCCACTCTAAGTTAATTAAACCTGTTCCAAATTAACCCTGACATTGTCCACTACAAGCATTTATTTCTTTTTTAGGGAATTCCTACCATGTGGTTTGGGTTTTTCATATCTAGAAAAAAATTCAACTTCTTAATAAGTCAATTAATAAATTCTCACACTTGGTCTCGCAACCATCGAGTATTAGTTTTAGATGATTGTCTCACACAATTCCATTACCACTGCAAAATTGGAAAATTTTAATACTATAAAGCCTAATTAAAATATTGTCATGTTAAGAATTTTTTTTTGCTCATAGGAGGAGGAGGTGGACGCCTTAGGAATGAAGAATTATTTGACCCCATGTAGGGGAGGGTGTCAAACCCACGACCTCACGGTCGTGGACAGGGGCGGATTTAGAGGTACTTCAAGGTATTCAATGAATACCCACCCTGAACAAGAACGAAAATGGTAGAGATGGTATAGTACTTCAACTTTCATACTAGAGGTTTAGGGTTCAATTCTCTCAATGAATACCCTGAACAAGAACAAATTTTTTTTTTGGATTACGAAATGAATACCCCGTGTTTAAATCCTGGATCCGCCCCTGGTCGTGGACCCGCCCACCTGGTCTGTGGCACTCTTGACTCATGTTAAGATTAGGGAGCTGGTTTTGTCCCCCACTTTAAGACATCTTAATTTATTATTTATTCACTAAACTATTTAACAACTTTAACAACTTGAGTTTGGCTCCAAATATAATACTCCCCGTTTCTTAATAAAAACATTTTTACATAGTTTATCATAGATTAAAGAGAAGGAGAAGATAAAAGACGTTTCTACTCTTATACTCTTAAATAATTTAGCTTATTTCCAAACACTAATATTTCCCCTTTCTCCCTATATTAAGAGGTATATTAGAAAAACGGCCTTAAAAATTTTAAAATTACATATATTTAGAAAAGAGATGAAAGTTATGTCTAAATTCAATAGACGTTACTTTAAATGGGTGAAAATCGTGTCTGTACCCGTATGTGTACCCATTCATGTGCCCAACCAATAAGAATTTGTCATGTGATCATTTTTTTTTAATTATATATACACATGGTGAATTGTGATTGGTTGGACACATGAAATGAGAATACAGACGGGTACAGATGATTATTTGCCCTTTAAATGAACTATAATCACACATGCGAAATGTGTTAGTTAATATTTTGCACAAGAATATGAATAAATAAAGAAGAAAACCCTTGATGCTCTATTGTCATGGCCTTTTTTCTAAATTGAATGATTCTATTATTTTTCTCATTGTCTCCACCTGAATTCTTCGAAACAATTAATATTTTACGAAATTTAAAATAAAAATGTTAAAGAGAAAGTATATCCAATTCATCAAATTAAGGGGAAACAAAAAATACTTTATGAAGACCGGAGAGACAGAAAAGAAATGACAAGTTGAAGGAAAGGATTGAACAATTTCCACTTAAGTAGGAAACAAAGGCCAATTATTGGGCAAATAATCCCCTGTCCCCAATTCCTGTCCCCATCCCTGTCCCAGCCAATCACAATCCACCATGTGTATATATAATTGGCAAAACTATTTATATAATAAATTTTGATTGGCTGGGACAGGGATGGGGACAGAAATTGGGGACAGAGAATTTTCACCCCAATTATTGGCATTTTATTACATATTTTCTTTGGGAAAAAATATTATTTCTTAAGTATAAAGTTTCTGCGTCACCTTTAATTTATTGCAAAATAATAGTTTAATTGAGTGAAATGTCTATGGCCTAAAAAAGAACAGTAGTGGTTGGTTTTGTGACCTATAGAAAAAGGCAGTCAACGAAACAGCATTAGTAACAATGCGTGAAACATATGCAATCTTTCTTTTCTACTATTTTCCCAGAACTTCATTGCAATCATAGTTGGACAGCTTCCTAGAAATTGCCATGGAAAATCCATTGAAGAAACCGTGTTGCGTATTGAAATCTGTTTTTTTCCTATTAAAAAAATGCCGATGCTAAGTGCAAATGCTATCGCATGTAAAGATTTGGAGAGTCTTACCCTTTTTTTTTCCTCATAAAGAAGTTATTTATGGATTTTGAACTCGTGACCTAGCGGATAACAAGTAAACACTTGACAATCGCGTCAAATAGGACATTCTATTAGTATGTGGTAAAAAATAAAATTTAGTAAATGTGTAAATATCTCAAAAAGGTAATATTTATTTAAAGTCTTTTTCTCTCGTCACCATATGTAATATCTTTTTACATTTTACGCTTTGCGTTTGTGCCCAAAGAAGTGAGAAAGAGCGGAGGGTGAGGGGACTCATATAGGGAGATTGTAGGTGTACAAATGCCAGCTGGGATGAATTTAGCTCACAAATGTAAAGGAGAATTTATATTTGCGAATGGAGGGAGATAAAAATGAAAATTTCAGTACATGTGTACATCCATCCCAAAAATGGATAACGCTTCTACTTTAAAGTCTCTATTCTCTCATCACCATATGTAATATCGCTCAAGAAAATTTTAGCAAATATCTAATTGTTAGAGTGTGATTCGAATTTGCTCCAAAAAAAAAAGAGTGCGCTTCGAATTCAATTTGAGAAATACCACTTTTTGTGAGGGGTAGATATTAGATCCCTCTACCTCTGGGTCCTGACTCGACCAAGATTTGCCTATTAGTTAGGGATAGTTCTGAGGTACATTGGATCATGTGGTATAAAATTGACCACATCATTATATAATGAGGAGAGAGATAATTCTGTAGATATGGCCAGTTCTGCACCACATTGTAATTATATAAAAAATATTACAATGGCTAATTTTTAGGGATATTTACAATGATATGATTTGAGTGATCTTTTCATCTCCTTGAGGTATTATTTTATTTTATTTTATTTTAAGGGGGTGAGGGGAGAGGGGTGGAGGTGATTTTGAGTTATGTCATCAAAGTTTCATTTTTTAACATGATACGAGAGTCAGTACGTTAGACTACACACAAATAGACAGTCCTGCAAATTTACTTAATACCCGTATATGTCCATCCTTGCACATTGGATTGGAGTTACTTCAAGTTTCAAATGTCCATCCTGGGCATGTAATTAGAGTTTGGTCTAAGTTTAGTTTTTAACATAAAATAATTCACAAGATTTGACTTGTATTCCTTTCATTCAAAATTCTCTTCTACCACTAATTACTTCCTACAAGTAAAAGGATATCTTTAACCACAAGTGCAGTAGGTTCTCTAGGAAGTAATGCCCTTTTTTTTCCTAAAAATTATTCCAAACTCCAAAGTCCTGTTTTTCTCGAGGGGATGGGGAATTTTTACAGTCCGGGTCCTATGCGGAACGGTCTTTTTTAATACGCGTGGAACATCTCAAGATAGGTATTTTTAGACGCAAACAACTAGATAAGTGTTCTTAAAAACATGACAGGTGTCGTAAAATCATAATATATTATCTTTTAATCTATCTTGAATGTCAAAATTTCAATTCAACTGATGAAATTAAGTCTCGTGCGTATTAAAAAAAGTTGTTCCACATCAATTTTTTTAATGTACTTCATCCTGTGTTGATCAAGCCACCTCAAGATCCCGGGCAGAGGTTCGCGTGACTGCGCCAGATCTCTTCGACTTCGACAACTCCAAAGCCCTTAGCCTAATAAAACTATTCACTAATAATTTTATACCTGTAGCCTACCACATAGAATATGTCATCTCTAACGTTAGAAAAATACAAAAAAACATATTAGTGTTTCAGACTTTTCAGTGTCTCAGAAGGGGCATTATTGCCCAACCATCTCAAACTAACTTCTAACTATAATTCGTTTTCTATGATGACAGCTCTAATGTAGACACCTATCTTAATCCCCCAATTAATTTTTATTTTTAAGACTAGAAAAATTATATTATATCACTCTCTCAAGTATACCCAATTAAAGAAAAAATATGTATAACAAGGACCGATGGTTTTTTTTTGCCCAAAAAAATAGTTAAGTAGGACAATTGCGAGAATAATTGAGTGTTAATAAGCATTACTATATTTTAGGAAACAAGAAATAGCCCAATGGTTGAGATTGCTCCTTCTTTGGACAAGGTTTTAGGATCGAATCCTATTTCCCCTCCCCCATCCCCCAATAATAATAAAAAAGCATTACTATATTTTTAGTTTTCTGACTTTCTAAATAGATAACATGTACTATGCACTTGGGCCAAAGAAACTGATAAAGTGATAATATATAGTTATTTTTCTCAATATAAACCGATTGAATATTATTTGTTGGATGAAGTCGATTTAAAATTTGACTTTGAAAATAATATAATAGCTATTACATTTATTTTGTGAGAATAACTATGTTCGAGGTAAAATAGTTATTTCAAGAAGAAAAAAACATATATATTCTTTACCATTTGATAGAAAATTAACAGTTAAAATAAAGTAATACGTACTGGAAAAAAACACCCCTATACAGTAACTAGGTAGATATAATACTACATATTGTATAAATCTTCGGGTAAGGACTTGGAACATCGCATAGTGATGGAAAACAACCAAATTGTCTGGTATTAAATTTAATATATAGGAAAATACAATGGCCGCAATTAAGCCGGAGAATCTATAATTATGAAAAAGCTATGTATCACTAAAGATGATGCTTGGATAACCTTTGATGTTGTACTTGATTTTACTCCATTATATATGTAGACCCTTCATAAGCCCTCATCACTTATTGAGCTGTAATATTCTTTTGACTAGTGACACCACAACAAAATTTTATCCTTATTTGAAAAAGATGCTTTATATGAGTATTATTCCTAGGGAGCTTTATTTTGATTACTCTTTAATCAAATAAAATCTCTTTATTTTTTCCATTGATTTTCTCTTTTTCTTAGTTTTTAATTTCAAGAGGAAGGGAATCATGTTTTGAATGTGCGTGTCTTGAAGTAGTTAAAAATTTCAAAAGAGTGACTACGAGTATTCACAATAGAATTGTTGGGGTGGCTGCTCCGCTAACTGGGCACAGCCTCCCAAACAACCCACTAGTGTGGGATGCTCATTTCCTTGAGGAGTAGTTCAAGTGGAGATATGCTTCAATCTACTCTCAAGTGGGTCTTTTCCGTTTTTTTAGTATTTATAATATTGCAATGATATTTAAGAAGGGCATAGAACACTACAAGAAAATATGTCGTTAACTACGAAGCGTCGTAGAAGTGCTAGTAGTGGAGTGTATATTTAGTTTCGCTCCAAAATTTGAGGTGGCATTTTAGATCTCAAAAGTGTTCCATGCACACCCTCTTAGAGCACATAAGATCCTCTGTTGTGCTCCTTGCAACATTCTCTAATTATATCACATTCACACCCTAATTATATCTTTCACCTCTAAAATATATATTTTTTAGTTTAGGATATAATTAATGAAAAAAATATACAATTAAAATATTATTACAGGGAGTTTGCAGAAAATGCAATAGAAAATCCGAAGCACAGTTAGATGGTGCCACCATTGTAGATGCCTAATGATTTAGATTATTTCTTGGTGTGTCAATGTTTTGCTTCAGAAAGCATTTCATTTTTATTATCTAACCATTTGAGATAATTAAAAGTAAAACTTTTGTTTATGTTAAAAAATAGAAAAGAGTGAGAAAGTAATGATTGGTGAAAATACTAAAGTAGAAAATAATGAGAGCCATCTAATGTTTCAATTTCCAGATTAATCAAATTTAAGCCAAAGGGGCCATCTTAGTAAAAACTAGGATCCACCAAGAGCATGCTAATAAATCTCATGGTTAATGGCATGACATTCAAAGTCAATCACTTTGTTTTGTACAATTTAGTTTTATCTGTATTGACTGTTTTTTAAAATAAAGTTTGGTGGGTTCGGCTTCGCTCATCACCACGGATCAAGGACAGGGTAGATTTTAGGGATTATATGTCGCTTGTAAAGGTAATTATATACCACCCATCAACACAGTTATCACGTTAACAGTGGAAATTGAACACTTGATATTTGTAAGCACGTGCTAAATCTTTATCAATTGAGTCAACTTGTGTTAGTATCTCTAATTTATTCACTGTTGAGGGTGGAAATTTGGAGCATACCATTATAAACTTCTTCATTGAAAATATTACTCTTTGTTATTATTTTATTAAAATGAAGTAGATCATGTTCTTGCATAGTTAATTCATTTCTTTCCTTTGTATTAATATATATAGTAGATAGTTTAATAATTTCTTGAGTCTAAATTACAAATATTTAGTCAAAGGAAAATAGTTGAGGTTAGAATATGGCAATTCTATGAACCAGAACACCTCAACCAGACATTGTATATCGATTTCTCATGTTCAGCGAAAAGAAAATATTATAGCTCATCGTTTACCTAAAATAGATTGTTGTGTAAATAATATTAAGATATGGATGGAGGATATTCCTCACCAGCTTCAAACTTTTGTAATATTGGACATGGTGTTATAAAATATATAATTTTGGCTGTCAAAAAAAAAAAAAAAGAACACCTCAATCAGACATTGTACTTTTTTCTTAAGCTTATTGGGCCAACCGCATAATCTTTTTATGTTTAGTCAAAACCTACCAATTAATAAGTTTTATATGAAACATGCTAAATGTGTTTTAGTCATTATTAATCTATTACTCCATTTGTCCCAAATTATATGTCTACATTTTCATTTTAATCTGTCCCACATTATTTATCCACTATCTAAATAAATGGCTCATTAATGATGATTTTTCTAATTTTAGCCTTATATTAAATGTTGGAGAGAGATACTAGAGAGATAAAATAAGGTAGAATTAAATTAAGAGTAAAATTAAATAAGGTCATGTTTGATATTTTACCATTTCTTACTATGAAATTTGATGAAACCTTTAATCCCCGTATAAAATATAAAGTGGACAGATAATTTGGGAGGAGGGAGTGCTTGAATGTTTGATTTGTATATATGATATAACTATATAAGGGGTTCACTTACATTGACCTAGCCCACCCATTCAAAGACAATAAATTATGCAAATAGGTAAGTGGTGGATTATTTGTATTGTAATTTTTTTTCCTAATTCTTATATTCGATGAAATAATTTTTGATTGAGTATCATATGTCGATTAGATATAAGGTTAGTGAGAGACGATAGTTTCTTTAAGACCATTTGGCCTTTTGTACAACGACAGGACAGAAGTGTAGTATTCCTAACCCTACTCAGTACTCCCCATCATAAAGAGTTCTAACATTACATGTTCATTTGTCTATCACAACTTTTTGAGATACTCCAATTTTCTTCCTTCACGATACTGAATTGTAAGCTTTTCTTTTGGTATCATGATGAGAAAAAAGAATGTTTCTACTATCAAATTCAGTGGAAGCTATTTCAGCCGCCATCCCCCTTCCGTCCTGGCAAAAAATTCTCTGTACCTATTTCTGTCCACATCCCTATCTCCAACCAATCACAATTTACTATGTGTATATATAATTGGAACAAATATTTATATAATAAATTCTAATTGATTAGAAATAGGGATGGAGACAGAGAATTTTCAACCCCTCCGTCTGCGAGCCTGTTATGATCGGGAATCTTCAAATTCTTCACACCTACAGAACTCTTTAATTCTGGACTGTCGTATATGACGGCCCATAAAGTCCGTAAGTGCAAAGAAAAAATTTCCCATCCGCACCTTAACCATCTTGCTCCCTCTGATAGTTTTTATTTTATTTTATTTTATTTTAACGGATCCTTTCGATAGTTAATGTACTGTATATTTCGACTTGAAAAGAAAAATGTAAGAAAACATTTAACTTTAAATAAATATACTCATGTTATTCTTATTAATTGATAAAATCGGGTGAATTTCATTTTGATCCCCACTAAATGGCTCACAGTGTCAAGTTAGTCCATGAAATTTTAGAAATGTCAACATCGTCCCTAGAAATGGTTCGCAGTGTCAAGTTCGTCCCTAAAAATAGCTTGCAGTTTCAAGTTCGTCATTGAAATTACAGAAATGTCAACCTTGTCCCTTGAAATGGCTCGCAATATCAAGTCCGTCCCCGAAATTTCTAAAATATCAACCTCCATACTAAGTGATGTTGCGATCTTTAGAATTTTTTGTATATATATTTTTGCAGTTTTATTCTAGTTTCAATATAATCGATTTTGAATTTCGTTTACAAAAAATTTTCAATTTTCTAGATTTCTTTAAGCTTCCAATTAGTATCTGGAAGATGTGATAAAAAACAATGATTTCAAAAAATTGTGAAAAATTGACCTCTTTTCTCAAGAATATAATAGAGCGTAAAAATATATATACAAAAACTTCTACAGATCGCAACATCACTTGGTATGGAGGTTGACATTTCTGAAATTTCAGAGACGAACTTGACACTAAGAGCCATTTCTAGGTACGAGGTTGACATTTCTGTAATTTTAGGGATGAACTTAAAACTGCAAGTTATTTTCAGGGACGAACTTGACACTGCAACTCATTTCTAGGGACAAGGTTGACATTTCTGTAATTTCAGGGACGAACTTGACACTGTGATCCATTTACAGGGACCAAAATGAAATTCACCCGATAAAATCAGGGCTTGGATTACCTTAAATTAAGAGAGTTTAATAAAATGTGTGGTTCATCTAATTTTTGTTATAAAGTAGAATATAAGTTGTGAAATTGAATAATTTTTTGATAAACGTATTAGAAATTTAAAAGTGTAACAGAGAGGTTTGCTAAAAAAAATCTGAATATGTCCATTGGTGTTAGTAGTCGATGTTTAGATAGCAACAAAAAAAAAGTTTATCTAAATAAGGCTGTTTGACTTTGAATACAAAATTTTGAAGGTATTGCATGAGCCAAAACAATAAACTCTTTTTTTTGGGTATTGAGTTTGACAATAAAAATGAAAATATTAAATTATAAAAAAAATTGTATTGAGTTTGAGAATAAAAACGGAAATATTAAATCATTAAAAAAAAATTGATTTGGTTTTGAGACCGTTATCAGGAATCTCAAATTGATACCCAATGCAATCACACAGATATAGTAATATTTCTTTTTCTTTTGCATATTGAGAGAAAGGAATGTGATTTGAATTTAGAATTTATCATTTTGGGTAATAAATTCTTTTGACAAATAGTATTTTATTATTTTATCCACCCAAAGGAAAAAAATATGTTTGACCGCTCTCTTCCTTACCTTAAATGCAACTATATTCTATTTATTTACTTCCTAATAGTTAGGTGGTGCACTTGCTATGTCAAATATTGTTACATATAGATTATTTTCCGAAAAAAGAAACTTTTTGTTCATTTCTTTGTATGAAAAAGAGCATCAAATTTTGGAATGTACTAGATTACCTAATATACCACATTTTATGGTTAATTATTAGGAGTTTTCAACCTTTAGATACTCTATATGAGGGAAATTTTATTTTGTGTATGTAAGTAAGTTTAAAAGTTATATTCAAATCAATGAATACAATATATGTATGAACATATTCTCTCTGTAAAATTAAAACAAAGAGATTATATGATTCATGCATGTCTATAATTAAAGGAGGGAGGGGGGGGGGGGGGTGATAAAGTCTCTATTTAATTCCCTATAAATTTTGTAAAATTTAAATTATTTTTAGGAGAAGATAGTTAATTCAAACCTAAAATTTTACCAAATTTATCTACGTTTTGAGATGCTATTAAATCTTAATTTGTTACCTACTAATTTATAGCTAAGTGTCTCAAAACAATACAGACTATTCTCTCAAAACAATACAGACTACATGTAATAATATCATCAGATTTCTTCAAGAAGAAAAAGAAAAGAAAAGAAAAGAAAATCATTACAGAAATATTTTGTGTAAATCCCTAAGAAGATATATGCAAGATATTTTGTGGTTTTTTTTTTTTGCTAAATAAGAATTATCCATTAATTATTAAAAAACCGAAGCCATTACAATCAAAGGATAAAAAGAACATGCATAAAAAATAAAAGTTATACAATGGTGTAGACCACCATGATAACAGATAAAAGTCCACACCCTGGACCGGGTAAACACTACAAAAAGTAGAAAAAAAATAAATACATAATAAAATTCTTCGCAACATCTTCTCCAAAAATCCTCGAACAAAGAATAGCAGTTCTCGGCTCCAACACCTTTCTTAGAAATCAACAATCTACGAGACTATGGGCGTATCAACCGTCCCATAGATTGTCTCGGAAAGATATTTTGTGGTTTGGATCCTATGTTATATTCCCCATAACATAAATCGATGACGTTCGTGGTATAAAATTTAGTATCCGTGGTTTATTGGTAGAGTCCAAAAATTCCTAATATAGCATATATTTTGTTTGGTATACTTTTTTTTTTTGTATGATTAATCTTTCAGAGTTTAAAAAGTTTAAATTTCATAATTTAGTACTCCCTCCATTTCCCTATTAATTGTCGTTTAGAGAGATATCTAGGTATCCAAATTAATTATAGTTTAAGGTTATTTTATTTAGTTGTCAACAATTTATTTCAATTATACCCTCAACATTTTCCTTTCTTTTCTTTATGATGTATTAGTGAGAGAGAGGGAAGGTGGGGATAATATTGGAAATTTAGGTGAAAATGACAACTTTCTTAATTTTCTCAAATTGTCTAAAGAGTCTTATATTTAGGAATGGAGGGAGTACTTACTTTTTAATAGGTTACGATTTAGTATTTAAAGAAATAAAAATACTATATTGAAAACATTATATAAATAATGTTACTGAAGATGTTATAAATGATTCAGAATGTTATAAATTATTCAGAGTTCAGACTCTATGCAATAGAAATGACTAATGAGGGCAAAACAATGGAAATTATGCCCAAGATTTTTTATTTTTTATTTTTTATAGAACTTGCAGCTATTGGATAAAAAGGTGAAATTAAAATGTCTGAATGAAATTTTTTTCTTTTTTTTTTCAACTCAAAATTGCTTGTTAATCCTACAAAGAGGAAGAAATACCTAAATAGTGGAATGGCCAGCCACTATAGTCTTCTATATTTTTCATTATTTGGGCTCACAAGAATCACATTATTTCACGTATAATTATTTTATTAATATATTTTACGTTTATCATTACTTTATTTGTTCCATTGAATATGCTCTTCTGGTAAATAAATTGTATGGATACAAGTAAATGCGTTCCCACACTTGTTTTTAATTTAAATTAGCAGATATAATCGTTGTGGTAAAAAAAAGTAGTATTTTTATTCAAAATAATTAGTCTTATATTCGTTAAATTAAAGTAATAAGTTTTGGTTCGAAATTTCTACCTTAATAATGATAAAAATTATATCTATATCTATAAAGAAGCGTTTAGGAATTTATTTAGGATTTTGGTAATAATGAGGGTGCCTTAGGTACTTAGGTCTACTGTATTTCATTTCGAAAACCAATACAAATTTCGTTAAAAACAATTCATCTACATTTTTTTCTCCTAATGAGAGCTAAGATAAATAGCTATAGTTGTAAGTTCATTGGTCCATCAGATTCAACCAAAATGGCAAAAGATCTCGCCAAGTTTCACCCTTGCATGCATATTTTTTGTATTTATTTGGGAGGCGATATTAGCATTGTCCTTGTAATTGTAAATTATTTTCCCTCAATTTTAGTTTTCTATATTTGATTAATTTCTTCAAAAATCTCATTTTAAGAATTTCAAATTGAACATTGTAAATTATTATTATTTTTTTTTGAACGCATGCAGGCTGAACCCCCAGAGGGAGAGAACCAACCATAGTAGAGGAGAAACATCTCATAAAAGGAGAAGAGTACTCTAGAAGGGAGACAATTAAAATTTACCCGCATTCTTGAGGAGAGTATCGAGCAGGGCCTCTGCCATGTAGCGCGTCAATGCTCTCACTGGGCTATTGGACCTTTTGATTGTAAAATGAACTTCAGCATGAAAACAAACAACATTTCTTTGCAACACTTTGAAATCTTTCTTATATTTCTACTTTAGAATAATTTTAGGTAAACTAATTCAAATAATTTTTTAGCCAACAGAAATTGTAAAATTTCAAGTATTAATTATATCACATAATTTTTGGGAAGTTATTTAATCTTCTAAGTAATTAAGATGTAAATAATTTTACAAACATAAAAATAAAATTGTATAAAAATGATAAATTGGAAGAACAAGTAATTTCTAAGTAGTTTATTATTATTTGTTTTTTAATAAACTATAAAATAAAATATTATTTTAAAGAATAAACTTGTAACATGAAAATTAAAATAGTAAATGTTTAAATAGATGAATAAAGGATGGGCATTCTTGTCCATTACAATAAAATTAATTGAGAGTTGAGTACAAATAGCAATAAAATGATTGTCAATATCGCCTAAGTGACATATTTTGTGTTGTACTATATATAACCGCCTTAAAGTATAGGCATCAATGATAAATACGAAGGAAAGATGCCAAATATATAAATGGGGAATAATGGACCAACTCATTAATCAAATCCCATTTGCAATAATAAAAAATCACTAGTCACTTCCATTATTCAGATAAGAAATTATATAAAATTTCCCCACTCAAAATAAAATAAAATAAAATAAAATAATACAATTATCTCATCAATCAATGATATATAAGACCTAAGAAAGAATATGTAACACACATGAAAATGAAAGGGAAATAAAAAGGAAAGAAGGAGGCCGGTTCCTTGCACCCAACGTATCTCTAGGTTTTGCCTCCGTTTTAGCCTTGGACTCAGACTCGGTCTTAGGCTCCGACTTTGTTTATGTAAAAAGACTTTGGAAGGATAAGAACGACCAAAACCCACCGCCTCACCTACCCTACCCCTGCACCCCCACCTCCAAACCCCCTCTACAAGTACCTTCCTTCTCTCTCTCCGCCTCCATTTTCTTCAACCCCTCTGAAGCAGAAATCTCTCTCTCTCTCTCTCCACTACAAATAACCTTACTTTCTCTCTCTAGCTATTCAATAGGCAAAAGCAAAACCCAATACGAATTCCTAAGTCACATTTTCAATCATCTCAAGAACAGAGCATTTCTGAAAATCAAAGAATTTTATCTAGAAAACTGTCAAGCTGGCGATCGAAACTCAAGAAACTGCTGTTCGTGAAATCAAGCCTAAAAACAGGCGAATTATGGTAAAATGGGTTCTTCTTAAATTCTTGTTTATTTCCCCCAAATTTCTCGCCCACTATGATTTCTTGATAATGTGGAACAATGGGGTTTCTCTCTTTCATTGATGTACGCAATTTTACCATTATAAAAACATAAAAACAATAAAGGTGAGATTGGGTAAATGAGGAATTCTTTGCTGATACAAGCTTTGTGCACTGTTTACGACATTTGATTTGGTTTTTTTTGGTTAAATTATTTAGGGTGCTGGAGGGCCTGATGAAGAAGATAATAGATGGCCGCCATGGTTGAAGCCTCTATTGAATGAACAGTTCTTTGTTCAATGCAAGTTACATGCTGATTCTCACAAGAGTGAATGTAATATGTATTGCTTGGATTGCATGAATGCTCCTCTCTGTTCCCTTTGCTTGGCCTATCACAAAGACCATCGTGCCATTCAGGTCAGTTTTACTAAATTCCCATCATTCTTCACTGAAATTCTTGCCCAATTTCAGTTTCTGGGTTCCTGACATTCCCCTGTTTCTCAAATTTCATTGCCGTTGACTTTTCAAAATTGATGGATTTTGATTAATGTCTTCACAAATCGAGTAATTATTGCAATTTGAATATTTTTTATACTGAATTTTTGCTTTCTTTATTTGTTTGTGACAGATAAGGAGGTCATCATACCATGATGTGATAAGGGTGAATGAAATTCAGAAGTATTTGGACATTTCCTGTGTTCAGACATACATAATTAACAGTGCTAAGGTTGTTTTCTTGAATGAAAGGCCTCAACCAAGGCCTGGTAAAGGAGTCACCAATACTTGTGAAGTCTGTGAACGTAGCCTTCTTGATTCCTTCCGATTCTGCTCTCTTGGTTGCAAGGTAAATTAATTAATACTAATAAAAATCAAATTTCATTTAATTCAATTGGATTCTCTAATTAAATGCTCGTTTTAATTCAATGTATCTCTTCACATTATTATTTATCTCTCTTTAAATGAATAGAATATCTTGTTATCTTTAAAGCATTTTTTTTTGTGGTATTGGGAAACTTCCCAATTCAATTAACTTGATATTATCAGCATTAATTAAATATTGGGGCTCTAATTTTTTTGACATTTATGTTTGATTCTAGAATGCATGGCAAGAATTGAATATTGAACTATAGGTTTGGAGTTCGATATTTTTTGTTGTCACAATAATAATAATTTATTTTTTAAAAAAAACACGGCGGATTAGTATTAATTTTTCTTTTTTTAATTTGATGAACAGATTGTTGGGACATCGAAGAACTTCCAGAAGAGGAATAGGCGAATGCCGGAGAAGAAGAGGTCGGCGGCAATGATGGCGGCGGCTTCGGATTCGGAGGACTCATACAGCAGCAGCAGCCTTGGAAGACGGCAGAGGAGCCCAAACAACAGCAATGGCAGGGTTCAGAGCTTCACCCCTTCAACACCTCCTCCAACTGCAGTTAGTTACAGAACAGTCAAAAGAAGAAAGGGAATTCCCCATAGAGCCCCTATGGGTGGAGGATTGGTTCTTGAAAACTATTAAGCCCCTGCTTTTATGCTAAATTAGTATTATATTCCCCACATACATAAGTTAGTTATCAGTCAGGTCCTTTCCAGATGTCTTTTTTACTTAAAAGGACACAATGTAATATGGAAGCGACCTTAATTTAGCTCTTTTACTTTACTACCCATCTTAAGGTTAATATTGTAAATAGAAGCAGAAGCATTAGCTAATGGAATGGTTGATCAAAGTAAGGAAAGTATCGAAGTGGAAATAAGCATAAATGAAAGGACTGAAAGGTGAACTGAAGTTGGACAATAAGTTGGTGTTTTGATATGTAAAAATACAGTGGTGTCCTTATACATACAAGTTACTTTTTGTTCTCTATAGTCTATGGGTAAAGATGTAAATATGGTTTTCGTAGTAGGGATAAGGGGTTTTACCAATGTACTCCTTTAAAGAACAGACTGTCCGTATTATGAAATGAAATAAATAGTTATTTTGTGAAAAAACTTTATTTGTTTTGTTTGTTTAAAATTTATTTAACTATCGGTATTCATGGATTTTAACATGTTTAATCGAATACCTTCTCTTATCATGAAGCCAGGCGTCATAGGTGAAGTCTGGAATGAATAAGAAACACAATTTTTGTTCGATCGGGAAGTGGGTCCTGTGAACGTGAGTATCAGTCTTTCATGATGAGTACTGAATTAATTGTTGAACCTGTTAAAAATTTTTATGGAAGATGATACCCCTCCATAGTTCCCCAACTCAATGGTCAGAGGAATTTGTTGGAGGAATTACAGGAATCGGATTATATGGTGCTGAATTGAAATTTCAAAATCATCCAAACCGTCCTTATACTACCATATTTCATATATGTGAACTTTGGTCACTACAAAAATTAACATTATGTTACTTTTGATATGTATCAGTATTTCAACAAAATATGGGTGAAATGACCATTCTGATGTGAGTGAAATATTTAAGAGTTCATATTGTCTCATTGAAGGGATGTACTCTGAATTATTAAAGTGTGTTCTATTTTTTATTGTCATTTGGAGGTCGCCTTTTTGGTGTAGGTGGAATGAATATGAAAATTTGGCGAGAGATGCTTTCCGCACATCAGCCTAAATGTGATTTGTTAATTTCGCTTCACTAATTTACGCAATTCAGGACAGTTAATTTGGAAAGTTGTTTTGCGGTCGAGGTTAACTTCAAATCAGCCGGGTCCACTGTGGGCCACCCTCGAGAAATGTTAAGAGGGAAAGGCGGTATTAAATTGAGCACGTGTCGAATTTTTATTGGGTGCAGTAAAGCTAGGTGTCTTGGTTCGCGGAATCATGAATTAGGTCAGCCGACCTGTGCTTTGATATAATGTGGTTTTCTTGGTGGAGGGGTTTTCCATTTGCTTTAGTGGGGGTGGAAGCAAATCCTGGCCGTTGGATTTGTATCAGCTTAACTAATGTCCTTGATCAAAGTGGGTTGGTTGATTTCATTGTTCGATTCTGGCCTCTGTTTTCATGATTTTTTATTTTGGATAATACACTTTTTTTTTTTTTTTGACGTCACGATGGGCGATTGCCCCACATTGGGGAAGAGAGAACACCTAGATAAGGTAGAATAAAACTTATCGTCCGCAGGCGAAGGATATCGAACCCGAGACCTCTTGGTCACGAGCCGACCAATGCCCCACTGAACTATTGGCCTCTTCGATTTGGATAATACACTTTTTTTTTGAGCGTCCGAAGACGATTGCCCCCGAAGGGGAAGAGCGGAGAGTACCCTAGATAGGGAAGATTGAAGCATGCCCCATGCCTGGGGAGGGAAGATAAGCCTCATAAGGAGGAGAATTATTTGCCCCATTATGGGGAGATATAGGAATCGAACACGGGACCTCCATCCCGTATTCGGATAACCTTACCACTTGGGCTACCCGATTCCCGGATAATACACTTTACTAAGTAAAAGTAGTTAAACTTATATAAAATTAAATTAAATATGATCTAATAGACATTACGTTTTTTTTACTATTACACTCTGATTTAGTCCATCAATTGATTATGTGCTTGATTCTTTAGCACTACCTTTTTTTTTTATGTTATTATTTTGATTTTGACACTAATTGAATTGGTCCACTTTTTTTTTTTTGGCTAAAGAATAATTGGTCCATTAAGTGGTTTGGAGTGTAGCTATTGGCTTTATTAAGTGGTTAAGTGAACACGGCTCCTTAGACAAATGTTGATACAATAGGTACATTATTGCTTGGTGACTTGTCTATCGTCTGTTTGAATTGAGTTTGTTTTGGATTTGATCTGATTTGAAAACTCAAACTCAAACCAACTTTGAATGGAATCTGAGAATGAAATTTGTAGTATTAAATCATCTAAAATTTAATTTGGATCTAAACTCAAACTCAATCAAAGCAGCAGTCTTAGGATTAGGATGTCCATATCGTGCTAAAGTTGCTCTGTCATTGCCTTCCCTTTATAGTTTAATTTTGAAAATAAATTTACTTTTCGTTTTTGTAAGGAGTGGACTGATCTCCAAATTTTGTCTCAAAATACTAATGTGAATGTCACTTTGGAACAGGAATTATCAAATTTGATCTTAATAATCGTAATTTAATTTAACGTGATTTTGTAATAATGGTTGTAATAATCACGATTCTATATATGTGTGTAAACTGTTATCTTAAACATGCTTTTAAATTACAAATTATTTAATATATCCTTAACATATATTCTTATCAAATTAAATTTTCATCAATTTATATAGAATGAAGAGTAAAATTATGGGAATTGGGTAGCCCCCAAGTGGTAAGGCTACCCGGCCACGGGACGGAGTCGATTCCTGTTTCTCCCCTTATGGGGCAAATAAATTCTCCTCCTTGTGAGGCTAAGTTTCCCTCCCCGGCTTGGGGCATGCTACAACCTCCCTATCTAGGGTATTCTCCGCTCTTTCCCTTCGGGGCAATCGCCTTCGGGCGTAAAAAAAAAAAAAAAGAAGAGTAAAATTGACGAATGAAGATCTTCCAATACTATTTGTTTAATTATTTATAATTAAGTATATAATTATTACATGTCATTTGTTTTTATGTTAGTTGACTAAATTACATAGTAGATATATTTATGTGAAGATAATATTAATTCATTTATATTTACACAAATTAGAGAAATTGTAAATTTTAAAATAGTAAATTTATATCAATAAAAATGTAAAATATTAATATTGTATTTAATAAAATAATTTACATCAAACGTATGAATATTTTTTAATAAATAGCATATATTTTTTTGATAAAAAAAAAAAAGGAGAGCATGTATTTTTTTGATAAAAAAAAAAGGACAGCATGTAATTTAAATAAAATTCTAAAGGCCATTATCGGAAGTCAGTGATTAAATAACATGTTTAGAGATTAATAAAAGCTAGATATTCTAACTTTTTTAAATCATGGGAAAATGATGATTTAAAAAAATAGAAAACACTCAAGATACTTCGTTAGTTAAATATCTCAACTATCAAAATGCTTAAGCCGTTTGTTCGCTACCCAAACGCAAGTTTGGATTAAGAAAAAACTGCTCAAAATCTCCACCAAATTGGAACTTGAAAGTGGCGAAAAAACATTGAATTAACAAAGTTTTTTGGTACATTAACAAAATTGTTGGCATTAGAATGGGCGATTCTAATTTCATGACTAGACCGAATAGGGGTCCCAAGTCCAGCTCCAATTCTAAAGCTGAAAATGGAACCGCTCCAATCTAACCAGACCATTTATTGGTTTTGATTTGGGATTCGCAACTCCTACTTAAAATGTATGTTAATTGAAGGTCTTATCGAGCTATTATTTATTACAAGTGTGGTTAAATATGTAGATGTGTAATTCCAAATTCGATCTGAAGTTATCTTATACTTGGAACCATATAAAAAATAAATCTGAATGAATTCAATACAAAAATGAATTAAAAAATCAATTCTTGATCACTCGAGATTCAATCTATGCATTCTCTTTCTTCTGCTTGATAAGATTAATATATCCAGTCTTATCAGCATGGGAGAAGGGGACAAATGAGTGCAATAGGAGAATCTAGAGGGGAAAAAAAAAGAAAATATATATTGGTATTGTCATTCTAGAAGCGCACGCGAGACATGCATGAAACGTGAATATATATTGAGCCATGTTATGCGCGTTTTGCTTTGGCTATTTAAAGATGTGTGATTAGATTTGTCTTCCTAGTCTTTGTAGGGTTGGACCCTTCTCCACGCAGGCATCTCTTAACCATCTTTGGCCGACTTAGGCTTTGTTTGGACAAAAAATCATCTGCCCTCGTGTATGTTCTCATTTTTCTACTCAATCAATCACAATTTACCATGCGTATATATAATTGGAATAAATGTCCACATAGTAAATTCTGATTGGTTGGGCACATGAATATGAATATACATGGGGACAGAGGATTTTCACCCATTTGTTTGGTATAAGAAAAGGAGGAGAGTTGATATTTTTTTTTAATAAGAAAATCATTATTATTAATTGATATCGAATGTTACATGTGGTAGGAGAAAATTCGGGGGTCTCTAAACCATTGAGACGAGCGTCTAGTCGTCATTGCATATGTAGCCAAAACATCTGCAGAATTATTACAAGATTTTTGGATAAAAGATAAATTGACTATACTAATCCCCAGGATATTCTTAATCTGACTAACTATGTGAGCTCACTAGGGATAGTTCTTCATCAGGACATGATTTAGCCTTGGCACATTGCAAACCTGAGCCCCCAACAATGCTTTTGCTTCCACATGCTTCCAGGAGAATTGATACTATTTACTTTATTTAGAGGAAGTAAATATATTTATATCATTTTTGTTTGGTGTGAAGAGAAGGAATTTAAATTGTTTATTTATTATAATGACTATTATATTCTTTTAAAACTTAAAGTAAGGAGTTACAAGAAAGGCAGAAAGACTTGAATGTCTTTTAAATCGCAAATACTTCCCGAAAGTTAAATTTGGATGGATTGATTTGCTTATGTGCAGGTGGATCTCTCACCCTCCTATCAAAGAAGAGTTTTTCCTCCAATACCTTCTCATTTACTCTCATTCCCTTCCTCTCTCTTTTTCTTTCCTACCGAACAAATGTTAAAGTGCACCTGAATTAGATTTAATTTAAGGGCTTACTTGGATTGGGTTTGGTTTGGGTTTGGTTTGGGATTTGGTCTCAAACCCTAATCCTCAAACCACTTAGATTGAGTTTGGGTTTGAGTTTGAGTTTGGGTTTAGGGCGGGAAAGGCTAAAAAACCAGGTGAACAATTCAAATTCAAATTTTTTTTGAAATAATCGTCCAAATTCAAATTATGACTTCACAAATTTAGAATTTGAACATTTCCCGCTAATTTAAGAGCTAAAAATTTTGAATTTAACAATTATTTGAAGAAAAAAAATTTGAATTTGAATAGTTCTCGCCCGTTTTTTTAGCCTTTCCCGCCCAAACCCAAACCCAAACTCAAACCCAAACTCATCTCAAACTATTGGGGACTAGGTTTGAGACCAAATCCCAAACCAAACCCAAACAAAACCCAATCCAAGCAAACCCTAAGTTTAGTTGCAAGTCAAAGTCAAATTCAAATTGTTTCCACTTGTATGACCATAAATACATTTTCTCACCAAAATTTTTTTCCTTCTATGTTATTCGAGAGATCTGGTTCAAAATAAATTAAGTCAGACCCAATTCGCTTAAACCCTTAATACTCCTCAAATTCTACCTCTAATGAACTTTTTTATTATTTAATAAATGTCTTTAGCATTTTAAAGATCGTATTCATGTGATTGATCATTTTAAATTACTACTGGCTAAGCATTTGATTAAAAAAAGTGAAATAATTAGTGATGGGTGAATAAGATTAAAAGAATTTAGACTAGGGGAGGCTACGTAAACAAATTGCAAATTGTCAAAGTGTTTGTGCAATGTTTTCTAATATCTCGTACATTTGTCTCTCGTCTTTAATTTATTTATTAGATGATTAATACTTATTTGTTTGTTTCATCTATATTTCAGAACAACCTTTTCCATCCTTTTCAACCATTATAAGACCAGATGTAGTCGCATGAGGATGTCTCTTTATAACACGGATCTAATTTTGACTAAAAAGTCAAGTAAAAGGTAAAAGTAAAAGGAGACAGTCCTTAAAGAAAAGTCACATGTAATCAAAAGGGTAGTTCAGATCCTCCTTAGCGTTCCTCGTAGCATTTTATTTTATGCGACACACTAACAATTACGAAATATTTTGTACATATATCATAAAATTTACTTAAATTTCTAAGTATTAAAAATATTAAAATTAAGAAGGCTACTAAATGGTGTGTTACAAAAAGTGTGAAATGTCAAACATGAAAAAATAATAATCTGAAACTAACTAATACCGATTTTTTCGGTATGGATCTAAAATATATCATTCACTACTCCGTTATATACTCTCTCCGTGCAAAATTATATGTTTACTTGTATTTTATACGAGAATTAAAATTTTATAATAAAATATTGTAAAATGACTCTATTTAATTTTTACTCTAAATTTAATTCTAATTTCTTTTTTCTCTCTTAATTTTTTTTTTCAACATTCAATGTAAATAGTAAAATTGAAATATATATATAATTAATGACTCATTTATTTAAAAAATAGAAAGTTAATTTGAAATAAATTAAAATAAAATGTAAAAAAATAATTTAAGACAGAGAGTAATTATTTACAAGTTTTGATAATCAATTTGATTTTGTGTGGAGTTGAATGTTGACAGGTGGAGCGTCCAATACGCATAATAATGTGTGCCACGGCATCCACTTTAAATTAGATGGATGGCTTGTAGAACATTCTACGTACATGTTTCTTTCTTGTTGTGGATGGTGAAGATTCATCTATAGGGACACCTCACACGCACACGTGCAACTGATCAAGCTGAGTTTAATTTTATTTTTCGGAAATGTTGTACAATACATAATTAACCTAATTAAATCGTTTCTACAATCGAACCTCTTCTAACAGAGTTTCTTAAAACATTAGAAAGTTTGAATTCAAAATCTAACTCATTGCACTCGGGTAAAACTAATGTTGGCATTTTCTTCTCTTTCCCTTTACGAAAAGATGGATCAATGTTCGAGGGAAAATCGTAAAATTAGTCCCAAAATATTTTATAATTTATAGATTGAGTTTATTTTTTATTTTTATTTTTTTTAATCCTATAATATTTTGCGATTTGCAAACTAAATATTTCTATTAAATTTGCTGCTAGTCAACTGTAAGATAAAAGGTAATTTAGAAAAATTAAATAATCTCACTATTTCCCTTACTTCTGACACAATCTCTCTCTCTTCCCACCGACCTGACCCGCCATTCATATAATTTTTTCTTCACTGTTGTGTGAATAATAGAAAAGATGGAGTTTTAGTGAAGGGGTAGAATTTAATTTTCTTCCTATTTCTCTAGCCCGTAAGAGAATAAAATTAGGGGAGGAGATGAGATTATTTGATCTTCCTAAATTACCATTTGACTAACAACTGACTAACATAAAAAATATAATTCGCAAACCGTAAAATGTTATAGGATTTAAAATTTTAGAAAAAATGCATTTTTCCCTCGCTCCCTCCCCCGAATAAATCAGTCTTATAGAAAATCGGTGATGAACTTGTTCCACCAAATCAGAAATCAGTCTCGCAAATATTGAATGTTTGATATAACAATCGGTAGTTGAGAACATGATTTTAGAAGATCATTTCCTTCGCAATTTTATACAAAGTTTTTGTTTGATTGTCACAAAGATTGAGAGATATCTCATATGATGATAGTAATGATGTATTGATCATTATTTTTCTTGTTTCTTAAATCACTTTCTAATTAGGGAATCAGGCTTGCCCCAGTGGAAAAGGCAGCCACAATCCCTGGCCTAGGCCCAGGTTCGATTCCCTATCCCCGCCCCGTAAAAATCACTTTCTATTTCGAGCTTGACATTGTTACGGAAGGATGAGGTATAGATTGCCCATTCCGAGGGTTACATTAAACAATAATGTGGTTGAGAATTGCATATCGACTAGCTTGTTAGAATATTTGCAATATGTAAGGTTTGAACAAGTATTCTCCTCTTGAGGTACTTTTTGAGGGAATTGTTTTAGGCTCAAACCCATTTTTAACATGATATCAGAGTCACTTAATTTGATATTTGCCCCAATTGATGTTCACGCTCCAGATATACATTTTGAGCAATTGGGCTAGACTCAAATCCATTTTTAACCATAGACGAAGCCAGGAATTGTCTTTTTTTTAGGGGAGGTGGGAGGCGAAAAACTGCAACAGTTTGCCGACCTACCTATATAAACTGCAAAAAAAAAAAGAAAAAAAAAATTGGGGGCGAACTTGATAAAAAATTTCGAACTACATATAAAAATTACTATACATAATAGTAATTTTTTTAAATTTCGGAGAAGACTGCCCCGCCCCTAGAATCGTCCCTGTTTTTAACAACAATGCCAGCTATAAACTAAAAACAAAAATGTTAAAGTCGATTGATATATTAATGAGATTCCTTATTTCGAACTAAATCGTGGTTTTTGTTTAAAGAGCGAAACAAATGATAAACAAATATTCCTTATTTCGAACTAGTATGTAATTGAATGTTCGCTCTCTTATTCATATCGGTCATCCATCTGAAAATTAAAAGGAGCATTATTAATTTTGTGATTTGCTACAAAAAAAATAATAATAATAATCAAACTGAATTAATCTACACTTGGTATAGTCATTTTGTAATTAAATTCTTTCAGACTTCATTGACTTGTAGCAATTCATAAATGCTTTCATCTTCCAGCAATAAGATTATACAAGCAAGGCCAAGTCAAAGTTATGAAAGGTCATCTATTGCAAGCTATAGATTTTCACAATAAACGCATGAATTGTCAACTCTTAGGGAACACTTCTGATATGGACCGGGTCAACTGGATTATGCAGTTCAGATTTGGCCACATCACTGCATTTCCTTCTTTCTCCTTATTCTGCAGGGATGTGGCCAAATCTGGATCACATGATCCACATGGACTCGGTCCATATCAAAATTTTCCACTCTTAGGTGGCTCTATTAAAATTGGAATGATTTTAAATGAGCAATTGGATAAAAAAAACGGCCAGCAAGTTTCAAAATTGTAAAATTTAGTACATTTGTTTGTTTATTAAAAAGAAACAAAGATATTGTATGTCTGTTGGTAGTCGAGTGTTTGTCTTGTACTTTTTGTCAACAGCTTAAGAAAAATATATATTGTGTGTAAATAGAAACTTTAATCAAGGATTGAACAAATATTTGGAGAATTGGTAGCATAAGCTGAAGGATATTGGAGGACATGTATGTAATTTCACAATAATCAACTTTGTGGGACTGAGGCTTCCCAACTCTCAAAGCCACAATATCAATACAACCAAACTAGAATGCTCAAGCAGTGGAGAAAATCTCTTTTTTCAGATATTAGAACCTCTTTGTATACATTCTCATCATCTTCTCCAAATAATTTCAAGTTGTCTAATGTCCACTTGTCTGAAGAGGACACAATTTCAAGAAATTTCATTGGCCCCCTTCAATATATTTTTTTACAAGTGGAAAGGTCCACATCCACTCTAGACAACAATTATTTAGTAATGAGAGTAAAGTCCTTTTTATAAAAATCTTATATGCACTCCTGATTTAGAAAAGAATTGGAGTAATACATCATATTTCCTCAATTAAAAATTGAATGCATATAATGATGGACTATATATCCTACCTGTGATATATGTGATAGTGTTGGCTGGTTTAAGATTACTGAATAATATATTAGCATAAGTTTAAGTATTTATAATCACATTAAAATATTCATTTTAACATTGTGAGGAGGGTCAATGAGTGATAGTTTCAGAGGATGCCAAGCTCTCACAAGCATGAGCGTAACATTACAATATTAGAGAAGGTCAATAGCCCTTACTAAGGGATCTAACTGTTACATATTAAAAGATATCTAAATACCTATGATTAGCTTAAGATATTTATTTAAACATAGCAATCTTCCGCAAATACAATAATGACACGACTTCTTCACATTTTCATACTATTGATCTTTGATATACTACATCGTCAAAACTAAATAAGTATAACATTTGCTAACACCTTACAGGGAAATTGACAATGTAGTGTGACATTCGTCCCGCATGTTTATCAAATCTTCTTCCAAAAAAACGTACTCCAATATTTTGTTATGTAAGTTAGTTAATGGCTTAAATCTTCATATGTTCTAGTGTTTGCTTTTGAGCCATGAAAGACTTGGGGTACTTTTATATATGCATGATGTATAATTATTGGGATTGAAAAGGCCACTTTTAATGGTATGCAAAAGAATGGATGGTGGGAGTGGATATATGTGATGAGTGGCTCTCCTTCATTTATCCTTCTTGCAAGCAACAATAGATGAGAAAAACAAAGAGGCCATTTTCTTAATGACTTGTTCTAGTTTTGTACTTTGTTTGGCATTTAGATTAGATATGTACATGATGTGAAAACGAAATAATAGAATTGGCATTTATCTAAGTTAAAGCTTGACAAGAACCCACATGACAATTGACTAATATAATAAAGAACCATCAAGAAAAATGCCATAGGAAGGTGCCAAAAACACATCCTTAATTAAAGGGTAAAGTAACTACTACCAAACATGGGACGAGAATTGCTAGGATAATGTCATTTGGAAAAGAGAATTATTAAATGTTGAGGATTTGTATGTATCCATAAACGTTAAGATTTGGGGATCTAATCTTATCTCAAAATGTTAAAGAAATATCAGTGTAAGAAAATCTAAAGAACACGTATCGGCACTCTAATAACTTGTCAATAAAAAACTAGCGCAATTAGTGTCGAACTTTCGATTCAAAATAGGAGGTGTGATATTTGATACTCAATCCCACATCTATGCTCACAACTCATTTTGCAATTTGGCTATAAAATGCTTATAGGGCTTTTTAAATACCTTGCTTATAGATATGGATCGTCGGAGCAATCAATCTAATAACCCGATCCATAGTCGGTCCGTAGATAGTGGGGATTCAAACCCCTTTCTCGTCTTTCTAGTAACAAATAGTATTGTCATGAACATTCATTAGGGTATTACATGAAAAGAAAAGGAAAAAAATGAATTGTTTTGTTCTATATTAAATTATGGACTAAAAAACATGTTACGTAACAGAACTTCCCTCCGGTAACTAACAAGATTAAAAAAGATTCACAAAAATATATCAATGTATCTCTTTCCGTTTTGAAAGAGAAGCAAATAGATCTTTTTCATGTATGAAATTGCATATGAATATCTAGAAGCTTATGTAATATCGACACTTAAAGAATAAAGACATATGGATTACTATTGCATGGAACACAAACGGAGAATTTTAGGTACCCTTTGTATGTCTACTAGTGGTAACCATGTAGGAAAGCCATAAAAAAAAGACTCCAAAAGTGAAGTGGGATTGATGTGGATCTTACTTTTCTCTTTTTCTTTGTCCAAAATATTATATTTGATATGTTTTGAGAATATCATTCCATGGCATGGATTATGCATTCTTTTTTCTTCTATTTCACACATTTAAAAATCCCACTAAAAGACATAAAAAATGAGTCAAGTTGCCTAAGCCATGATGTCAATTGGTTTACTTACTCTCTTATAGGATGATACATAAAGTAAAGAAGCCTACCTCATTCCCACAATTTTGATAAGGTTAATTCTGATATGAATTATGTGGTTCAGATTCATCTACATCATATTAATATTATTGTATGATGCCTTTGAGTTCTTTGATTTTTTTTCTCATCAAAGTGGGACAATCATGAATATACTCATATTTGTTAATATTTATTTGTTAGTCTCTTTTCAGCTCACCAAGATTACCTGCTTTTGGTATATTAAAATGGAATTGGCCAATTAGTCTTCCAGATTTTGTGTTCCTATGTTTTCTTAACCAGATGTTTTGTATTCGTTTTGCCAACTATTTTGTCAAATGTTTATTTGGTTATAATAATAGTGTTCGACCTACCAAAGAGTTCCCAATATTCTTTCGTGTATTTTCATAAATGGCTATCTTTCAATAAGGTAGTTATGATTTAACATGAATCAATCGAAGAATTGAAAGAATCCCAAATAAATGTTGAAGTTTTGAAAAATTTCCTGAATTGTGCTTTTTTTTTTTTTTTTTTACGCCACGATGGGCGATTGCCCCACATTGGGGAGAGAGAACACTCTAGATAAGGTAAAATAAAGCTTACTGCACGCAGGCTGAAGGTATTGAACCCGGGACCTCTCGGTCATGGGCCGGTCAATGTCTCCCACTGGGCTATTGGTCTCTTCGATCCTGAATTGCGCTTTAAGATGGTATATCATATATGAATTGGTGTATATATAAACTTTGATTCCTAAAATTAAGTTATGATTATGCACCATAGAATGTAACGAGACGAGAGTTTTCTTCTGCCTCAATGATCTTGATAGCTTGTGTTCTTTAAACTATATATAGATATTACAAGAGTACAAATAATGTAACGAAATATATACAGAATATACAGAGATATTCTTGGATATACATGGAATATCATGTGTAATATATTACTCCCTTCATTCCCATCAAATTGTCGTTTAAGAGATCTATAATTAATTATCGTATTTGCCTCCTTTATTAGTTGTCAACAATTTATTCCAATTGTACCCTCGACATTTCTTTTATTTGCAGCCTCTGTCATCCATATTTTTTTCTTTCTTTTCTTATGATATAGAAGTGAGAGAGGGGTAATATTGGAACTTTTGGTGAAAATGACAAGTTATTTAATTTTCTAAAATTGTCTAAAGAGTCTTATATTTAGGAATTGAGGGAGTATAAACTAACATAAGGGAATAAGAGATTTTATGTTAAGAGAGAAAGTTGTATTGTAACAAATATCAAAGAATATCATTAAAAAAATTCAATAATTTTTTTAACAAAGACAATTTTAAATAATTTATTTTTCTAAAAGAATGTAATGATTGGAGACGAATGCCACCCCAACCCACAGTTCCCCTATTGCTCTAGGTGCAATTGAAGTCCGTTTCCTATTTCTAAAACAAGAATGAAGGTAAACAAAAAAAAAGTTTATAGATATTTTCACTGATTCATGTAACCGATCCCAATTAATTGAGATTAAAGCTTTGTTTTTTTTTTTCCTAAGTAAAATGTATTAAGCTTAATTTGTTTTTATAGCCAAGAGGTCCATGTTATGATATTGTTGCTTTTGCGGGTGAAAATCGTCTGTCCCCGTGTATGTCCCTATCCCGATACTAACCAATCAGAATTCACTATGTGGTCATATCTTCCGATTATATATACACATGTCGATTTGTTATTGGTTGGGTACATGAATGGGGGCATATACGGGTAGGGGTGTTCACTTTTCGGTTAAACCGAAATACCAAACCAAACCAAACCAAACCAAATTATATTATATGGTTCGTTTTATTCGGTATTTTGGTTTATTTGGTTCGTTTTTGAAAAAATCAAAATAATTTTATTTGGTATTCGGCTTTCAATTTTTAAAAACCGAAATTTTGAAATATAGAATAGACCAATCGTTATTATTATATTATTATTAAAAAATGTATTATACTTATACGTATTATTAATATTACCTAGATCTCTCTTCGATCCATCTGTTTCAGTGACATTCAGGAGAGCAAACACTTTGTACATTTATTCCCAAATGTTACCGCCAATACCCCGAATGATTGGGGACTTAATGAGTTATATTATTGTTGTAAAGTTGTATTTTTATTCTTAATTTTTAATTTATTATTTTAATTTTAATTGTGCATTATAATTTTATCGTTGTCTATTTTTTATTAAGTTGAGCTCCATAAGAAAAACCGAATCGAACCATACTTAAATAATTTCGGTATTCGGTATACGGTTTTCATAAAATTTTAGTTTGGTTCGGTTTTCATAAAATCGAACCATACTGTCTATTTTTTTATTAAGTTGAGCTCCATAAGAAAAACCGAATCGAACCATACTGAAATAATTTCGGTATTCGGTATACGGTTTTCATAAAATTTTAGTTTAGTTTGGTTTTCATAAAACATTAAAAAACCGAATGCACACCCCTATACACGGGGATGGATGATTTTTTGCCCGCTTTTGCTTAGTCTAATATTGGGCACAGATTCTATTCCTTAATAATAATAATTAGATTGTCAATTTTTTTTTATAATTTCACAATGATTCTCACATTGTAATATCAATAAATATCAAGTATGCACTGTAACTTTTCTAGCTTACCCTTAATTAATTACTCAAAAACTTCAAATTTGCCCATTAATAAGAAAGAATCGATCGAAGAATTCCTTAAAAAAACACGAATAATAAGTCAAAGAACTGGAAGTAAAAAAAAACCCCCTCCCTTATTTGGAATTGGGTTGGGCCTATACCTGTTGTAGCATAGATCGGCTCAGCCCAAAATATCAGCATGAACCACAACACAAGTTGATTAAGCAACCATGCCATGTGGGGCCAAGACATGAAGTGGAGATAAACCAAAGTGAAAGAGATAAGATATGAGGCATTATCAGCAAATTAAGAACCAAGAAAAATGATCAGTCATGGAAAATGCCAGCACTTAACAATGTGACGCAACTCCATACCCCATTCATTAAAATTCCTTTTTTTTAAAGACAGAAATGGGGTGAATTTCATTTTGGTCACTGTAAATAGTTTACAGTGTGAAGTTCAGAAATATTATGAATCTTATAGTTCAGAATTCTCAACATTATTATAGAAGAATACGAAACAATTAACAAATAAGAGAAATTATTTTTTACTTTATTCTTGAAATTTTTTGGATTACAAAATCTATATATATATATATATATATATATATATATATATATATATATATATATATATATATATACACACACATAGATGAAGACATCAAGGATGTCCATATCGTAATTTTCCTTTTTAAAAAAAAGAAAGAAAGAAAAATGCAACTCCATACCACGTCCATCCATTCCTTGCCTTATAGGGGTGGGATTACATACCTTTCAAATATGGAAAGAAAGAAAAGTATAACAACTAATTAATGTGACTCATCAAGTACTACAACTTGCTTTGCTTTGCTTTTAAAGCGCTATCTGGCGGTTCTTTCTATGAGGGGGATAGAAGTCACTTTCATGATAGGAAGAGAATCACTAAAAAGAGATTAAAGCGTCGCATGTATGAAGTAGGATATCGAAATCACGACCTCACGGTTGTGGGCAGACCATAGTCCCACTAGGGTATGTACCTTGTGATACTTGCTTTGCTTTAATATCTCTTATCTCTCTCAAAAGCAAATTTGTTTGGATATGAATCAATTTCATAAATTTCAGAAGGATTTCTTTTATTATTCAAAACCTAATAGTGATTATTGATAAATTGTGTATTTGTCATTTACTTTTCCTTAGGATAAGGACTTGTTACATTTTTCGCATCGATATTTAAAGATGTAAGAGATGAAAAATGTAAAGTGTTTTTATTTTCCTAGTTGTTTCATTTTCTTATTAACTTGATGATAGTAAATGAAAATGTAGTTGAGTAGTGAACTTAGTTTTAGTTGGATTTACTTTCAATCCTCCAAGGCTTGTTTAGGAAAATGGCACAGTGCAAGTCACTCAGGAGTAACTTAATATTGCATTTGTAAAGTTTGTCTTGTTTATATCTCAAACAAATTAATCAAATAAATATCAGACATCAATTAACTAAAAAATATTGCAAATGTCATTACATTTTTAGGATATATGATTTGTAACTCACACAATATAAGTATTTGAAATCTGTGACGTACGAAGACTTGATTTAGAATAGAATTTTAGCTTTATTTGTTTCAAGCTTCGGTCTGTCGATATTAATTTACTGGTGTACAAACGTGAATTAGTACATTAGTTTTGTTTTTCCCGATAAATAGGACATTAGTTTGGTCGATATATCAATCCTATCATGACAATGAAATGGATTTAATGGGATACCTTCTAGTTGTACACTTCTATTAGGTCAGCTTGCAATTTTAGGTCTAGCGTGTACATCTTTTCTAATCCATCAAATGTGTCTTAATTCAATGGGGCAAGCCCTACCCATGACATTGAGGTCGTTAATTCGATATCCTTCGTATGCATGCGGTAAATTTTAATCTTCCGTTCTAGGACTATCTCCTCCTCGTCTGAGGCAGTTCTCTCTCTCTTATATAGAGCAACCGCCCAATCAGCCTTCAAAAAAAATTGCTATATGGATAGATTTAAGATTCATGATCAGGTTCTTAAAAGCTTACCACTATATTCTTTTTCTCCTATTTATAAATACTAGGAAATGAAGTTGTGACTTGAATCTGCACCTATCATAGTAAATCTTTAATTAATAATTACGGGTGTACTTTGATTATTGTTTATATAAATGCTTTAGATACTGAATGAAAAAAACATGAGAATATGCATGTACTTAAATCAGAATGGTTCTTGTGTTTGTTTTTTTCTAGATGCCTTTTTATCTTTGATTTGTGTGAATGATTACGTAGTAAACATCACGATATAGAGAATTATTGTTTCAACTGGTATTATTGAAGCAGCCAATTTGTGCATTTATAGTCAAAGGTTAGGGCTTTCTCTTGTCCATCCCCGCCCATATCCTCAAGTATTGGTGATTTAATGTGTTATATTATTGTTGTTGGGTGTACTTTGATTGGATTTGACATGTGTTTGAGACTCATACTAAAACATAATCTCTCTTTGCATTGATTATATGTTAATGAAACTTGAATCACTAAATAGTAGAACTTTTGGTTTGAATTTGAGACGAATATGAGATTGAGACCAAAATCTCAATTTGAGATACATTTCAATCATACACGTAGTATCTTTTTGCTAATGAAAGTCGACTCTATATGTCAATCCTTGTTGGATGCTTTAAGTGGAAGACACACAATCAAAGGTTCCTTAGCCCAGTGGGGTAAGGACCTGTCCACGATCATTAGGTCGTGAGTTCGATACATTCCCTATGCAATGGGGCAACCTTTAATTGTCTGCCTTTCTAGGGATATCTTCTCCTCTTGTGAGATGCTTCTCTCCCCTTATGGGACAACCGTTCATCCAGGCTTTAAAAAAAAAAGTGGAAGACACAAACTAACCCACACCCTCTCCTTTCTTTGGGAAGGTCCCAGCGTGCAGTGGGACTCTGCAGGTGACGGCTCTACACCTCTCTCACATAATTTGAGACAGGGGACTCATCAGGGGAGTGAGGGTCCCTGTAGTTCTCTCATGCCTCGCATGTACTGCACGAGAATCGTCCCATAGGGAATTTTTCCCCTTTCTTCCCCTTCTCCTTTTCTTTTCCTTTACAATTATGGAATTCTATGGCTTCTGCGAAAAAAAGAAAAAGAAAAAATCAATTCCAATGGAGGTCTTGTTACGGCAAGACTTTTAAATATTTAAGTTCCAAAAACAAATAATAAAATATAAAACAAAACAGGTTCCATGAAAAAGATGTGGAGTGGGCAAGATGGAAGTTGAAATAGTCCACTTCTCCAGTCCGGCTCCTGTGCGGAACGGCCAAAATTCCGTACGTGCGGGTCACGATCTGGGCCGTTGATTTTATTTTTCAAGTGAATCGACGGCTGTCATTTAAAAAAGGGTTAAAAGGGTACATATGTAATTTTACAAATAAATAATAATAATAACAACAAAAAAGTAATACGCAACCGTCACATCGATTGAGTTACGGGAGGAGAGAAAAAGTTGCATGGTGAGCAAACACACGTGTTTTCTTAGCAGAACACATGTTCTTATATATTGAGGAGAGAGAAAAGTTGCGGCTGAAAATAACTTTTCTCTCTCCTCAGCCGCAACTTTTCTCTCTCCTCAAAATACAAGAACATGTGTTCTCTAACGAAGAACATGTGTTCTTCATTAGAGAACACATGTTTTTATATATTGAGGAGAGAGAAAAGTTGCGGCTGAAAAGTAACTTTTCTCTCTCCTCAATATACAAAAACATGTGTTTTCTAACGAAAAATATGTGTTCTCTAACGAAGAACATGTGTTCTATTAGAAATGTAAAAATACCTAAATACCCCTGTTTTGATACAGCCGTTGGATCAAGAAGTACAAAAAGTACAAAATCCAACGACTGACAATTTGTCCCGTATATACTGAATTTTCTTGTCCCGCATAAAAGCCGTGATCCCACTTCTCCATTTTTCTTCTTCTCATTAATACCTGGAACTAATAGCTGCTGAAAAGAATTTCATTAGTGCTAGTCAATTAGTATATTTCTCTTTCTTTGCGTATTTGACCTACTCTTTGTTGGTTAAACAAGAAAAATAAAATAAAAGATACACACAGAATCGGTCATGTCTTTCAAAATATAAATGATGGGTCGGATTGTATTGGGTCTCAGTCTAATACATGGGTTTACTTGGATTGGGTTTGGTTTGGGATTGGTTTGGGTTTTGGTCTCAAACCCAGTCCCAAACCAGCTTTGGATTGAGTTTGGGATTGAGTTTGGGTTTGGGTTTGGGTTTGGGCGGGAAAGGCTAAAAAATGGGCGGGAACAATTCAAATTCAATTTTTTTTTTTCAAATAATCATCCAATTTCAAATTTTGGCTTCACAAATTTGGAATTTGAACATTTCTCGAATTATTTGAAAAAAAAAATTTGAATTTGAATAGTTCCCGCCCATTTTTTAGCCTCTCCCGCCCAAACCCAAACTCAATCCAAAGCTGGTTTGGGACTGGGTTTGAAACCAAAACCCAAACCAATCCCAAACCAAACCCAATCCAAGTAAACCCTATATCTTAGTCTCAAATTAGTATAAAACTCAAATTAAAATTCTCAATGATTTAGGTATCATTTTCAGATTCTATTCAAAAAGAATTTGGATCTCAATTTGAGTTTTAAATTTAAACCAGACCCAATCCTAATACACTGGATATTTGATCATCTCATAAGAAAAAGAAAAAAGAAGGCAAAGATTAATGAGTACTTCTATTTTAAATTGGTTAATAGCCAAATCCATATTCACTTTCTTGTTTTTTTTTTTTTTTTTATTATTTTATATTTTCCTTACAAAAGCCATAATCTAATAATAACTACTTGTCCTTTTTATAGTGATTACGAGAAAAATCTCTAAAACACTAATCAATCGTTTCCAAAATGAGTATGCACTTCTTTTTTCACAGAAGATTCACAAATTTGTGCTTTATTTTCAAAGGAATAAAAGTCAACTCTAATTCCATCTTTTATCCCCCTTAAAAAAAAGAACTTTATTTCCATCTTTTATCATAATTATTTTTGGAAAACAAGATATTTTCAAACGACATATAATCGAGTGTATTATAATCCAATATATTTTCCCTTAAGAGTTATACTACTTGAAGCCTGCCCTGCAATTCTTTCAAAGCTGAAAAAATTCAGCTTTGACCAGTGGAACTCATAAGTCAAACCCGGTTTTTTTAAGACGCTGTTGTTCTCAGTACACAAAAAGTCTTCAGTCAGACGTTGACCTTGAAATAAAATGCTGCCTCCCCCTCGTAAGATTTGTCCCCTTACCTTTTGGGAATCGATCAAACGACTTCGTTCTGGTGTTGAACAAATGTTGTATGTATATGATGCCTGAAAACGTCTATTACAAAATATATATTGAAAATATTTTCAAATGTGTTTTGCAACTGAAGTATTTAGCCGTTTAATTAAACAGGTATTTCGGATCATGTAGAACAACATCTATTCACTACCAGAGCCAGGCGGCAATCAAACGTCAAAAAATTGTCTGTACCCAATTTGTGTACCCATTCATGTACTCACTACTCAAAATTCAATCACGTGGATAGAAAATATACTTTTTTTCTTACGGGTTCCATTATTTCTTCTAAGTTATAGATTTCTTAATTAAAAAATAGACACGTGCCAATTTTTTATTAATGGTACATGCATAGGTACACAAGTTAGGGATAAATGATTCTTACCCCAATCAAACACTGTTAAAATACTTTCCAAAAACAGTTCTCTATTTAAAAAAATATATATAATGGTGTGTTTGGTCTTTGGACACGTTTGCGCAATATCTAAATTTTTAATGTAAAATTTTCAACATGTGTTCTTTCACAAATACATATTAGCATAATTATGCATTTTGACTCGTCGGGATATACCAACACTTCCCTTTCAGAAAAATAAAAAATAAAAAGGAATAGTAAACAGAACTGGCCCATTGGCAAATTTTAACACATTAAAAACAATTGATAACGGGTTGGGCCATAAAAATTGTATAAGGCTTCTTTATTAGGACCAAAAGAGTTCACCTTTCAAAAGCCTGCAAATCTTGGGCTCATTCATGGATTTGTAAAGACAAAACGTTTTGAACTTCTATAGCAGCTAGTGTAGAATATCAAATTTTTAGTACATACTAAACATTATTTGGCAGATGTTACAAATTTTTAGATAGTATTATATTCGATTTAATATGTGTTTTATCATGATTAACATCTGTCTTAAGACATGTAACAATTGTTTTACGCAACAAGTGTTAAAAAATCATAACACTTGTTCGATTCAAAAAACTTTGGACCACCATATTTTCTATCTGACGATAAAAAAAGTTTCAGTATATACTGAAGTTTTAAAGTTCAACACCATAGCCAAACCTACTGAAACTTTCTAAGGAATTCAGGTCGAAGAACAGGCCATTCAAGTTTATTTGCCAACAAAAATATGTATTGGGCTCATAGTGTGATTGCTTAAAAGTATCAAGAGTCCACAATTTCTGAGCCCATAGCCCGCTACCAATCTCAGGGACGAAGCCAGGAATTGCCTATTGGGGGCGAAAAACTGCAACCAATATCCCGAATTACATATAAAAATTGAAAATAAAAATTAGGGGCGAACTTGATCAAATATTTCAAACTACATATAAAATTTACTATATCTAATAATATTTTTAAAAATCTCGGAGGTGCTACCCGCTCCTTAGAATCGTCCCTGAATCTAACCAACATTGTTTCACGGGTTCCATCAGAAATAAAATAAAATTGATACACTCTGGTCAGAAATTTGGAGCAATCCTCAAGTATATTAATATCGATCTAAACATTTCTTTTCCCTAAAATATTTCGCATGCAATTTATTTTTTATTATATGATTACTTTTCGGATGCACTGTGGATCTGCATAGGTTAACAGTTGCAATAATAATCTTTGCCATGATAGGGCTAAAACACTATGGATCTTTTGCAATATTTCCATGTTATGAAAGCAATTTTGTAGGACTTGTATAAATAAGGTTGTAAGTTTTGAAATAATTTGGGAGAAATCGATGTTGCAGAATTTTTTGTCAGCAGGTCATAGAGTTAGACGCAAACTTAAGATGTAAAGTTAAAGGAGTCATTATACTTTGAAGAATTATAATATAATAATTTTAAAATTTTAAAGGGTTAAAACAGAAATTTTGATATAGTTTAGAGGTAAATCCATTTTTTTTTGCACATTAATAATACAATGGGTTTAGAATTTGTGGGGGTATGTCAACACCACGGTTCCAATGCAGAACGGGAAATGTTAATTTTTAAATATTTGACCGACTAATATAAGTGGAAATTTAATAGGCTCTAGATAGGGGAAGACCTATCATACTATTTAATGTTTAGAGTTTAAAAATTTTCATTATTTAATATAGGGTAAAAAGTGCTCACGCCCCTTAAACTATTCCCTTTTTTGGTTTTTGACCCTCAACTAAAAAGGGTCAAGTTTTACCCCCTAAACTATTATGTTTTTTGGTTTGTGACCTTCCATCCATATTCTCCGTTACATCTTACCAGAAGTCCAAATAATGGGGGCATTTTGGGATGTTCTTGAAGATTTGGACGCTTTTCTCTTGGATTATTCTTCTTTAGGAAGATGTACAAAGGTCTACTTTGGCTGATTTTGGAGTTCTTGGCTGGTAATCTTCCCAAATTAAAAGTTTATAACTGAAATTGGGGTTTCTGGCAGAAATGTGGTACTTTCACTATTTTGCGTTTTTTGATTTATACTTTATGAATTAGGATCTTTACAGAACTTTACAGAATCTTCTTCTTTTAACTGAGAATAAGATCTTATGTTTGGATTTAGGAGTAATGGTCTCAAAAGATTGGGTTTTTCCATGGAAAATTTTGTTTTTAGTGACTATTTTATGGGAGAATTTTTGTCCTTCTTCTTTTGCGATTTCTGGTTGATTCTTGATGAGTTTGAACCTCAAACTTCACAAATAGCTGCGTCTTTTAACTATGAACAAGTGCTTATAACTGGATTTTAGTGTAATCGTCTCATAAGACCGGGCTTTTCTTTGAAAAAATTCTGTTTCTAGGACTTCTTTTTGCAGAATTGTAGTTAATTAGTTTTAGGCATTTTTTGGATGATTCTTGAAGAATTTGATGCTCAAAATTTATACTCTGATTTGTCTCTTCACTGTGAGTAAGAATATATGCTCGGATTTCATGTTGGTTCTCTGTAGAATTGGATTTTTCGGTTGGAATATAGCTCAGTGTTCTTGAATTTTTGGACTTCCGTTAAGATGTAACGGAGAATATGGATGGAAGGTCACAAACCAAAAAAGAATAGTTTAGGAGGTAAAACTTGACCGTTTTTAGTTGAGGGTCAAAAACCAAAAAACGGAATAGTTTAAGGGGCGTGAGCGCTTTTTACCCTTTAATATATATATATGTGTGTGTGTGTGTATAAAAATAAAAATTCGAAAATAAAATACTCTAACCGTTTTAGTTTAGATGTTTTAGTTTCATTTTTGGTTTGTCTAATTTGGATTTAAACAAAATTGTAATATTCTTAAATAAAAATATTATTCACTTTAAATGTTTACAAAACCAAATTCGATGCTTATAAGTTAAGTTTATACTCGTAAAACTTATATTTTACGAAATTAAAGAATTTTGATTCCAAATAAAACTCAATCCACTTATACCTAGGTTGAACCTTTTCCCTCCTCCATTGGATTGGTTTGGTTTGGTTTGGTTTAATGGGGAATGCTGCCAACTGAAGTACTACAAAGACACTGCCATGAGATATTGGTGTTCAATCAAGATTCTCTCCTATTTTTCTCCTTTTCACACTGACCATGTCCTAGATCTAAGATGCCTCTGTAATGCACCACAAACGCACATAAACTGTTTCCTCCTACATAATTCATAATGGATGACAGTGCATAAGGTAACTGAGAAGTAGAATGATTTCACTGATCTTATCACAGTTTCTTCTCACATAATACTCTTTTATATATTGTTTTTATATTTGTATACATATCCTCACTAATCAGTGACGGATATCTCCTTAACGCTTTGAAAATTTTATATTTTTACTCTCAAGAAAAGAAAAAAAAAACAGACCTTTGAAATTTTAAGATCTCACATTCCAAAATTATTAAAAATTTAGACTCGTCTCCAAATACTAGGCTGCTGAATTCGTTCATGTCACTAACATTGCATCTACATATAGAGTTACATGATATTATGTCCTTAAGAGGGGTAGCGGCTGCCCCTAGTTTTGACAATTACATTTTTTACTCTTAGATTAGTTATTTTTTCCAGATGAAACTCTTTAAAATATTACTCTCGCTCCTCAATAATTATTAAATATTTTTTATGTAGTCTCGTGATGTATGTTCATGTACAAACTCGCTCCAATACTAAATTGTTGGATTCTCCCTAATTATGTGAGAAAAAAGTGTGGCACACTTCTTAATTTTTCCTAAACATAGTTTCTACGAATAAATAGTTATACAAGTCATCAATTTATTTGCGCTTAACCACTTTCATAATTTTTAACAATTTTTAACTTTCTTAGTCCCTAATATATTTATGGGCTGCCAAATTCATCATTCCGTTACAAATTTCTTCACTCATTTACTTTTGTTTTCTTTACAACTATTCCCTTTTAAAAAGTTAAAACTAAAGTGATTGGCCATTTGGACAAAAAGATCAAAACCCTCTTTAAAAAAAAAAATCATTGTTCTTATACATCCCTTTATTAAACTTTAGCCTCTCTCTCCAAGGTTAAGGAACAAAAGTGTTTGTTTCCATCCCAAAAATCTTCATATTGTCCATTTTCTCTCTTTCTCCTTTCCTCCATTTTTCTTCATCAATGGCATTAAGTAACAATGTTATTGGTGCTATCAACTTTGTTGCTATGCTACTTTCAATTCCAATCATCGGTGCCGGAATTTGGCTAGCAACAGAACAAGATAATTCTTGTGTAAAACTTCTACAATGGCCAGTAATTATTTTAGGAGTACTAATTTTAATTGTGGCTCTAGCTGGTTTTATAGGAGGGTTTTGGAGAATTCCATGGCTTCTTATTTTTTACCTCATTGCTATGCTTGTTCTTATAATATTACTAGCTTGCTTAGTAGTTTTTATTTATATGGTTACTATTAGAGGTTCAGGTCATCTTGAACCTAGCAGGGCATATTTGGAATATCACACTGCCGATTTCTCTAGGTTTCTAAGGAGGAGGGTTCAAAGTTCATATAAATGGGATAGAATCAGAAGTTGCTTGAGCTCTTCTAGCATGTGTGCTGAGTTGAATCAGAGTTATAGAATGGCTCAAGATTTCTTCAATGCCCATCTTAACCCTTTGCAGGTACATTCTTTCATCTTTTTCTTTTGATTTCTGTCTCGTCTTTAGTATTTGGATAGTATTACGTTTCAGAAAGTAAAATTTTAGATTTAGAGTAAATGGATATTTATGATACTAAACTATTTACGTATTTTATTTATGATACTAAACTATTTTTTAGCTAATTATATCACTCATCTATTTATGGGTGTCAAATAATATAAAACCACCATTTTTTGGGGTGTTTTTCTGCCAAAGTTGGCACGTGGCTTTCATGTGCAGATTATTGAGGGGGTAAAATTGGAACTTCGCAATAATCCAGTGATCCGTGAGTTAGAGATTTGATACGCAAACAGAAAATCTGCGATCAAAATCAGGTCAAATTCTTAACTCACAAAATCACTAGATTATTGTGAACCTCCAATTTTGCCCCTCGATAATCGAACATGAAAGTCATGTGCCAAATTTGGCCGGAAAACACCAAAAAAAATGATGGTGGTATATTATTTGACACTCGTAAATAAATGAGTGATATAATTAGTTAAAAAAATAGTTTAGTACCATAAATAAAAATACGTAAATAATTTAGTATCACTCTTCAGATTTATGACCAACATTTCATCTTACAACTATTTTACTTTGACTAAATATCTAAGATAATTGTTTTAGTATGTTATTTTTGGTCCACATAATTCTAATCTCTTTCTTGACCACTTTCTTCATAAAAATGGAATATAAGTCAAATCTAGAAATTTTATAAAATTCACAGTATGCATAATTGCAAGTTACTTTATGTTCTCATATGTATTCTTTTTTTTCTTCATAAAATTCACGCTATGTCTTCATTTTTTTTCATAAAAGGTAGCGAAAAAAATATTTGTGGCAAAAATGACACACGAAACTATTTTTATTGCAAAAAAGACACCGAAAAATTATTTGTGACAGAAATAACTATTTGCTTTTAACTATAACTAAAGACCTATAAGTTTCATTTTCATTTGAAACATTGTTTTGACCAGCTAGATTATTCTTAGAGTGTTACGTTAAATGAAGGTTTCTAAGCTGCACCAGAAAAGTATAAGCATACATGGGCTAATCCCAAAAACAAAAAAGAAGCAAGATTCTTCCACATGTTTTCACATTCTAAATAAAGGCTGGGAACTGACCTTTCTCACCGGCAAAGCAACAAATAACCTCCTTGCCCAAATGTTGTGCATTTATCAATCTTCCACACTTATACACAACTTTCCCACGTAGTGTAACATAATTATTAGTACATGTGTAAAATTGATGATGAGTGTTACAGGGTGAAAATCGCTTGTACCCGTATACGTTTCTATTTCTGTGCCCAACCATTCGAAATTTGTAATGTGATATTCTCTTCTAATTATATATACACATGGTGAATTGTGAGTGGTTAGCCACTTAAATGGGTACATACATATATATATACAGCAGACGATTATTTATCGAATTACAGTATAAGAACATAAGTCTAAGCATTCATCTTCGTCTAACGATATTAATTTAGTATAGTGAGAAGGATTACTAAATAATTGGTCGTAGGTGTTTTTTGTCTCACAAGTCGCCAAGAGTGTCACACTTGATCTGATACGGTTCACTCAATACTAGAACCGTATTTGTGGGACTCATTCCACATCCTCTCATCTGTAGGTAGACTCTGCCCAATTCACATGAGGAGCTGTGGGGCCAATCCCCAAGAACGGTCATAGAATTTAATTTTCTCTTCTCGTACATCTAATCGATCATGGCTCCAGTGCGGAATGGGGGTAATTATGCACGTGCGGAACTTCCCTCGTTCGTTGGATTAAAATTTTGACGGTTGAGATTGGTTTAAAACGAACACATATTCTTAGGCTTAGAACGTCTGTTCTCTTTTTTAAGGCGTGGACCACTTGTTCTGAGTTTCAGAACACATGTTTTGAGCCTTAGAACATATGTATAGAGGCGTTTCGTATGTACTTAAAAAAATGTTGTTGTGAATAGGATCCGGATTACATATAATATAATCATACCGGTACATAACAAGAAAAAGAGTTAAAGATGTCTTGAAATTCCACATTTTGCTATTTTGGTACAGTATGAATTCATCATTATCTTTTTTGTATCTTTCTTGGGTTTTTTTTAATTTGCAGTCAGGATGCTGTAAGCCTCCAACAAAATGTGGATACACATTTGTGAATCCAACATATTGGATAAGTTCAATAAACATGGAAGCAGACATGGATTGCTTGAACTGGAACAATGAACAAACCCAGCTTTGCTACTCATGTGATTCATGCAAAGCAGGACTATTAGCAAATCTTAAGAAAGAATGGAGAAGAGCAGACATCATATTACTAATTACTCTTGTTGCTTTGATTTGTGTTTATCTTATTGGATGTTGTGCTTTTAGGAATGCTAAAACTGAAGACCTCTTCCGCAAATACAAACAAGGCTATACATAAGTAATCTGCATCTAGTGCTGAACACGTGTTTCATTTATTTATTAATGTTTTCCTTTTTAGTGGTTTGATTTTTGGTCTTTTGTGGATAATGTTGATAGAGATTGAATGATAGATTTGAGGGTTATTCGGGTATGGAGCCACACTTTTATGGACTAATCTCAGAAGGGCGGGTCTAATTTGGAATTTTCCGTTTTGAGAAGTGTATTGTTATTGGTGTTTTAATTTGACTAATTGCCCAAATTTGAGAATGATTAATTAGAGACCTCTTTCCGTTATTTGTGGAAAAGGCGCCGAAAGTTTCTTCTCGAGTTTCTCGAGGATGTAAAAGCCATTGGTGGCACTTCTTTCTCAAGACTGAAAACATCTTTGTTCTTTGTTACTCCACTCGTTTCATAATATTGTAGTAATATCTTTGACAAAAATTGAATAAATCTTGACTTAGCTTGACTCGGATATGGATAAATTATAGTAACTTTAGATCTTCTAATACATATTCTATTACACTGTTTAAACTTTGCATGTAACTTATTTATTGCGGATCGTCTTCTTTTGTGATTTACAAATTATCACGTTATACTCTCTCTCCTTCTGTCTCAAATTAGTAGAGGTCTATTAAATTTAGATTCTACAAATTTTTTAAGGAGTTTTAAAGTTTATAGATATTAAATTCAGATTTTACAAAATTCATTAAAAGTTAGAGCTATTCAATCTGAATTTTAATAGATTCATTAAAAATCTAGAGGTATTCAATTCAAATTATAAATTATCTGTTGAAATATATTGGTATTCAAAACTCTATAGGTTCTCATAAATTTCATTAAATGGAGGATTTTGATATATTTTCTAGACTTAAATTTGTATTGAGAAATCTCACATTTTTTTCTTAAGATTCCGAGTTTCTCTCATATAATTAAAATTAAAAGTCTTTAATAATTTTAATTGAGTTTACAAATTTTAAGTGATCTCATTTCTTTAAAAGTAAAAGAAAAATAAAGAAATGACCAAACTAAAAAAAAATGAGGAAAATTTCACAATATGAAATGTTTATTTCCACGAAACAATATATTGTCATAATATTCAAACAATTTTCTTCCTGGTCATCTTCCAACAGAAACGTAAAAAAAAAATCAAACAATTTCTTCCCTAGCTAACCACAAATTTTTATTTTCCAACCATGAATTTCATTTTCCTGAAATAGAAAATCAAAGGAGAAAAATGAAAAAGTTCAATAATATGAAATTCAAACAAAACTCATCACAAAACATATGTTAATTAAGCCAAAGAAAAAATCTCAGTAAGTAAATTATACAAACCTTAACAAATATATCAATAGGAGTAGCAGTTTCGAAATCTCCAAAAAAATCAAAGACCCACCACCCAACTTTTTGAATTTTTAACAAATTGATTTGATTCCAAAATAAAAATGATTGATAAACATACATTGCCTATGAAAATTCAATACCCCTGGATCTGTATAATAGACCATTGCATTAGTTTTTTCTTTAATTTTTGGTGTTATTCGAATAATCTATAGACTTTATAAATCAAAAGAAATCATGATAAATTAATCTAATAGAATATTATTTCAAAAAAAAAAAAATCTAATAGAATATACGTAGAATCTTCAGAGTTAAAACCATCCATATAGTTAGCATAATCTTTTAAAAATCAGTTAGAATCTTTTAAAATTTAGATCGACACCCCCTAAATTTTTTCATATTTGAATTGCACAAAAATTAAGAAGAGTAGTTGACCATGAGTAAGTTACAAAAATCATACATATATTAAAAATGTCAATATTGATGATTTAGTTTTCACATCCCAATAATACCCTTGAATAATTATAAATGCTGCAATAAACATTGTCTAATTCTACTTCTAAAATGTCAAAAGAAGTTAATTATATTATCCAAACTGTTTAATGATTCATAAACAAATTTAAACTAAATAAATCAGATTATAATAAGAAAAATATTTTATTAGTATATGCTTACACCCGAAAAATATCGGTTGTCCAAGACTCTTTAAGAAGCGGGAAAAACGGCACAACCAAAGCTTAGTAGGCGTGTCAATAGGAATCGGCACGAGCGAAAATTACAAACCGAGTGAGATAAGACGACCATAAGCAATAAAAAGAAGGAGCTCGAAATAGCCAAAGAGTACTGTCCACCGAAATAAACAAACAAAATTCATGGACATCAGAAATTAGATTTCACGGTCATTTTGAACTCATTCTTACGCCTTATCCATTCCCCTAACCACCACCATCTTCAGTTGGGAAAGTGAAATTTGGCCAAGAGAAGGTTTAGGCCCATGTAGACTGTCAAACAGTCCTAAAATGGGAGCAACGTGTAATTTTTACTCGGTCGAAACAAAAGTAGTTTGCACAAATTCTCCATAATGACCATGACATGAGCAACCTATCCACTTCACAAAAGTATGACCGAAATAGACAGAAGTCAAGGCGGGAAGCCATTCTAAAAAACGAGAATAAATAGTAGATCAAAAGAAAAAATAGGGACATCATCATCAACATTCAAAATGCATTTTTTTTATCTTAGTTCATATGCATTCAAAATTTGGAATTGAACGATTATTTGAAGAAAAAAATTTGAATTTGAATGTTTACTGCCTATTTTAAGTGGTCAAATTTTGGCCATTTCCCTCCAAAAGTGAGACCAAACCAAACCAGTCTCAAGTCAAACCTTGTCCAAGCACACCCATAGTCTTTATATGTTTTTAATTTTGAATGATTGACCACATATTCGACACGTGTCTAATTTGACCATAAATCACTAGTGACGTTTTATTTTTAGGCACACAAAATTAATATGATATATAATTAGCAAAAAAAAAAATAGTTGAGTGTCCAAACATTCATCTTTTTCAACTGTTCATCAATTGGGACAAAGCAGTAGCAATGGCTGCAACAGAAGCAGAATTTTCCATCTTATCTTCCTCTTGCCCTCCAACTTCTACCAAATTCCCGTCATGTCCCAAACCTTCCCAACCCATTACCCTTCACTTAAGCATATCTTCCCTGCATCCCTCCATCAAATCCCCACCCAATTCTTTCCCTCTTCTTCATGTAGAAAAAAAGCACCAAGAAACCAAGATTTCATGTATACTCCTCAGCAGTTGGAGATTTGGTATTAGAAGAATAAAAAACAGAGATATCCCAAGAAATTAATCAAAAAATAAATCTTTTTGTGATGAATTTGCCATGGCCTTTTTCTGTTGCTGATATCAAGAACCTTTTTGGTGAATGTGGCACTGTTGTTGATGTTGAGGTTCTAATTTTTTCTTCTCTTTCTCTATGTTTAATATTCAATTTTTGATTCAGAAATTAATTTTGGATAATGGGTTTAATTTGTTTTTGCGGATTGAATTTATCAGTTTTTTTTTATTATTATTATTGGGGGCAATTTGTCAAACTCGTGATCTATGGTCGCTAGTCAGAAATGGTGCGCCAATTTTGCTAACCTCAGTCGACAGTGAATTTGTTTATATTATAAAGCAGAAAAATGGGAAAAACCGAGGCTTTGCATTTGTGACAATGGGTTCTAGAGATGAGGTGCAAGCTGTTATTGACAAAATTGACACTCATTTAAGTTTCTTTTTCGGAAAATTTTATCCTAGACTTTGTTCTATTGGTCCACACATATTCCTTTGCGAGCTCTACCTGCATAAGTAGGACGGCTGAATAAAATATCTTTGCAATTGTGAGAAATTTTTAGGGACAGGACGAATAAAGCTGGTCTAGGATAAAGTATTCCAGAAGACCTTTGTTCGATTCTATGAAAAGCTTTTGATTTGAAGTGCCAATATAAGTTTAATCTATGTCCAAGTTGAGAATTTCAAATAATTATATTGTGGTGTATGTTTGCTTTGCTTTGCTTGTTTATTTATTTATGTGTACACGTTACTTGAAATTTGGACTGAAAATTGCAGTTGTTGTAGGAATTATGTTGCCTGTCCTGCATTGTATAGACTTTGGCTCAAGTTTTAAAATGAATATTCATTGTGGACTTGAATTCGTTGATTTTATAGTTAAGGAAAGGAGTGCTGATGCTAATTTTTGTGACTACATTAGCATGGTTTTAAATAGAATTTTCTCCAGGATGCATCTAGTTTTCTTTTTTAAGCTCGCTGTCATGAGGAAAGGCTCTCGTCCTAGCTTCATTGCTTCTCTTTTCTGGTGCGAGTGATGAGATACAACATACTCTGCCACCATTTAAGCTAGAACGTACAGTATTATCATCTGCAAAGCCCTCTTATTTTGTAGAAATTAAATTGCTAAAAGTAATTCAGTATTATGCTCTAAAACCTTTTTTTAGAACCTGGAGAACTTCCCGTTAAAGGAGGCAGTGGTGGACAAGCGAGGCCTATCTAAGGTTCATTTCTTGCCAATACTATTGCCTGCTTTCATTTCTACAGTAGTTTGGCATGAGTTTTGGGTGGGGCGGGAATCCACTTGCTGCACCCCTGTAGGCTTCCTTAAGACAAATCTCGAAGGTAACCGTGATCTTGCAGCGTAATCCTCAGCTTCAGCTTTAGCTTCAGTTTGGGGATCCTACTGTCTACAGAAGGAAACTCTGCATATGCATCTTATTTCTCCATGAATGTGTTGACTAGTGTGAGAGAAAATATGGCAGCCAAAAATGAAAGGTGTGAAGCGTAAGGGAACGGAAATATGAACACCTGAGCTCCAACATGTATCAAGAATTATTTTCTAGTTCATTTGGTCAGACAAGCACACACACGCGCTCGAAAAAAAAAAAAGAAAAACACTAGAGGCAGGCACTTACCACTGCTTGTGATTCCGTGTTTTCAGCGAAATAACATACAAAAATGATGCACGACTTTCCATCACTCTGATGCTCTTGTTAATTTCCTTCACTTAGAGTACTAGTCTGCTTGTCCAATAAGCTGAATGTACCCATGTTTGGCATGCAATCTCAAAGAAATGTATAATCTGATAAGTGACTTTTGCAGTTCAGAGGCTTACTTATCTAATTGGTCAAGGTGGTCATCTTGTAGATTTTCTGACACTGCATTTTCTGCTTTGGATGGCAAGGTAAATTTTCTGACTTTTACGTCTTAGATGGACTTGAAAGTGTGATTATTGGATCACGTTTAAGTTTATACTCCCTCTGTCGCAAATGTAATTTCCACTTTTCTATACAAAATGATTAGGAAAGTGGGCAGTCAATTTGAGACGGGGGAGTATTAGATATATCAAAGTGTTCGTGGAGTGGAGAAGTCCTCCCTAGATCACTTGATTAGGTCAATGGTGATTGAATAATTTAATAGGAGAGAATTTGACACATATTTTAGACTATGTTTATGAGCAGCTTTCTAATTTATGGTGATTGGGTGAGGGAATGTTCTTTAAAGGAAGCAGTTAGGAAGTCATAAAATTTCCATTTCTCACCTCATTTTTTGGTTCAACTTATTTGTTCTTTTTCCATTCAGTTGTCTTGAAAATTTATTTGTCCTGTAAGTCATGCAGTCGTATTTGGTGTTGTGCTCCTGAGTCCTGGCTTTTGTCAGCATCGTGTTGATACAATCTCAGCCGTTGGTCAAAGATCTAGCAGTTAGGAAAAAAGTAGCTAGTTGTTTAAGAACAGATATTCAACAACAACTATTCACTTATTTTAGCGGTTAAAGAACCACTATTGAAACTTAGCTGTCGGATCAAATTGACAGGATGACTGAAATTGTGTCAGTACGATGCTGACAGAACGCTTGTCAGTGTTGGAACCAAATTGTCGTTTGAAAATCTAGTCCAAACTTCTTAGTACTAAAGAAAAGTTGTAGATTCACAGGATAGTATGGTGCAATTTCCTATTACATGGTTTTTGGTGAGCCCACTAGGAATCTAACCAGTAAGATTGACTAGGGGTGTGATCTCTATAGAGGACTAAAGTTTGCCGGTAATCTCAGTTGTGTGAAGATAGCTCCAACTAAATATTTCCATTTTACTTTCCCTTTATCAAGCTCTCAGCTTCCTTTTGAGATTCATTTAAATTTGATAGATTCAGAGAAGCTTTCTTTGCTTCACAAGGCTTGGTTTCTTGTAAATATTTGTGGGTGATGAGTTCAGAATAAAGTCCACGTCTCACAAAAATTGAAGAGGGTGTGCTATTTTACCCGACCCTTCGTTTATGCCTTCCGTATCCGTGTCGACATGACACAGGTAAGGGTATGACATATTCACCGGATCTGGTCAACACCGACCAGACACTTTGTTTGAGATGTTTAAGTACCCGACACCTAAATACATACTCGTACTCAACACCCGTACCCGAGTCCGAGTAACATACAGGGTGTGCCCAATCATACAAAGAGCTTTTGGTAATTTATAGTCCTGGGTCGAAAGTGTTGTCCGAACTGTGCTAGCCTTCTTTCACACGTGTTTATTCAAATGTTAAACAAAAAAAACTAGGTATATCCACTGCTTTCTTTTTGCGAAGGAAACTTCTGACAAGTCCATTTCAAGGTAAATATCTCTTGCTTGATTCATTGAATTGAGTACTTCCTACAAAATAGAGTTGAAATTATACACTTGATCCCAGAAAACATTGTTTAGTATGCATGGAACAAAGTTATCTTAACCTTTCAAAAGGTTTAAGTATCCAATGCGGAATAGTTGTTATGTATGTACATGTAGAACGCTTGTGCATTGTTGAAGGTTTAAGTACCCAATGCGGAATAGTTGTTTTATCTGCACATATAGAACGCTTGTGCATTGTTGGATTAATTGATCTGATGGCTGAGTTTTGTTTAGAATGAAGAATAGATGTTCATGAAAGAATATAAGTTCACTTTTTTCAAAACAAAATTCAGACAACAAATTAACTCATTCAACAGTCAGCGGTTTCATACGTGCGGACAAAATACATGTTTTCAAGGCAGTCAAACTCGAGATTCTATATAGGATCGGAAGGGCGGTTAAGTGTCGTAGAACCGTAGGATCATAATTTGGATAATAAATCCTACTTAATTTAAAAAATACTAATCAATTCCAGTATTCTCATAATTCCTTTAAATGAAATTTGAAAATCTCTAGAATATTATGATATTTGCTAGTATAAGAAAATATTCATCACATAAAAGATACATGGGAAAATGGTATTTTGTTTTGTTTCTCGGAATTCTGAAATTCATTTTCTCCGATCAAAATTGTTACAATAAAAAATAGAAAAAAGAATCTACTCGAGCCTCGCCGAATTGGGGCAATCAAAATTCAATAACATTGATTCTGACATTGATTATTTGATTCAATAACTTAATTGATCAAATCAGCGTTTAGTGTTTCGAATTAGCTTTTCGTTATTCTAGGCAATGGCGAAGGAGGAGTTCGGAGAAAAATAATAAACAGAGGCAAAAATGGAAATTCAAATCAATCGAGGAAGATAAGAAATTGGTAGACAGTTGAAGATTGAAGAGGTTTGAGAAGATTGAGGAAGCGGCATAGTTGAACAAAGAAGATTGAACCACAAAGTTTGAGTTTGTAGAGATTTTTTTGTTTTTGTTTAAAATGAAAAATCAGTTTTTTAAAATTTTCGGGTCGGGGTCCGAGTTTTAGCTCAACCCGGTCAGAAAGATAAAAATAACTAGGACGGATGATACGATCTTACGTTCCCGGGTCCGATCTCACGACTTGACAACACATTCTACGTAGGATCTAACACTTAAAGTCCCTTACAATTCGTAGGAGAGAACGATCACACGAGTCAACTCGCGAATTTAATTATTTTGCATGTTTTACACTAGATCTGGGTTGCTTCCAACAGTAAAGGATTTCCACGTCCATGGTCCAAATGACCCGAGGAAAGATTATACTACTGTTTACTGCTTTAGTTAAAAATTCCACTGTCCAAGTTGCGGTTTCTTTCAGTTTTGACTTAGATTCATTTTTGATAACTGCTTTATACTCTTGACATTCTTAAATTCGTGGAAATCTGAGCTTTATTCTTAATATTTTTTTGCCTTTTGATTCTTGATGTGCTTTAAAACTAATCGGCTCTACAAATATCAAGATGATTTGGGAGTATCTAGATTCCCTTGGCCTCTTTATTTATGTAGGAAATGTTTAGTTTCAACACCTTAAAAGTGGGGAAAGACAATATCATGAATTGAAGCAAGAATCTCTCCCTCTCTCTCTAGCATAGGAATATATCCTCTCTCTCACTCAAAAGTATGTTTAGCATTTGACAATAAAAGCTATCGCAATTAGTGCAACACTTGTTTACTCGAAATTATAAGTCACAAGTTTGACATTCTCTCTCTCTCTCTCTCAAAAGTATGTTTAGTATTTGACAATAAAAGCTATCGCAATTAGTGCAATATTTTTTTACTCGAAATTATAAGTCACAAGTTCGACATTCTCACTATCGCTCTCTCTCTCAAAAGCATGTTTAGCATTTGACAATAAAATCTATCGCAATTAGTGCAACACTTTTTTACTCGAAATTATAAGTCACAAGTTCGACATTATCTACCTTTGTGTTATTAATAGTGCCGCTATAGCGATGTGTATCGGAATAACATAGGAATATATCCTCTCTCTCAAAAGTATATTTAGCATTTGAAAATAAAAGGTATCGCAATTAGTGCAACACTTTTTTATTCGAAATTATAAATCACAAGTTTGGCATTATCTGCCCCAATAATATATATATGTGTGTGTGTGTGTATATATATATAAGAAATGTTTACAGGATTCTCCCAGTGTTATTAATAGTGCCGCTATAGCGATGTGTATCAGAATAGCATAGGCTGCATAGCGGAGTGGCCCTATACCAGTATAGAGGTGTGTATAGTGTCGTGCATAAGTGTTTTGGAAATAGCGGGCATAACGGCACTATTTAGATCAGAGTTGAAATCTCTTGCCCTTAACAATAGTTAGAAACTTAAGCAAATTGGAGATTTCCTAAAAGAAAAAAAAAATTTAAACCTTATAACTTCAAACTTCAGCAGCTATACTCCAAAAAAAAAAAAAGAGAACATACGACCTGTTTTTTTTCTTTATTCATAACTTTGTTTTCCTTATTATCTTTTGAGCGCCCGAAGGCGATTGCCCCTGAAGGGGAAGAGCGGAGAGTACCCTAGATAGGGAAGATTGAAGCATGTCCCATGCCTGGGGAGGGAAGATAAGCCTCATAAGGAAGAGAATTATTTGTCCCATTATGGGGAGATATAGGAATCGAACACGGGACCTCCGCCCCGTGTTCGGGTAGCCTTACCACTTGGGCTACCCGATTCCCATGTTTTCCTTATTATCTTGAATATTGTTTTTAATTATTGACATATAATTCCAAACAGTGTTGCTACCGCTATCTGCTATTCTACTATAGCGTTTTTATAATCGGCTACTCCATGTCGCTATCCGCATTAATTACACTGGATTCTCCCACGTTGAGGACTATGATGCCCTTGAGAAAAGTATATCTAGCAATTAACAACATTTGTTTCCTATGATGCTTTGCCCTACATATATATTCCCCATCTTTTCAAGATCTCTCTCTCATCTCTATCAAAGTTACAAAAATAAAGAACAAGAAAAAACAAATCTTTCCCAAAAACTTATACTGATTTGTTTCTAGTCTTGCTCTACAATTCATGAATAAAATATACTCATCAGGAAAACAAATATATTCTTCTTCAGTTGGGTTTAGTGAGACAAAAGAAGTTCCTTTATGTTACCTAGTTAACCGTTACTAGATTCCATTAATTTACTTTAGTCCCAATATCTTCACACCATATCCTAGATTTATCCACATCAAAATACAAAATTTATTTTCGCTGATGTGAATAAATCTGAACCACATGATCCATTCTACCATGTTACATATCAGTAAAACTCTTGATGAATAAAAAGAAAAAGCATTCCTTACTTTCATGAATTCTCAACCAACATGATCTCCCCTACCTTGGTCCCTTAGTCAAACAATCCATTATCTCCAAGAAAGCAAAGATTTAGAAAAAGAGAAAGATATGACCCAACTAAAGCAAAAGAAAGATAAAAAAAAAGTACCATTACCTTCATCCTATGGTCTTCCTCATTTTCCTCTGCTTCTTTCCATGTAAGCTTCTAATATCATCAAGAAACATTCAAAAAATCTCTCCCCAATTCTTAAATCTTCAAATCTTAAGAATTTCATGCAATATATTAACTTGTGATTCATTAGTTTCTTGATCTTCTTCCTTGTGATCAAATATGGGATCTTCTGAGGGTAATGAAAGACCTTGGGTACCATATATGAATACAAAAGATTGCTCTCAAGGTTTTTGTAGTTATTATTGTCCTCATTGGTGTTACCTCTTCCCTCCTCCACCACCCTTTGATAATAGTCCTGGCCCCAACTTCTCGCCACTAGTTATCGCGATCATTGGAATTTTAGCCAGTGCTTTTCTACTATTGAGTTACTATGCCATAATCTCAAAGTATTGCAAAAACAGAGAATCATCATCAAGAATAGAAAATTATCCAGTTTTGGAATCAGAAGAGAATCATCAAGAACCCGGAAACCATGAGCCGTGGCATGTTCCTACAAATGGTTTAGATGAGTCTTTAATCAAGTCGATTATGATGTTCAAGTACAAGAAAGGAGATGGATCAATAGAAGGAACATATTGCTCAGTTTGTCTTAGTGAATTTCAAGAAGATGAGAGTTTAAGACTCTTACCAAAATGTAATCATGCTTTTCATTCGATGTGTATTGATACTTGGCTTAAATCTCACTCCAATTGCCCTTTGTGTCGCGCAAATATAATCTTAATTAGTTCATTACCTCCAGTCTCAGAATCTCATCCACCTCCTCCTCTGCCTCTACCTATACCTAATGAGTCTCGGTTTCAGAACTCACCTGACAATGAAAATGTAGCTTTTGAAGAGGACATAGAAACGGGAATCAGGGAACGCGATTCAGAAACTAGTGAAACTAGAGGTGGTGAAGGGGAACAGATAAGAAGAAGATCGGTATCTATGGATGATTCCTTTCCAGGGAGTTTATCAATAGCAGATATATTGCAAATAAACGATGAAGACGGTGATCAAAACGAAGAACATCGATTTCCAGAAGATGTTGGGGAATCGAAAAGGGCTGGAGAAGAAATGAGCAGGTCTAATAATAGAAGTAGGATTTTGCTTTGTGTTACAAGCCCTACTGCTATGAAGAGATCATTTTCAAGTGGGAGATTTTTGTCCTCAAAAAGGGCAAGAGGAAGAAACATAGTTCTTCCCTTGTGAAATTTTTGAAAAATATCTTACTAAGATGAAAACAAAAAGTTAAATTATTTTGATGAGTTTGAGTTCATCAATTTTTATTATTGCATCGGTTAGTATTAGGTTAGGTCTGTCTCGTATCCATCCCCACCCATACCCTAAATTATTGGGGATTTATGAGTTATGTTATTGTCTTCGTCATCAGTTAGCATGAGGGTTATTTGTTTGGAAAATGGCCAAAAATTTCTTAGGGCAAATCACAGATCCATTGTTGTGTTCTTGCTTCCATTTCTTGAGGATTTCCCATTTTGATTACTTAGCTGAGTTTAAAATTTTGGGTGGCCATGTTAATTTGTTTGCAATGTTTATTGTCATTTGGGAAATTGAATTCATATGTCATTCTTGATTATTCCCTTGTCCAATTGTTTTTTTAGAATTGCAAATCTTCATTGTGATGAAGATGAGGAAGATACATTAGATTGTTATGTGTTACTCCCTACATTTCACAATATAAGTACTTAAGAGTTATAGGCTCTCATTCTTTTATCAAAAAATATATTATTTTTCAACATTTAAATGTATTATTTTATAAAATTACTTTTACTATAGACAGAAAGAAAGACATTTGGTGGTTGAAATTTAATGAGATAAACAAAGTTCAACAAGGTTATAATAGAAGAAATATTCTCTGTCACAAACTTATTAAAAATACTTAGAAGCATTATATTATGAAACGAAGCAATATATCTTAATTTCTTTATGGGAGAAGTATCGTTCGTAACTTTAAGAATGCGACCAATCAAATAGTTAAAAACAATTACAGAGTCCGGAGTTAGCGTGACAGTTTCTTTTGACATTTCTGATTTTTTTAATATGTATTATTTTCTCTTGGTTTTTTTGGCGAGATCAAATTAGTCGGATTAAATACCAAATTTTGTTAAAAAAGTTTCAAAGTAAAGTCCTTACTTTAACCTTCTTGACGAGATGGTAGGAGCCATTCAAGCCCAAACTACAAGTGTAAATGAGAACCCTTCAGGCCCAATGAATTCCTAGACTAATTGATTTGTTGCCTAAGCAGCCCAAGCCTTTCCCGTCTTGGACATCATGGCCCATTCGTCGAATAATTCTGATATGGACCTGGCCTACTACTTGGTCATAGACCACTTGGTCCACATTCAGCCACATCACATTTTTGATTAAAATAATAAAAACAGGTGGGACTTTATGAGAATTTTTTTTTTAATCAAAAGAAGTGACATGGTTAATTCTGGACCAAGTGGTAGATCAGGTCTATATCAGAATTTTCCCCATTTTCGTCTTGGTAGCTGGAGAATTATCGGATGCCTACACATCATCTATTTTGAGAATTTCGGTCTATTCATGATCAAATTTCATTTTTTAATACAAAAAAAAAAACACATCAAGTTACGGCAAAAAAATTTAAAAAAAATGAATGTTAATTGATTGTTGGATTATATGTGAGAAAATGACGAATATTAAGAGATCCGAATATTAGAAGAAAGAATGGTCATATGTCATTGAATATCGAACAAAGGATAAAGCTGATGATGATTCAGTAGCTTTGAAAGCAGTCAAACAAAATAAGCACTCATAACAGCGATAATTTTTCATTGCAGTTTAAGAATACAATATCGAAGCTTGAATGTATTAAGAAAGTTAAAGATGAAATCCTTATTATTTAAGTTTCATACAAAAATTAAATAATAAACAAGTCATATTTTACTAAATTATTCTAGTTATATTGTTAATTTTTGAGAATTATTAATTATTGTTTTTGACGAAACTATATATTTATTTAAGGACCTTCTAAAAAAATATTTATCATATTAATTTATCGAAATTATCAAAATTTTATATTGGTCCGAGTTGATATCGATTTTTTTTTTTTTTATTATTTTAGAAAAGTTATTAATTTATATAGGTTATACGGTAGGTTGTGTTGAAAAAAGATTAGTGTGCATATATGTAATATTTTGGCAAAAATACAAGCTTTTTTTTTCCTTTTTTTTTTTTTGAGCGCCCGAAGGCGATTGCCCCCGAAGGGGAAGGGCGGAGAGTACCCTAGATAGGGAGATTGTAGCATGCCCCATGCCTGGGGAGGGAATTTAGCCTCACAAGGAGGAGAATTTTATTTGCCCCACAAGGGGAGATACGGGAATCGACCACAGACCTCTATCCCGTGACCGGGTAGCCTTACCACTAGGGCTATCTGATTCCCATAAAAAAAAAATACAAGCTTTAAGCAACAAAAATAGTGAATTGGCCCCAATCTAGTGAGAAATATACATATGATATTACTATATTTCAAATCATATTACTATATATATTTTTGTATCTACAAACTCTTGATCCTGCATGTGTCTCTGATTTATAGTTTCTAAAATGTCTCAAGTATTTAATTTTATCTTAGACAAACACTAAGAGGTCACATGTGTAACGATCTAGGTTATAAATTTTTTTTTTTTTTTACTTCACATTTATTTTATATTTTAAAATGAATACTTGACATTTCAATTCAAATTACACCGTCCAGTCCCTGGGGCAGAGGTGGGTCAGATGACCGGACATAATGTTTGAGGGTCCGATACTACTTTTGGCAGCAAGTCAGCGCAACTGTTGCATTCCCTCAACCCCAAGGCACTCCCACTTTACCAAACAACTGCCCTTCACCACTGCCATCTTTGCTTCTGCTGCTATTCGATTTTGGTAGGGTAACACTAAATATAATTTCTCGTGAAACGTAAACGGAATCAGAAACATCATGTTAAATTAATTTTATTAAAATATATAAAAACGTATAAAGTTTTATATAATAAGGAAGAGAAGATCCGCTACTGCTAACCCTCTCCACATTGTCCTTAATTTAAGATTCCTAGTTTGAACACGGTTTAAAAAACAAGAACTTTATTAAGATTCCTCTAATTTTTTCAAGTTATCTTTAATATTTATAAGGAACAAAGATTAGCAAAATATGAGGGCGACCGCCACCCTGCTCTGCCTTGTCCCTAATTCAGGATCTTTAGTTCGAACCACTAAGAATCTTCTATACATGATAACATTTCCTTTAACACTGTAATACTAAAATGTTTTATTCATATATATCATAATTTAAAAAGTACAAACTTTAAACTTTAAAAAAATACTCTAATTGTAAAAATACTATAATTAAAAGTGTTTTTAAAAAGTGATGCAGAGAGTATTATACACTTGCACCTCTTGAGGGAGCTCATACACGGTTGAATTCCACAAAACAAGAACTTTAGTGAGGTTCATCTAATTTCCCTAAGATTTATCTTCCCATAATATTCTAAAAGTGTTTAGAGGAATCACGGTAATTTACACTATTTGATTTCTTCTTTTTTGATGTGTCAAATATACCCTTCCTAGCTAAATTCTCAATCCATCATTATGCTCATTTTATTTTCAATCTCATGGAAGAACAACGAGACGAAAGCAACGTCATTCTTACTCTTCTCATTAGGCATTAGAGCAATACCATCTTATTATTATTTGAAAAGCGGGAGGAGATGGGGATGGCAATGGACAGATTGGGGCAGGTATCACAATACCTAATCCCTCTCCGTGCAAGTGATCATTCTCCCCATCCTACCCCATGACCCGCTGCATATCAAATTGCCATAGGGGGAAGGGACATAGGAAGCAGATGGACTTATGTACTCTTCTCATTAGGCATTAAACCAAGAATCTCATGATAAATTTGACCATGTACTCTAGAGGTATATACACCTCTTTTCCTAATCAGACCGTTGCTTCACTGGGCTAAAGACCTTGTGATAGTTAATCATAATCTTGAAGCAATCCAACTATACGTATTGCAAGTTCGTGTAGTCTATTAACTCTGAGTAGTTACTGTTAGAAAATTAATTCTCTCAATTCTAGTCAATATCAATAAGGAAAGTGATAAAGGAATAATGATTTACGTAATTCGGTAAAACTGATATACATCCATGGGTAAGACGAGTACATATTCTTATTATAATAGAAAGAGATAATCACTATTTATACCCATTATCTAACTTTGAAAAGCAAGTTATACCCTTTATCTTTTTTGCGTGCCATAAATAGCCAGCATAATTTTTGAGGTGCCATTTATACCCAAAATGAGGATTCAGTCGTGTCGTAGAAAGCAATAAATCGTCTCTCTGGTTTGCTTGGGAGATGAATCATTCCAACCGAGGAAGACGCAGATCGGATTTCACCGAGGTGCTTACTCACGCCTCGAATCCTCGCTGTCCCGATTCAGTCGACCTTATCATCCGATTTCGCCTAGTTTGGGTATAAATGGCACCTCAAAAAATTATACTTGGCTATTTATAGCACACAAAAAGATAAAGCAGTATAACTTGCTTTTCAAAGTTAGATAATGGGTATAAATAGTGATTATCTCTAATAGAAAAAATAAGAATACAATAGAGATTCTTCTAATCCAATAGCTTCTCTTCACCTTACTACTCCAAACAATATATAACACACACACACACACACACATATATATATATACACACACAAGAGATTAATAAACTTTTAACTAAAAGGATTATAAGTTCACATAATTAGTAATTTATCTAATTGTTAATTTTTAACCTAATTAATATCTAATTAGAAATTCTTACGGTAAGGAGTGAAATATAGGACAAACTCAACCGTTAGGATATTTTTCTTGATAAAGGTCCATGACCGACCTAATAATTGTTTGTCTTTTCTTTTTTTATCCTTTTATTTTGTGTGTGACAATAATTGCTTGTCTCGTGAGTTTTTTTGAGCTTGGCTTTATGGCAACATAGGTTATGTCTTGCATGACAGCAACTTCTGTGTCCTCCTCAAGTACATGATGAGCAGTGAGCTGCCGCAATGACTTTGGTTTGAACACTCAGCAAAGATGGAATCAAGAACAACACAAGTTGGCTCAATTGGTAAAAATTTGACACGTTCTTACAAAGGTTAAGTGTTCAATTCCTATTACCGACGTGAGCGCTATGTGTTGGGTGATCTGTAAATACCCTGGTAAGCGACATATGTCTCCTAGGGCCTGTCCTGACCCATGGTGATAAACGGAGCCGAATCCACACAAACTTTAAAATAAATAAAAAAAAGACGGAATCAAGGAGGAGGAGAAGGGGTGGCATGTCCTTACAAAGGTCAAGTGTTCAATTCCCGCTAACGCCGCGCTGTGTTGGTGGGTGATCTGTGAGTACCCTTATAAGTGACGTATGGTCCCTAGGGCCTGCCCTAACACGTGGTGGTGACCGGAGCCGAATCCACCCAAACTTTTTTAAACCAAAAAAAAAAAGGAGAGGTGAGAATCGTCATCCCCGTGTATGTCACTATTCTTCTCCCCAACTAATCAGAATTCTCTATGTGAACATTTTTTCCAATTATATATGCACATGCCGAATTGTGATTGGTTGGGTACATGAATGAGGATATACACGAAAACAGATGATTTTTGCCCTTGGAATTTCTTTTTCCCCTTCCTGGTGGTAGCCCTAGACAGATCATTGCTAAGAGCAGAGAAGGGAATTCTTGCTAATCACTAATATGTTAGTTTCTGGAGACATCTGTAGGCTCTATCTCAATCTCAGCATTCCATGCGGGAATCTTCGTAATCTTGCTCTCAAGTCACTCTGCGTGATCTTTTGGATCCTTCCGCCATTGTTTTGGTCCTGGCGGGATTATATCAACCACCTGAGAATGGAACAAAAAACAGGGAGACTCAACCGTCTTCCAAAAAGAGATGCAGCTAAATGCTTGTTTGGCTACAGTAAGGCGAGAAGATCTTGATCGAAAGCTCCACTGTTCTGAATAGTGAGAAAGACAAATTGGGGAATTGATCATCCGGTTTCAATGGAGGGCAGTCTTCCACTTATGTATATATTTTTTACATGTTTTTAGTCATTTATTGTTTAAATTCGTTTCTTGCAAGGCTTTTTCCAATATTCTTTTATACATTTTCGATCTTTCAAAATAAAAAGTTTTAGTTCTATTTACGTCTTTTTTTATTGAATACTTATGACAGTTGGTCGAGGTAAACATGTCGGACGATCTTAATTCTACATGTTTTATCCAAATTCTCTCTTGCATATTCTAACCCACTAGTAATAGTAATTTTTACTTAAACTATACTCTCTCCGTCCCAAATTAACTGTCCACAATTCCTTTTTTATGTGCCCCAAATTAACTGTTCATTTTCTAAATAAAGTATGTATTAATGACAATTTTTCCAATTTTACCCCCATTCCAACTCCTCATTGAATACTCACTTAATTAAAATTATCACTTTCCAACAAATATTTAAGAGGTGGTTGGATATCGTGTGAGAGGAAGGAGAGAGATTTAGAAAATTAATGAAGGATATTTTAGACTTTTTCTTATATTTTACCAACAAAATCACAAAAATCTTAATGTCCGTTTATTTGTCAAAGTGGACAAATAATTTAGAACGAGGAAGTATAAAACTGATAATAAATTGGAGAACCCTAAGAATTCGAGTAACATAAGAAAACGTGCCAGCTTTACAATAGTTGAGGAGAGGATCATAGATGATGTTAAGAAACTTTTTATGGACGTATCGGTTCTCTTTCGACTTTTTAAAAGAGAAATCATTTATATTTATAATCAAGAATTCACGAGCTTCGGTAAGTTGTAATGGTTTCCTAATATTACACAGATGCTAAAGTTCAAATTTTCTAGGTGTGAGTAGTTTTTCATTTTTACCCAAAATAGTTAGTATCACGTTAAAGCGTTTTAGACCAGACCCTACCTTAAGTAAGAGTTAAACTCTGCAAACACTTCACATATCAAGTTCGGATTAACCTAATCACTGGAGAGACATCGGACACCCCCATAAATGTAACAAAAATAACTTTTTATAATCATGATACCCCAAAATTTCATTCTCATTCCATCGCTATTTGGACTTTCTTACTTTACTTATTCGTTTCTAAAATAAAATTTACTTCACTCGTAACTATATTGATAATTTATGGTATTCTTATTTACTTGTTCTCTAAAATAAAAAGGCAATTATTTTAATTATAAATATATTAAAAATATTTTAGGCCTTCTTTAATTCTGAGAACAAAAAGGAGCTAGCAAATTTCGGATCATGTGCAGAATAGTAAAAAATTCGCACGTATGGAACGTCTTATGATAGGTGTTATGAGAAACAAAAATATATGTGTTCTAAAAAACACGGCAAGTGTCATAAAATCATGATTGAAATCTCTTTCAAATTAATTTTAACCGTTAAAATTTTAATCCGATAAATAATGGTAAGTCCCGCACGTGGAAACTTATCTCATTCCGCACTAAAACCACATCGGAGATAGCGACCTCTTTGACCGCCTAGGATCTCCCCGGCACTGCTGGGTGAATCTACATATATAGGAAAATTAAGGACATTTGTTCTTTTATAAAAGGATCGCCAAAAAAAAAATCTTTCTTTCTTTTAATAATGGACAAAGAACATTAAGCCTTTGTTCTAACTCATGCTAACAAATTTTCATAGTCTTAAGATTGCCACCTAGTGAATATATTCACCATACAATCTTGATCCATCTTGAACTCGATCTTTGTAAAGAGTGAAAACTAAAGATACAAAATTTGAGAAGAAGATAAAAAACCTATATTAATTAATTTGTTTCCCATGGAAACTCCAAACAAACTCTTCGTTCATGCACATACATGTTTTGGCCATATGCTATAAGCGGTGGAAAATGGAAACCACATTTACTTTAGGAGAATCTCTAGATTGCATTATCTTCCTCATGTACCACCTAAACCAACCCCCCTTCAACGGTAGGGGTGTCGGCTCGAACCCGCCTCATATAACTCGAAAAAATGTAAGCGTGAGCTGAGATGAACTGAACTTGAGCTCAATATTTAAGCTCGAATTTTATGTGAGCTGAGCGTGAGCTTGACCCCGTTCAACCCAAAAAAACTCGAACCCAAATAATATAATATAATTAAAATATTATATATATATATATATATATATATAATAATAATAATAATAATAATTAAAATATTATATACTTATATTTTCTTTTTTTTTTTGTACATTTGAATCACAATAAAAGAGAGAGAAGAGGGCTCGGGAAGGGGCCTTGTTTCATAAGTGTGGGGTGAGTTACATATGTAGGGGGTCAGTTACTGTCCCCATCAAGTTCCACAAAATGACATAAACCTTAATGAGGATAGAGATTAATCTTTCGCTAAGGAACAAAACTTAACGCTGGGAAATAACACAAATGGCATTTTGCATCGATTCAATAACAGTTTCAGCACTCATCAGCTTTTGTTTCTAACTCTATACTGTATCATATAATACAACCACAAATTGTGTTATATAGGACATAAAATCGTCTCTCCCGAAATCATATCATTTCCCTATTCTACCATTAAAAATATAACACATGTCTATTTATTAATAACACGACAACTTCCTGTATTACAATATGCTCTTAATTTCTCTCTCCTCTTACCTCTTATTCTTTAAGTGGAACATGTGACACATTTTTAATGGTAGGATAGGTAAGATGATAGGTTTTGAGATAGACGATTTTCTCCCGTTATATAGTACTAATTTTTTCATATAAAAAAGTACTAAAATTGAGCATATATATCACTTTGGAAAAAAGTATATATTTATGTATCTGCTTGGTTTGAGTCTGATTCGAGACTCAAGCTTAAACTCAAATCAATTTTGGATCGATTTTGAAAATGAAACCGAATAATGTAATCATTTAGAATTTGATTTGATTTGACTTTCGAAATGGTTTAAGATTGAAATTAAAATATCAAATTAAAACGCAACTCATTCAGACCCGTAAAACACAAAAAAATATGTGTTTTTTTCCCTTCCCTTGATCTTAATGCTCAAATGGTATACCACAAATATTACATGTAATTAATGAAACTCAAAATTCCTGCCGGCCCTTGTTATTTAATTAACCACAGGTCCAAACAAGACTCTGTGCTTCATGCGTGCATATCTGAACTACTTGACATTCATTCTCTAATTCTTCCTTCTACCAAGAAAAGTTTTAAATTACTGGTATCAAGACCAAAAAATTTAAAGAAACGAAAGAAAAGGCACGTGATTTTTCTTTATTTTTTCCTAGATAAAGGCAGTGGCGGAGTCATTAATTAATTTTAGGGGGATCGTTGTAGAATAAAATGTATATTATATAAAGATACTTGAAATACAAAAAATCAATACATTATATAAAGTAGTCCCAACCGGTGTTTCAAGAAAACAAACTCATATATTATAGAGTTTGAACAAAAAAAACTACTTGACATGATCATATATATGTTACCTAAAGTGGTACCCTTCTATCTTTAATGTAAGCAAAATCATCTAATATAATATAGAGTTTGAATCAAAAGTTTCGGCGATTTCTCTTTCAATGTAAACCACAAAACTATATAGCAAAAAAAAATAAATCACAAGACTATCAGCAAGATACTCGTCATTCATTTTGTTCCGAAGCCTTGTCTTAATAATCTTCATTGATGAAAATGCTCTTTTGTATGACTTCATCCCGCTTATTAACTGGATATTCCCATATTGGACGACGATCCCCCAGATCCCTTGGCAAAGTAGTAGCCAGGGACGAAGCCAGGAATTTGATGTTGGGGGGCAAAACCGGTAAAAAAATTCCAAAATTCTTGGGGGCGATAAAAAAGGCAAAAAAAAATTCTTGGGGGGGCGAAATTGATAAAATTTCGATAAATAGTAGTATTTTTAAAAATCTCGGGCCCCCCCCCCCCTTATAATCGTCCCTTAGTAGCATCAAAATCTTCAAGAATAAATTCTTCACGACTACTTGGATGAATTTTAGACTCAAGCCTTGGAGATTTAGAAGAATTAATTTCAACACTTGGAAAAGTTACATTTTCCGAAGAACAACTACCACCACAAGTATCGCTATTTTTTCTTTTAAAGAAAGTATCAATAGGCTTCATTTTACTCATCTTTCACAAATAACCTGAAAATTAAATAAACAAACTGAATATAACTATAAAACGAATGATTCATTAAAAAAAAAATCATGACACTAAAACAATAAACAATATCTTGACACCCATTGAACTAAAACAATAAACAATAAACAATCACCTATTGAACTTCTAGGATTTATCATCATCGAGAATCAATAAACAATAAACAATATCTAATTCAAAATATAGGGTTTATCATCATAAAAAACTGGGGAATTTACCTTGGAGAATTTGTTGCAGAAATTGGGCCTTCACAAACAACTTGAATCAATCATCAATGAAAATGGAATGGCTGCTCTTGGTGCTCGCAGCTCACTGCTCCAATTTTTGAGAACTTCTCTGCTCAGTGCTCACTGCTCCAATGTCTGCGTGAAAGACCAAGATTAACGATTCTGAGAGCCCAGTAGAAACTTCTAAATGGTAGGTAAATTTGGGTGACTAACATATATTTTCATGTGATTTATAAACCGTCCGATCTTTTTTTAAGAAAAAATCTCTCTTATTCTGAAACATTGGATATATATACCTAGTATATAAAAAAATTGAAAATTTTTGGGGGTTTGGATAAAGGCACGTGATTTTTATCAGTACAAACAGATAAGCTACACAAAAATAAAACAACGACAATAAATAATTCATTAAATCCTCGATATTACGGGTAAGAGGAAAAAAAAAACAACACGAACATGAAAGCAGATACATACTATATATATATATATATATATATATATATATATATATATATATATATATATATATATATATATAGAGAGAGAGAGAGAGAGAGAGAGAGAGAGAGAGAGAGAGAGAGAGAGAGTCTTATTCATACCTCAATCTAGTTCGATTGAGTAAGAACGTCTACAAGGATGGACCACTTTCTATGGAAGCTATACTTTCATCTTTTGCTGTAACAATGCAGTCTATGCAATTTTAGACTGATTTTCTTTTTTTTCAAATTTTTGTTTATAAATAGCATGGTACAGATCTTATTTTAGTTAATTTTTTTCTAGGAAGACACCCTAAGAGTTCTTAAAAAAGATTAGGATTATAGGTGCATTTGGATTAGTTTTTTTTTTTATTTGATATTTTGAAAATTGAATTATTTTGTAAGAGAAGAGATGAGCCTCAAATTAACAATTTTTTAATGGAAATATGCTTAGTTGTAATACAAATGCACCCAACAACAATGGTGGATTTAGGATGACACTCACACTCAACTTTTTTTAAAACGCAAAATTTCTTACACAAAAAAAAATTCATTTTAGAAGCCTTTTTAAAAATTACATCTTACCTCTCTAAAATTTTAAATATTTATTTAGAATATGTCTTTATATATTTCATATCTAATGTACAAGTTTTATGTCCGTTCCTTTCTAGCACTATCCTTCAAAAGAGGGAAAAAAAACCATTTCAAATCCAAATTCATTTTTTTCTAAATTGGAAAAAATTATTTATTAACAGGATGTGATAGAGTTTATGTTCAAATTTTTGTTTTTAGATTTCGAAAAAACTGAAATTCTAGTTAGAGAAAATATAAGACTTTGTAACACACGAACTTAAACAATTATTATTATTTTAAAATTGTGAAGAATCTTTGATTTTCTAAACAATAAGTCAGATGTTCTATTACCAAATTTTTACTGACCTACCAGTGTGCTAACAGATTGCTAAAATTAACCGAGATTAGAGAAGATGTAAGAAGCTACATTATTGGTAAGAGGGGACCAATTTTGGGCAAAAATAGGATAGATTTCTTGACATCACATATATTTGTCTGCCCTTTCTGCCCACTACCTAAGCAATCACACACACACACACACACTAGAACTAGATATGTAGTAGAAAAAGTAGTCTCAGTCTCAAGAATACTGTCCGGCCGGCCGGTAACTTCTGATTTTAGGCAGCCGGTTCTGGTAATCTTTGAAATCGAAAGATGCAGAAACAGTTTCCAAGATAACTAGCCTTCTGTTTAAGTACTTTGGTTCCAACTCAACTATGGGTCACTTTGGCCGTCCCGGCTCCTATGCGGAACAGCTTTTTGTTCCGCATTGCGGGACACGATCTCAGCCGTCGGATGAGATTTTTTAACGGTTCAGATTTGGAGAGAGAATTTTTTTTTTTTAATTTTTTAAGTCCAACCGCAACTTCTCTCTCTCCAGATCTGGACCGTTCAAAATCTCATCCGACGGCTGAGACTGTTTCGCATAGGAACCGGACTGCACTTAGGCTCCTTTTATGGCCGACCACACAACCATGTCACATGAATTGAGTTGGAGCCTATCTCGAAAAGTAAATCTCACATCAATTCATGTGGGATATTTGTTAGGTCAGTCCACAAGACCGCCCTATATTAAAATTTAGAGGTACTTTCATTTGTTGAGCTATAGCTGAACGGTTCTGTTATGGGACTGAGGCTACTAAAATAGTCGTGCCAGACCACTTTAGCTCATATTCACCAGCATCACGGTTTTGATTAAAATAATAAAAACAGGTGGGTGCTTATGAAGAATTTTTTTATTTTTTTTTAATGAAAAGAGGTGATGTGGTTGATTGTGGACCAAGTGGTCCACAACCCCACATATAGCCCAGGTCTATATCAGAATTTTCTGCTATAGCTCCATTCCCATTGGCTGAGCCTAAAGGGCTATGGGGTCACTAGTTCATATTTAGATTTATATATTGTTTTACAAGAAAAACATGACACTAAATATTAATGATGAAAATGAGAGATTGATGGATTTGAACTCTTGTCTCAGTTATAATATTAGCAAACCACTATCACTTATTCCAAACTCATGGTTAGGATCCCTTAATAAATATTCTTTCAAATTTAAAATATAAATCTTTTTAAGAGTTATTTTTTTGTTGCAAAATATAAGTCATTTTTACAAGAATTGTGTATTTATTTGTTAATTTATCTTTACATTATTTTCTCTCTATACTCATTTTGGTCAAAATGTGTAGTTCTATGCGACTCTTTATTAATTTATTTGTTCTTTGGAGCATTAATCAGGAGTACTTTAATTATTTTGATTACTATTTTAATTTATATGAAAACTTCTAAAAAAACTTATATTTTAAATGAGAGGGGTATATTATTGTGATTAATTATGATGGGTAAGAGAAGCGTATTGAATAACTAATACAAATATTTTATGGTTTTTATCTTTATATTTACTTAAAATTTAACATTCTCTTAATTTTTGTTCATTTTTTATTCGAACTAATTAAAACTGGGCAAATATTAATAAATTTTAAATTCTTTTGGGTCACTCAAAAAAATCAGAGGAATCACTTTTATCATTAAACAATTGCTCAAGACTCTCTAATCATTCCATTTCAATGGGGTCACTTGCCCGTACTCCCTAGAAGGTGGCTCCACCAATGTCCATTCCTCTGATTACTACGCTGTGATATTTTTTTCAATACCGCTGATAAATTTGAACTATTAATTCTTTAACTAACAATTAAAAATACATATTTTATTTAAAATTAAATATTCTTACACAAAAAAATACTACATATCTTCATCATATTCTGCCTTGTAGAAGTACAAAATCACAATCTTCATTTTTTTATAAATTTTTTTTTATTTTTATAAAACACAATCTTTATTGTTCTCCATGATGAAATGTTAATATATATATATATATTGATATTTTTCTTGGTAATAAAAAACTATTGATAAATAGTGCCAACTCATCGAAGAGGTCAATAGCCCAGTGAGGCATTGGCCGGCCCGTGACAGAGAGGTCCCGGGTTCGATACCCTCCGCCTGCGGGCGGTAAACTTTATTCTACCTTATCTAGGGTGTTTTCTCTCCCCAATATGGGACTGTTCTCTCTCCCTAATGTGGAGCAATCGCCCATCGTGGCGTCAAAAAAAAATAGTGCCATCTCAAATACTAAATTTTCCAACCAGTGATTTTTAACTTCAACATGTTTGGTCTTCAAAAATAGGTTTCCTTACCAAGAAAAATGATACATTCTCTTCTTTTTTATCTTGTTCCTTTTTAAACGTTGAAACAATGTTCACTAACTGATCCACAACTGTATCACAAATTAGCATAAAACCTCGAATATCTATAATTTGTAAAATTATGCACAATAATTATAAAAAAACGGTGCTCACATTCTTCAAAAAGTTAAAAAACATTACTAGACAGAAACTGATAAAAATAAAATCCTCTAAAAAAGATGAAAATTTCTGATATGGATAATGATCCAATGAATCATGTGGTGTAGATTTATTCACATCAAGAGATAATTTTTTTTTACTGATGCGAATAAATCTACATCACATGTTACATTAGACTCGTGATTCATATTAGAATTAATTAACCTAAAAAGATTGAGCCTCTCTCCTCCGGGAAAGTCTGGCATGGGGCAGTCCTTGTGGGTACGGCCCTACACTCCTCTCACATAATTTGAGACAGGATCCACATGTATGGTAGGTCCCGCAGGCTTTCATGTCTCACAAGTACCCACAAGGACAGTCCCATAGGGAATTTTTCCCTCCCCTAAGCATCTCTTTCATCCCCGTATAAATCTAAATTTTGCTAAGCCAAATAATTCATATAGTACAAGTGATGTTTGTTCTCTTTTTTTTCCCTTCCGACAGAATCCAAAACCCATTGGATTTGTCAATTCCCTCTATAGTACGAAAAATGTTATGAAATCTCTATTTTCTTGTGTTTGCTTAATCAATTCTTACACTGCCTTATTTGTCAACTTTCTTTCTAATGAAAAACCAACAACAAAAACTCCATTTCCTAATTGCCTAATATTCAATATAATTAGTACTATTTGTTGTAAAATATGCTTGGATCTCCTACTTTTATGATCTCTTCAAATTCTACTAGAAGTTTCAAGTTCAAATATTTTACGAGTATATTTAATATTAATTTCTTCCTATTTGAAATTATATTTGATAGTTGCTTATATACTTTTTGGAGGGAAAAATGAAGAAAAATTCTCAAGCAATAGTAATAATAAAAGGAGCAAATACATCAGTCACTTCACCAATTTAAACATTGCAAGGGTGGTAGGGAGTAAGAGAAAGCTTAGATAGAGAGTGCGGTATGGGAATCGGGTAGCCCATGTGGTAAGGCTACCCGAACACGGGGCGGATGTCTCGTATTCGATTCCTATATCTCCCCATAATGGGGCAAATAATTTCTCCTCCTTATGAGGCTTATCTTCCTCCCCAGGCATGGGGCATGCTTCAATCTTCCCTATCTAGGGTACTCTCCACTCTTCCCCTTCGGAGGCAATCGCCTTCGGACGCTCAAAAAAAAAAAAAAAAAAAAGATAGAGAGTGCGGTACTTATTGTTTAAGCACTTAACAGAGTAGATACTAGTTTTGTTTGCCTTAATAAAATCAAAAGTAGAGTAGAAATGGCCAAAATAAGCCAAACATGAGCCTTATCCTCGATTATATTCATTATCATTTTGCAATCACTCTCAACCTCAAACTCCGATTATCCAAAAGAGGCTCGAAAGAAGAACCACTACAAGATTGATATACTCTCGGCATGCTCCAATGAGGCTCCAAAGCATAACCCCGTGAAGATTGCTATACTCTCAATTAGGGATGGAATCAACATTTTCTCAGGGTTTTGTGGAGGAAAATTTTAATATATAAATTTTAACATTTTCTCAAGTATACATTGCCAGAATGATGACTAGCTTCCATACTTGCATAAAGATTATAAATGTGGTTAGATTTTATTAAATTCTAGATTTTTAAAATACAAGAATTGGCAAAATAAATTAAAAAGTGTATTAATTTGAAATATTTAGATAGGCACATATCTTTTGTTTTTGGTTCTTTTAACTACTTCAGTTTGTGCACTCGAACATTGCATGGTTATAATGTCAAAAGCATCGCATTCATCATTTGATATTTTCAGTTCTAGGATTCCAAAGAAAATCCCTCTTCTTTTTCTTTTCTTTTCTTTTTTTTTTTTATTTAAATATTTACTAGTTTTTAAGAGCAGTCACTTTGTGCATTTATTGTAAAATGTTAAATCTGTCTTATATCCATCTCTTGCTTATACCACGAATTATTAAAGATTTAATAAGTTATATGTTATTCTATATCTCCACTAGTTCCTTAAGAAAAATCCAGGTTCACAGAAGTGACGGATCTAGGAATAAAGAATTTTAGGGCACCCGACAATTCAAAAATTTATGTGAAGTCATTTATAGTTTATACATTTATCATTTAAATGGAGAAAAATACACCATAGTTATATACTAATTTAATTTTTTTTTTCACCGAGGGCATATAACCCCACTGCCAACATATTTCATCCGCCACTGGTTCAGGGCATCCGTCATAGTGATCCTGTAAATTACATCATAGAATTTTAGCACGCTTCATTTTGTATGAACTTTCTTACTGTTCATGGAAAAGGAGGTGAAATTTCAACCCAGAAGTTGAAAACAAAAAGCAAAAAAGAAAGAGAAAAGAACAAGAAGAAGAAGACAAGTTGACTTGTCCAAAAGTAAGGACCAATTGATTAAAAAAATAAAAAGAACCCTAAAACATTGTAATGGCAAAAACGTCTATTTTGTCCTAAATATATTTTCACCTTGAGTTTTGAATCTCTTTTGTTTAATTTTATCTTTTATTGTCCTGAACGTTTTTACGACCTGTCATTAGTGTCCTTCCCGTCTATTTTTCTGTGATTTTTCCGTCAGGTCACTCATGTACCTTACACGTGGGTCGCTTTTGAAGGGTAGTTTAGACATTTCAACATACTTTCTATAAGAAAAATTTATGTACTCAATTGTTCAATAAAATAACAATAAATACCCAATTTAATTTATCCAAAAAATAAATCCCTAAACCCTTCATTTCCCCTCCATCTTCCTCCGCCCCTCACCACCGTCAACCACCATCACTTGCAATAACCACCATTTCCTAGGGCTACTTTCACCATCAAAATTTGAACAAAAAAGTTGAACATTGTGAAACAAGAACACAATTCAAAATTAAAACAAAAACCCATCGAACTCTCATGAAGATTATACCATAAAAGAAACTAAAATTCATCTAATTTTTCAAAATTGGTAATGAAGTAATCAACCACTCTCATCTTTTGGAATCACCTGGGAGACCTCTTCAGTCCCACCCCTAGAATAGCAAGAACCATTTCTTCTTCAAAGAAAATTTTAAAGCCAGGTCTTCAAAGCCAATTTTTTTTTTAAATGAAGATAAGAATTACAATTTCCCATATGAATTTCAATTTCATTAAAGATCTCCAAATAAAAAGAAACCCACGTTCGAATCCAAATTACTCATAAAACACTACCAAGAATTAAAAACAAAAAAAATTGAAAACAAACTTTCCATCTCTAGAGTTTTCATGAATTGAAGAAAAATTGGTTCTAGATGCAGATTTGGTTACTGAGTGGCGGGATATTCATGAGAAATGTTGGTTGTTGGACCCAGTTCCGAGTCTTCTATCAACTAATCAAGAATACAAAATCACAAAACAAGAAATTAAAATTTTGATCTCACAGATTATAACTATGATTTGCAATGCCTTTCTTTGCCTTAAGAGCTAACTTATTAGCCAGTCAAAGGATATAAGAAAATGAAACCATTGAAATGAAGAGATGAAGAAGAAATCAATCAAGAAAAAAAATATTACTGCACATGAATTCAAGTTTGGCATGTGAATTTTTTCATTGTTAAAAATGATTTTTTTTTGGAAAATTGTTTGATTTTGAAATGGGTTTTGATAATTGAATTCCATAGAACTTGAATACAATTATGATAGAGCTTAAAATTATGTAACGGATTGTGATTCTGGGCAAATTTCTTGGAGTTTGAAATGGATTTTGATAATTGCAAAGAACGAAATCGGTAGGATGAAAATGATCAAGATGGAGGAGGTGGTGGTGGATGAAGGTGTTAGTGGGGGAAGGTTAAAGGCGTAGGAAGATGGAGGGTGGGGGAAGGGGAAGGGGGTGAGGGTGAGGGTTTATTTTTTTTAGTTAATTTAAATTAAGTATCCATTGTTATTTTGTGTAACAATTGAGTACATAAGTTTTTCTTGTAGAAAATATGTTGAAATGTCTAAACTACTCTTCAAAAGCAACTCATGTATGAGGTACATGAGTGACCTGATGGAAAAATCACAGAAAAGTGGACGGAAGGACACTAATGGCAGGTCGTAAAAACGTTCAGGACAATAAAAGATAAAATTAAACAAAAAGGACTCAAAACTCAAGGTGAAAAGACATTTAGGACGAAATAGGCGTTTTTTGCCACATTGTAATCCTACTAGCCATAGCAAAATTACAACTTTTTCCTACATTATACAACGACAAGAAATAAATAAAACAAAAAACAAAAAAAAAACTATTAATATGAAACAGAAATTAACTAAAAATATCAGATTTTGATCAACAATTACAGGGTAGCCCTAGGCTTGAATCTTCACCACATAAAGTAGCTTCTTCCTCAATAATTCTAAGTATATGATGAACTGCTCCTGCAATGTCATCTGCTGAACTTAGAACACAGCCTTCTTCAGCCTGCAATTAATCACAAAACCCAAAACTTTTAATCCCAAAAATATTATATCAAGATTTACAAAATCACAATAAGAAAACAATGTAGTAAAAAACAGCCCTTTTTTGTTCTCGGAACAAGTGACAAGGTGATAGCTCATTTAGTTAATTAAAAACACCCTTATTAAGCGGTTATTTCGGAATTCAAATCACATTCCCGTCACATAATATATACAAAAAAAAAGGCAAAAGGATAGCAATAGAAGGGCCTTGGGTATCAGAAATCGTGACGAAGTTGTAGCTTAGTTAGTCAAAAGCATATTTTGATAGACAATTAGTCTTAAACTGAATTCAAATCAAATTTCCGAACCCCAATGTATCAAATAAAGAAGAAAGAAAATTAGTGCCAAAAGAATAGGAAGAAACATCCTTTTTTATGCCTCCATGATTGCCACCTAAAAATGGTTTCACCATTGAAATGCAAAACTAAGTATAATACCCAAAATACCCACACACAACACTTAAAAGATTGTTCCTCAAAGTCCAAAGACAGCAACGGTCCATGATAGCTTTTCAATAGTACGTATTATCATGTGTGTAAAGTTGTTTCTTGCATTCTCTAGTCATTTTCTGTAAGAATATTGTCCCTATACTATATTGTATGATAAAATAACCATATCTCTTATAAAATGAACCAAATATATATATATATATATATATATATATATATATATATATATATATATATATATATATATATATATATATATATATATTAAAGTAGCAATAAAAGTATGAGAAAAACATTATATATACTTAAACTATTTTCATTTTTTCTTTCGGTAAGTAAGTTTTTTTTATCTCTTTCGGTCTCTAAACTATTTTCGAACTATTTTTTTTTGTCAAATTAGTGTAAAATTGATGATTTCAAACCACTTTACATAACCTGTCCGGCATATGTAGCCAGACTTAACAGTATTTATGTCAATTTAAATTCTTAATACTTACTAGATGCGTAGAACACGTGATCAAAAGTGATAGGAAAACATCATATTTACCGAAATTTGACAAAAATAATAGTTCAAAAATAGTTTAAAGATATAAAGAATTAAAAATAAAATAAAAGTTTACTACAGAAAGAGAAAAACGGAAATAGTTCACGTGTATACATAACACCATTCTCATAAAAGCATTAGGGATGTTTTAGTGTACCTTGGCACTTATAGAGTAGAGGACCAACGGGTCCAAAGTGGTGACATTGAGGTGAAGTATGGATAGGTAAAGTGCCTGAAAACCAGTAACCATTTTAGAGAGTTGTCTAAATCTTCTTCTTGAAAGGATTCTAACGTTTGCATGAGTTTCTATCAAGGTTACTTCGATATCTGCAATGGCAGCTTTGTTCTTTGATGTGTACTTATTTGCTAAATGGCAAGAGGAAGAAGAGGAAGAGGAACATGTGTATTGAGGGTAGGTGAAAAATTGAGCAAAAGGGGTGGTTGTATTAGGCTGCATAAACTTGTTAGTAACCGCCGACGCGGTGGCAGTGGCGGTGGTAGTGGTTGTTGTGTTGTTGTCATTTGCTGCTCCGGCGGCCGAGGTGGAGGCGCCTTGTTGTTGTAGTAATATGAACTTTTGAGCTTCAAGGGACTGTAAATGGTGTTCCAACTCCTTTACAAATTCTATAGCTCCACCAACAATGGAAGCCTGGTCACCCTGCATTAACACAAACAAAAATTCTTTATAAATTAAGGGGTTTTCTTGTTTTCCAAAAAAATTTGCAAAATCTTGATTAATAATTATAAATTAAAATATAAAAACCCCTTTTTAATGGTGCCAATGTGTTGAATTAATCTATATTCTATATGAAGAAGAAAATACATACATGAATAGACAAAAATTAGAATGAAGATTCAACAGTGATGACATTGGCATTATCAATCCATTCCATACAGTGAAGGCAACCTGATTTAAAACCTGTCTTATCTATATAGAAAATAGGAAATTGAAGAATTTTGACCCACAAACATTCTGCAACACACATATCCACATACTCATAAACCAAGAATAAGTTTATCCTATAAGTTGTCTCTTCTCCCCTTTTCTCAAGGAGTTAGACAGATGAGTTAGACAGATAGTAGAATGGACGGTAAAACAGATATAGATACTCGAAACCATATAAAAATTGGCTCTTATCTATCCATCAATGTAGTGAATTTAGGCTCAGTCGGGCTTCTACTACTCCCCCTCATGGGGCACTCTCTCAGCCGGGACTTTCTATCCGCCCTACACGGGCTCCTCCTTTGATGAGGTATAATAAATAATTGTAATAATAAAAAATAAAATAAAAAGATATGTTAATTGTCAAAATTAATGTCATGCAATAATAACAAAAAAAGAGCATGCATGTTCCAAAAGGACCAAAAATTTCAATGAACATCAAGTGTTGATGAATTGTCAAAATCAAAATAATAATAAAAGATGGGATTTTTTTTTGTGCTATAATTAACCTTATTAGAGCCACCAAAATCAAAAACCCATTTCCCCAAAATCATCAATGAATATGCATGAATTAATGGAATCAAGAAATTAGAAGAAATACCCTTTGAACATACGATTCGGGCATGAGGGAACGCAAGACCGCAAGATGTTCATTCATTTGTTTTCTTCGGTTTCTCTCAACAGCAATGTGAACCATTCTTTGAGTTTCAGCTTCTTCTTTGTTCTTACAAACTCTTTGTCTCCTCCGCCTCTTCTTCCGGCCTTGTACGGCGGCAGCGGGTTCCGGTGGTGGTGGTGGCATGGAAGAATGATTGGAAGTAATATTATCTAAATTAGAACCTGGGATTTGTTGATTTTGAGGAAACAAAAAGTGGGTTTGAGATGCAGAAGAGTCAAAATTAAGGGCAGAAGAAGAAGAAGAAAGGGAATCAAAGATGATGAAATTTAAGAGTTCAGTTGAAGAAAGTGCTTCTAATAAAGCCATTTCTCTTTCTTTTGTTATCTTTGCTTTTTGGTGCATTTCAGAAGAAGAATAGACTACTCTCCTCATATATATGAGTTTCCCAATACTAATGATACTATTGACTTACAGAGCTCAATAGTATAATACTATATTATTACAAAGATCTTAATCCCTAACGAGTTGGATTAGTTTAGCCGGTCTCACTTTTAATTACTCCCACTAAATTTTTTATTTTAGATTGGACAGTCTATATTGATTTTGGATTCACTCCTTTTTCGCATATTTTTTACAATCCACTTGCAAAATTAGGACAATTAGTTGTAAATTGTAATTGAAAGAGTGGCTACAAGACAAATGGAGTTACTTTAGAAAAAAGGAATTCCGCCAACGATTGATGCAGGAAAAGTTATGGATTTGAGTTACCCATGATCAAACCGCCACTTGCAAAAACAGGTTCACTTATACAAGTAAGATTGTGGTTGAATAGTGAGTATGAGAAATAAATTATGATCTATTAAAGTGGTTGTACGAAAAAAAATTCTTGTATTTGTCAAATTTCACAGGAAAGGTAATAAGTTTTGAGTCATTCAGCGAAAAATTTAATGTTGCGTTCTAAAATTTATCTATCGTATTTAGATTATAATTATGTTGGTAGGTAGATAGGGCAAAAAAATCTTACGTCAAGATTCCTATCCCTCATCTACGTCATCACGTACAATCACGATCACCCGCTGTGTATATATAATTAGAAAAAATGTTTATATAGTAAATTCTGATTAGTTGAGGATAATGATGGGGACAGGGGATTTTCAATCATTTTTATAGCCCAAAAGAAAATAAAAAGAAAAAACAGTTCTTGAACAGTGACGGGAGAGAGAGACTGCTTCTTCTGTTTTCCTTTTCCACTTCACTTTAGGAAGCAGAGAGAAGAAGTAGACCTAAAACAGTGTCTCTCTCACGTGCATAATCTCATATCATTTTTTTCCTTGGTTCTGTTCTATTGCTTTCTTCTTTTTAGCTCCCTATAGGTTTCTCATTCTATTTTTGTGTTGTATTGGTAAATCCTCTTTTTGCTTTTTAATTATGCCATTGTAGTGCAATTACTCTTTAGTCCATACTCAACCATCCAGTCAATGAAGTTGGCTCAATAGCACTTGTATTTCAGATCCATAGATCTCAGAGTTCGACAATATTTTTCAAATAAAATTATTTCTATTCCAAAGTGTAAGGTTAACTCAATGTTCGGTCTAAATCGAAAAAGTGAAAGAGAAATGTAGCATAATTTTAAATACTATTTTTTATTTGAGAATTTTTGTCGAATAGTTTTACCTTGGTCCAAAAGGAATCAGTGATTCAAAACTCATTATGCCATCACGAGATAGAGAAAGAAGAAATTTCTCTCGGTTGTTTATCTTTTATGATCAATTCAGGACCGCGAGGTTCATGTGTTGAGATATGAACTGAGTCCATAATCGAGCTATTTAATATTTGCAAGTTTTGAGCAAGTTTATTCTTTCTAAGATTCAAGAAACATTTTCCCTCTTTTGGCAACTTTTGCAGTTGGAGTTACACTTGAGCCATTTTTTAACATTCTATCATAGTCATCTAATCCAATTTTTGAGCCGTTCACGAATGTCCAATCTCGTCAACTTCACGCTATAAATGTTAAGCCTGGGTGTGCGGAGATGTTGAGAATCCTATGTTGGTTAGTTTGTTAGCAAGTTAATTTATTCCTCGTAATGATTTAGCAATCCTCCTCTCTTAAGATACTTTTCGTAATAGAATTATGCCCAAGTTCATTTTCAAGGGGTGAAAATCGTTTGTATCCGTGTATATTCATATTTTTGTGCTCAACCACTTAGAATTCATCATGTGAACATTTCTTCTAATTATATATACACATAGTGAATTGTGAGTGATTGGACACATGAATAAGAATATATACAAGTACAGACGATTATTTTCCATTTTTAACACTGGGTATCCAAATATATCAAAAAATATTAGTTTAGTTGGCTTACTACTTCCACACTCCAAATACTCATAAGTTTTCTCTTTTGAATAATAATATATTTTTTTCCTAAACAAAAATTCAAATACACCACTAGTTTCACTCTGGGATTCCTAACCCAAGTATCCTAATTATAATCTTAAATTTAACAATAAAAAGGAGAATCTACTTTTAAAATAAAGCTCATCAACATTACGAAGGAGAATCTACTAAAAGAGCATAGATTGCACATGGGAGAACATCAGTCCGGCTCCTATGCGGAATAAGTATTTTTTAGTATGTGCGAAACTTTTTTTTTGTATCGAGAACAGGTGTTCTTAGTTTAAAAACAAGAATACCTGTTCACGCGAACAGTGTTTTTTTTTAAATCAATCTCAGACGTTAAAATTTTAATCCAAATGATGAGAATCCGTTCCGCACTGGAGGCGTGGAGGGAGAACATCACCAATCCAAACCACATGTTAGAGACAATGATATTTGATTTCCCCTAATTAAGGTGCATAATAAATTGTAGTAAATGCATGTTTACATCTGTTGTATGAATTTTCATTTCAACTCTGAGGAATACGCTAATCATTGACAATCCATTTTGCAAAACAACATCGAGGTTCAGTGCATTAATGACATCAATGCCAAATTAGACTTAACCGAAATAGCCCTATTCCTATCCAAATTAAGCTAACAAGTAAGTGGGCTAAAATTTTATGTTCTAGTAATTGTGGGTGGTCAATCAATGCAGTGCAGAGATCATTAGGCATAGATGATAAATTAGAGAAATTCAAGAAGGGGGGTTTGTAGAGTAAACTCCACTATTTTCAACTAACACTTGTTGAATCAAGTAATTGGATTTTGGATCTCGAATATCTTAGTAGATAAATTCATCACGAATATTTTCATGGTATAGTTTTACTTGCACTTACTGAGTGTGTCTTTGATTCCCGCCAAAGGTAGGAATAGTTGTTGGTGCATAAACAGCTCAAGTGAGTCTCTCTAAGACGCATCCCGCGTTTTAACTCAATAGAAAACGGCGCAGAGAGTCTTTATGATTGGAGTTCAATCATTTTTTTTTAAAAGTAATGAGAATTTGGTTATCTAAGAGATCTTCGGGTAAACTCTTGGGAATGAAGTTAGCGTAATTGATAGAGTCACATTTATTTGAATCTTTTATCGTACTTGACTCGAATTAGTTAGTCTACAAAATGCAAGTTGCGCATCATATTTCAAGAACACGAATCCCCCCCCTTCCCCCTTATTTTTTACTCTCCCTCTCACTCACCAACCATTTGTCCCGGCCCAACCCATAGCTCCCCCAACCCGTCAAGGAATCCTCAAAACTCTCACATGAATCTTTCGCCCATAAAATAACAAGCAAAATGATAGTGTACCATTTCCTTCTAGCGTGGCTACAAAAGTTTCCTAATTCCTTTATAAAATGTTCGATTTAGGCAGGGACTTCTGTTCATCCAGCAACTTCAGGCCTTGAAAAGAGAATTAGTAATGATATAGCGAAATCACTTATTCAACTTTTGTTGTTGTGTTATGTTAAGAAACTTTATGAGTTAAACCTTTTACCAAATAAGTTCGAATGCACTATTTTGTCTTCTAACCATTTAAATTATCAAAGGTCCTTAGCCCAGTGGAGCAAGGGCCTGCCCACGACCATGAAGTCGTGGATTCGATACCCTCCCCATGTAATGGGGCAAGCTTTAATTGTCTCCTTTCTAGGGCTATCTTCTCCACTTGTGAAGCGCTTCTCTCTCCCCTTATGGGACAACCGCCCATCCGAGTTTTAAAAAAAAAAACCTTAGTATGGTAAACCTCCAATGATTATTTTTACATTGCAAGACCCTAAAACAATGTAAAAATTCAGGGTCTTGCAATTTAAAAATAATCCTTCCAAACTTACCATACCAAATATAAATTGTTAGAAGATAAAATAGTGTATTTCGCCTCAAAATAAAAATCAAACTTTTGTGAGCAACACGAGACATCTCACCAAAAGTGAGAACATGCTGGATGGTATGAGCAAAATGTGTATTATTTCTGCTTAAAAGCGAATGTCTTTATATTTTAGCTTGATTAAAAAATTTACAAAATCATTTTAATCATAATCAATTCGTCACATTATTTAAATATTATTCACTCCAGTTCCAAATTAACTGTCCATATTTCTTTTTTTTGTCCAAATTAACTTTCTACTTTCTAAATAAAGTATGTATTAATAACAATTTTTCCAATTTTACCCTTATTCCAACTCTTCATTGAGTACTCTTAGTTAATTAAAATTATCAATTTCCAATACATATTTAAGAGGTAGTTGGATATTGTGTGAAAGGAAGGAGAGAGAAAGACATAAATTTTAAATTAGATTAATAAAATTAATGAGGGGTATCTTAGACTTTTACTTATATTTTACCATCAAAATCATCAAAACCTTAATACCCTTGTATTTGTCAAAGTAAACAGATAATTTGGGACGGAGAGAGTATTTTTTTAGTGACTGGATATCTTAGTATTTAACTCGATTAAATTTGGTGTGAATTTTGTAAGATAAATTTGTGAAATATGATGACACTTATAATGCATTCTGAATGACTCAAATTCGAGATATTGTCTTTAGCATTCCACAAGGAATCAAGTAAAGTAAGCGTCAACCAATTACACTAATACCTCTTGTCACATTATCCAAATATTCAAACTGGGATCCTGATAAATTTCCAGAGACCTAAATAATAATAATGTAAACATTATTTAGCTGCTAAATTATAATCTCAATGAGTCCCAACTTATGACCTAAATTATAGTGCAACAATGGGTAGCTCCGTACCACTAAGCACTACTTTGGTTGTACACTCTCACATTGAATCAGAAGAAACTTAGTTCCCCTTCTCAATTTTTCCAAGATGCTGCCAATAGACTGCCACGGGGTCTGCAACTGAGCTGGGGTGCTCTTGCATGGGGTGTGGGGGTGTAGGGAGGGGACCCAAATCTATATAGAAATATGCATAAAAACAAGAGAACAAGCTGTGCAAAAGCAACCCTTCACGTTCCCAAAGAAAAAAAAAATTGAAATTGTAAGGGTTAAACACAATTTCGAACATTAAATTTTTATTCAACAGTTAGGGAAAGATCGATAAATATTCTCGAATAGTTAATTATTCGCAAATTTAAAACTCAGTTGTCGTCGGATTAAATTAGTCTGAGACTAAAAATATTAGCTTGTACTAATCAAAATGGTGTCCAAAATGTATGTATTATCGATAAGTGAATTTATGTTAGCTGATCTGACTTTTAGAACTTTAGGGTTTGTCCATGTTAAAGTCACGAGTTCAAGTTCTCGGAAACTACTTTATATTGCATTTATCAAGTGTTGAGAATTTCAAATCTGCCAACTTATAAGCATATTTTCAATATATAAGGTTTGGGCAATCCTTTCCCTCTTGAGATACCTTTTGAGGGATTCCATTTTTAAAATGGTATTCCATCCCTGGGTGTGAGGGAGTGTGTTGAAAATCCCATCGGCTCGCTTTGCGCAATCCTCCCCTCTTGAGGTAACTTTTGAGGGATTGTGTTAAACCCAACTTCATTTTTAACATCAAATTTGTTTTGTACAAATTTCTACCAGATTAGTCGAGTTGATACCGGCCACCCGTCCACGAAAATGTGGGTAGTTGTCTATAGTTTGGATTTGCAAGAAACGACTAGCTCACCGCTAGCACCAGATTCTGGTAAGAGCTAAGGTTCAAGAAAAGTATAATTCATGTCACAATGTGTTTGTAAGGATTACTGATAGTCAACAATGAATAGACTAGGAAATTTGGAGTTATCATTGGAATTGGAAATACTACTACTTTTTCTGTGCTTCACAGAGATCAGATGGTGATTGTAATTCGATGGTTAATTTTGGGATAGTTCTGATATGGGTCATATTCATTGGACCATGTGTTTTAAAATTGGTCACATCGCTACAGAATACAGATTGATGAGAGAGACAATTCTATAATAACATGGCTAATTCTAAATCATAAGTTCCATTTGTACCTGATCCATATCAAAATTTTCCTTAATTTTGAGGGTAAAAAAAATATTTGGATAACATGCAATGCCCATCACTCCCATCTCTATCTCTTTCTATCTTTCTCTTTGGGAATATAATAAGGGTTCTTGGCCTTTCTGTGAGACGTGTGATTTCTACAGCAACCTTTTCATTGCCATCTGGAAGTATACGGCTAATAAAAATCTTTTCAAGATATAATAAAAATACTGTATTTCTATCAAAGAAATAAGTAGTTTATAAGTGTACCTAATTGTCTACAATGATTAAATGATGGGCACACAATGTGACATTATAGTATTAGAGTAGGTTACGATCCGGTAGTACAGGAAATCTAAGAGCTAGGGCCTAAGGGAAGGTAAATATAATACACGTTCTAAAATTATTTGAGATTACTAAATAATATACAAATATAGATCTAAATACATATAATTGTTAAATAGTTGGCAATAAGTGATGCCAGAACTCATAAAGGTTGGCATAAGGGAGAGTGAATCTGATACCATTCTAAAATTGTCTGAGATTACTAAATTATATATAAGTATAGGTCTAAATACGTTTGGATTGCTAAATAGTTTACTAGATATTATCGACTCATCAATCGTGTTATGAACTCGCAAGTGCGAAACATAACAGTGATTATATTAGAATAGCTTAAATTGCACCTGCAAAAGCTGACTCTTATTTAATAAATATAAGTATCTTGATAGAGTTTTTTTTTTTGATGAATGATATCTTGATAGAGTCGAGAAAAACTAAACCATACAAGTGAATGAAATGTGATGACATTAAGATCTAGCACGTCCTTGCTGGAATTCAGCATTTAGCATCTTTTCTGAGAAGATTCTGCTCTGCACCAATATATGAAACTTCCTAACTATATATGATTGCTGATTTGAAGTTTTAGTTCTACTGATTGTTGGTCAAGGCGATCCAAAATTTTGGTCCATTTTTTTCTACTGTTCTTTTAGACCCGGAAATAGTAATTTATATTTGCAGTGTAGTAATTCTCTAAAAAGAAACCCTCTATATATATGGCCATAAACTATTTTGGTTTTCTCTTTATTTTATAAAACTTTTATTTAAATTCTTTTTGTACACAAATAATTTTCGAACTCTTGTTACTGTCAAATTAACAAATAGAAGGTGGTTTTCAGCCACTTAATGACACGTGGTTTGCACATATTTTCGAGTCTACCGCAAATTCATCACTAGGTGTCCTTCCTCTCACATTAAGTGGTCGGAAACCACCACCCATTTGTTAATTTGATAGAAACAGCAACTCAAAAATTGTGTTTATACATAGAATTTACCAATATTAAATTTCTGACTTCGTCTCTGCTATTGGAATCTCAAGAAGAGCTAGTAGAAGAAAGAGAAAAAAAAACTCCAGAAGGGCTAGTAGATTAAAAGAAGTTTGTATACTTTCAATTGAAAGTATAAATGTACATGGTATGAATAATATGCTAATAATTTCAGCACAAACATTTAATTAAATACTCATGATGAAAAGCTAATCGATGAAAGACTCTTGAAGAGATCAATATAATGTATTATTATTCATAATGATAAATTTTTTGTTAATGAAGATAATGGACAAATGCAATTTCGATTGCTTCTATTATCTTAGAGAACAAATTTGTATTATAAGACTATAATTTGTCTTTTATACATTATATTGTTTTAAAGCCTTTGCATTGAGATGTATTTATTACCAAAGCCCGAAGTTTCATTGAATTTAATATTATTATTAATTACATGATTCATTAGACTTTCTTGGGTCGCTAAAAATACGAAATTATGAACTCTTACAAAACATTCTTTACGGAACCAAAAATTTCCTGAGCTGAGGAATTCACTTCTACTACGTATTTTTAAGGCAAATTAATTATATTATCTTACCACTATGCATATCGGGTTGAAAATATTTTTTGGGTGAATAAATGTTAATCCATGCATCAATAAATGTATTTTGTTAAGCCCCAACTTAAATTCTGTGTTTTATTGATAAACTAATGAGCTCATATGACATATCTTAAAATTGTCACATCAATATTATTTGTCCTAATAATACTAGTGGTATTGCATGTCATTTTAGAATATTTGCTTATTATAAATTGTCTTGTAAAATCATATTTTTACTTGAATCTAAATCAGATTATTTTATATGCATTTGCTAGTATGTTGCCAACATTTTTTTTAGTTCTCCTCTATGTAATTGGTTTGTCGTCCGAAATAAAATATTCCATCTCAAAATTAAAAGTGTGCTAAATATAAATAGATTGCTCCACCAAAAGGTGTTAAGATGGATCCTCAAAAGAGGTTGAAATTATACATAGGGTATAAGTTCTGTTGATTGGTACATCATTTTTTCCAGCATAATGAGGAGAAAGATATATATAGTCGAATAAAAGTATTTGTATTTCATTTTGATCCTCAAGCAAATGAGTTTGTACCAAAAGTTTAAAAGATGAATAGTCAGAAATATTTTATAACAACACATATAGCATGTGTTTATAAAGTAGTCATTTGACATTGACATTGACATTTATATAAAGGTTTTGAACGATTTAAATATGCCTAAAGCATATAAGTAAATTCTTCCTAAAGAATATAGACGTCAATTTCTTATTGATTAATATATTATGGACATATAACATATTTCCATGTAAAATAGTTTACTTGCCAAATTTATTTTATTTTATTAGTATGTCTGCTATTTTGACGAAATGAGTACATCCTACATTAGGTGGAGAAAACAAAAGAATAATGTGGGAATATCATCATTAAAGCATCCTAATTCCTGCATAAGCTCTAGTGAACTTGGAATTCAATAGAGAAAATTTGCAAAGATTTGCAAATTAATTGGTTAATAGATTGCTAATTTCAGAAGTGTTGCAAATTGAATATTCCTAATATAGATGCATTTACTTTAAAAAGAAAAATTATATAAATAACGAATTCAAAGCACACATGATGTGTGATTGACCTTTTCGTTATGAAAGTAAAAAAAAAAATGGATTAAAAAAGATTAAATCATCAAAATATCCCTCCTAAAGGGTTTAGAAAAACAAGTACATGATGGAGGTTTTGAAAAACTTAGTATTTACAAATCGAAATATCTAGAAGATGTAATTTGCTTATCGATATAGAAAATGTTTATGTGGACACTAGCACATTATGTAGTATTTCAATAGTCATCTAAAAGATAGATATTGAGAAAATGCTTTTACGAAGAGCTCTTAGGTCATGAAGTACCTATATAATATATTTTTTTCTCTTAAACATGACGACTTTGAAAAATTAGTATTAAAATTGTCTTTCATTATCTCCATGCGTAATTGCTTTCTATTAGTGGGAAAATACATCCCTGGTTGAGTTGGATGAAAATAATGTCTAATGATATATTGAAGGAGATAAATGACAAGAAATATTTCACAAGATTTTCTTTTATAAGAAAAGTGAAATAATGTTCTACAAATTAGTCTTATGAATATTTATAAGAATATTAATTGGGGTCCTGAAGAGCACAACTCACCAAAACCCATAAATGCTTCCTTGTAATCTTGTATTGAGAATATAAATATGCCACCATTGTGGCATTAATAAGATGACTCCAATTTTTTGTATATCTCGTGTCTTGTTTATTTTCTCTATACTCGTTATCTCTCTACTATACTCTTTTTGTTATTGTTCTCAGTTTGATACAAACGTGTGACAAACACAACTATTTTATGACAGATTGTATGTTCTTAAATGTTTATGCAAATCGTTTTTTCTTTTTTCTTTTTTTAAATGAAATTTTTTTTATCAATCCAATTTAATCCAATCCAATCTAATTTAATCCAAACCCAGTGGATTGAGCTCTTATATGTATTCAATTGGATTAAATTTTGAAAATCGAAAATTTTTAAGATTGAGAATAAAAATATGATAGAACGTCTCAATTTATACCGTGTACATCCCTACATTTAGCCTTCTTAGAACTGTTAGGGATTTTCACTCTAAAATTTTAAGATGGCGAGATTCCCCATCACTAGGGCACTGGGTCACTTTAGAATAACCTACATCAAATATAAATCAAACTCCTAACTTTCACATACTAACTTTCACATACTGAAAAGTTTACGAGTCAGGAGCGGAACCAGTCAAACGAGATTCACTCTTAAAAAAAATTGAGAGCATTTCACACAAGTCATGTTTTCAATTAAAAAAAACTCCTTTGAGCAACAATTAAAACGGAAAACGAGTGAAATTGACTAATCACCCCAACAAAAAAAAGGTGCAATTGGATCATCATAATGTGCTTTAGAACTAATCTAAATCAATAGTCCAATGACGGACTACTACGAGAAAAGAAAAAGGAATTCATCTTTTAATGGTATTTGACTGAGGTGAAGAGAGAGGGATAAAAAAGAGAGAGATGAAAATTATTACTCCCTCCCTCCTAAATTATTTATCATTTTTTAAGCCTTTCTTTATGATAAAATACTTGTTAATTTGTCAAATTAAGAAAGTATTTATTGATTTGTTTCAGTCTAATCTTTAGTCTAATAAGCCACCAAAACTAACATTAATTGTATTTTAAAGTTTCAACATAATTTTTTAGCCCTTTAATTTAAAAAATACTCCCTCCGTCCCAAATTAATTGTCCACTTTCTAAATAAAATATGTATTAATGACAATTTTTTCAATTTTACCCATCTTCCAACTCCTAATTGAATATTCTTAGTTAATTAAAATGATCACTTTCCAACCCATATTTAAGAGGTATTTAGATGTCGTGTGAAAGCAAGGAGAGAGAAAGACATAAATTTAAATAAGATTAATAAAATTAATGAGCGGTATTTTAGACTTTTACTTATATTTTAAAATCAAAATCACTAAATCTTTAATACGCGTGCATTTGTCAAAGTTGACAGGATAATTTGGGACGGAGAGAGAAACACAGATTTAAGAACTTTCTTAATCACCGTTGTTAAATAAACCTCCAAGAATTAGAAGGTTTGTCACTTGAGTTTAATACACATTAGGCAAAGGTTGGAAACAAGAACACCATTACCCTTATACCTCTAAAATACCTCTACAAGAAAACAACTCTCCAACCACCTCCATCCCCAAGAGCCAGTAACCTCCACCCCCAAGAGCCAGTTACCCCCCCCTCCCCTCCCCTCCCTCACCCACAACACCAGAAAACAACCCAATAAAAGAAAATCTTACAAACATATAAAGAAAAATTTCTAATTAGATCCTAACAGTGATATTGGAAGGGGAAAAGATAAATTTTACTGCAGAAAAACAATTTTTACTCAACAGAGGAAAAGGAAACAGAGTAGAAACACTGGGAACTGTAGCCCTTATCTGGAACGAGTAGAAGAAAGCTTTGGGACCGCGGTCCAACCTGTCAGAGACACTGCAGGGGAATCCATGTGACATCCAGCATCCCCTCAGAAAGTACATATTACCAAACACATCCACATTTCACATATCATCACAAAAAAAAAAACAAATCTTTTTAATCTCCAAAAAAATATAAATCAACTCAATAATACATCAAAACAAAAATGGTCTTTTGCTCAATTTGAGTAAAAAATCTTAAAATTAACACGGGCAAAATTGTAGGAAAAAAAGAAACTGTTTGCTCCTCCATCTGTAGAATATTTTCTGCTGTGAATTACATTTTTTTTATTACATTGAGCAAAAATCGGCTCAATTTGAACCAAATAATATTACCCCGTAATTCAATGGCTTTAGCAATTTAGCTTCCTATTTTTTCTACCCTTCAGTAATAATTTTGAGTAGGGATAAAAGGCAATCTATTATAAGCCATCTCCTATAAGCACAAAGAAAAGTATCCTATAAGCACAAAGAAAAGTAGGGAAAAGGACTTGCAACACCCTATATTAGGGAAAATTCTAATACTGAACCCGGTCTAATGGAACATGTGGTCCAAATTCATCCAAATAAACAGAAAAATTCTCTCTCTTAAAATGTGGATGAATCTGAACGACATGTTACATATTAGAATTAACCATATATTAGTTGTACTCTTTGGACAATTCTTGAATTTATCCACACCATAGCAACTTCAACATGCAAATGCATGTGAATATACACATGTTAAGCTACCATATTACTATTCAGAATCAGACCCCCCCACCCAACCCACCCCCAAAAAAAAAAACAGTTAATTAAATGAAGCTAGGCAGAGGAATGAAAAGAACTTGTCTCCAGAATGCAATCCAATATAAATGTAACAGAAAATCTGCAGGAGTGCAAAAATCGGAGTAGGAAAGCTAATAATGAAGCTGCATGATTCTTCTCTAAAACAATATTTGTGTCGCTGCTTTAAGGACAGAACTTAGCTACAATCCAATTCATTTACTGGAAGGGAATAGCTGGAGACACAAATTCCATCAAAACTTTAGAAGTAACAGAACAAAAGTTTAGCTTCACTACCAAAATTTTAACTTAATGCCGTAAAAGTATAATGATCCAACAGAAACAGATAAAGTGAATGAATAGACAAGTAAGATTGCTAAGGCGAAGGCTGAGGATACAAACAGCGTATCAATAGACATGTTTACCAACCCCGTCAACACATTAGCCTGCATGAATAAAGATAATTGTCATTAGTTTTGTATCGTACGTAGAAATGATAAAAAAAAAGATCTGGGAGAGAAACTGAAAGAGGACAACTGCTTCTTACAAGAAGAAAAGATCCCAATAGATTCTGATTAAATGCTTCTTCCAATAGGGAGAGCTTACTTCTCGGTATAAAATCGGAGAACATTATTATAGCCAGAACCTGAAAATTTGTAACACGTTAAATAATATAAGTATATAACTTGGTGGAGATAAAGAAGAAGCAATATTTAGCAATACTAGATGCCATTCTTAAGAAGATATGTAAGTCAGAAGCAATAAAAAACACAATTAGATAATTGTTTCTCTAAATAAAGTGCCCCTCCCCCCAAGACAAAAAAAGAAGTAATTCATACGTTCTTGAAGAATGAACAGTATCTACAATTCGAGCAAAAAAAGTAATTCATACGTTCTTGAAGGATGAACAGTTAAGCCAGACAAGAAAGCAAAAATGCATAATGCAGCAGTGTAAATAAAGTGCATTCACCTTTCATGTGAGTGACTGCACATCTTTGAGACACAGGCCTTACGATAAGGTCGCTTGGTAAAAATAAAAACACTCAAGATATCCCCTTTTAGGATTCTAGACAGAATGAAACAAGCTCTCCAGATCTCCCCATTTGGGGTTCTAGACTATGTTAGAAGCTGAAGCAACAGCAGTTCCTTTGAGAATTAATATTGAAACTCCCCAAGCTTAACCCTATCATACAGCTGGTTAGCATCTTGAGCTCGGGTAATGATCCATTCCACACACAGAATTAATTGATAAGTATGTTATTTAATTATTAACTGCAGTTGTTAAATCTTTATTCAGATATTAATATCTACCCACCTACACAAACAGGATAAATTCGTACTATTTATGTTCTGCACCCTTCCATTTTGAACTATTTAACGATCTCCAACTCGGATTCAGTTGCAAGCACAGAGTGGTAATCTAACAGTTGGTCTGGACCATCCACAAACTTAGTATCCCACATTACTTTTCGTGGCAAACCAGAGAAATGTTCCGTACATCGTGCAGTGACTACTCGACAAGTTTAATTGACCAAAAAACTACAAAGAAGAAAACACTAAGGTCAACTAAGTCAAAATAATTAAGCCAGTTGTTAAGATATGCAAATCATCTGAGGTAGTCAAAAAGCATAGTAGCATTTGAACCAAAGAAGAAATACTCCTCAAAACTCTGAACAAATAAATATTCAGGTTTCTTGAAGAAGGCTTCAGAAGATTGATGTTTACCTGTAGATTTGCAGCCAATACAAAAGTCACATATGTCATGTTGCACTGCAAAGCAATCCAAATTTTATCTTAAATAGAAGATTATAATCCTGTTTCCTTTACATAGGAAATAAGAATGTCATTGATGCTAAAGAAAACATTTAAATAAGTCTTTGAGTGAAGTCCTACCATTCTGCGAGAGACTTTCTCCACAAACTTATCTAGAAACAAAGTCAGGGTCCTGCAATATGGACAAACAATGAGATTGCTATAGATGTTGGAAATTTTTTAGACAGTGAGTTTTAGAGGCGACAGTATACCAGAAGAGAAGACAAAGAATAGAAATTCTAATCCTTGCCCTCTCGTTGGGTCTCGACATATTACCAGTCTGGTTTCCAAACAAAAGATAGCCACCTAATTGCACTCCAACAAGATACATACCCCAATATCCTGAAAAACACAATAAATTGGGTAAAACCTACAATAAAGCATTTCAGATTTATCTCCTTCAATTGGTGGGGAAAATGAGCATAACCCCCACGGGTATGAGTTCAATCTTTAAAGACAAAATCATAAAGATCTGAAAACACTCATTAGAAGATATAGTGTGAGAATAAGTGATTATTATTGTATCTCAACTTAATTAGTTATGAATTGCATTTCTTTACAACAAATCAAGTTGCTGACTGATAATGTCCATTGCTGCTATTGGACAGATCTACAAGTAAAACAGAAAGTTTAGCATATTCAGACATCATCATGAAACTCCTCTTCCTTGGTGGAAGACTGGATGGAATTGTTTATTCATCGTCATTAATAGTACACAACCCTAAATATCTCAGCAGATAACATTTGATGAAAACTTACAGTACAAGGAAAAAGCAATAGGAAAAAAAATTCAAAAGCTAATTTGATCGACTTATTTGACATTGCCCTTACAGTGCATACTGCATAGTACTTAAACAAGAAGCGACCGGGGGAGCATTTTCCATGGTAATAACTCAAATTAGAAAAAAAAAAATCATTCAACATTAGAGAGAGAGAGATAGAGAGAGGTAAAGAAAAATACAGCACTCAAACAACAAAAAGATCCCAAAAGAAGGAATTCCCCAATTGTCGGAACAATTGAGAATACATATTTGTCTTGCCATCAAAATGCACAATCTCCTACTCAAGCCACTCTTGCCTGTTTGGTTATTGTGTAATCAAATAGAACAAAAATAAAAAGTGGCTACCATAAAAGAAGGCTGCAAAGGGAAAAAACAACAAAATAAACACATGGAACAGAACTGTCCTAAGAGTAGTGAAATTTTATTTCGCATTGGCTCACCAAATATGCTGAATATTCCTTCCTTGTTTTGGCTAATGATGTCTGTTCCCCTTTCATCAGAAAGCAAATACTTATTCAGCCCATGCAGCAAAACATACTGATATCCTAAACACACCAAAATACTCCAAATACTTAGCAAAACAAAATGATTGTCACAAGCAATACATAAAAAGAGAAGTGAGACAGAAACATGAATGTTTACCTGTTAAAATTAAGATACCTAGAATCCCACAGTATTTTGGAGGCAAATTAACTAGTGTTGTTAATATTGCCACTGCCGCAAGTGTGAAGAAGAAATTCCAGTGAACTCCATATTCGCCCACGTGAACCTATTTGAACAAGGATACAGCTCTACGTCATCCACCTTCCGGAGGAAATTATCAAATCTTGAAGAAAAAAGATAAAAATAAACATCGCCATGCATCATAATTCACCTTGCCCAATTAAAACCATCTTAACACAAGCCAATGCCAAGATACCGTGGGCCTCAACTCAAGCTCCCACAGTTATATTCCTAGACTAGAGACATGTACAAAAAAGTCTAAATCACACTATTGCATTGGATTTACCAAACTGCAGAAGAAATTTTCAACTGTAAAAATTGCTTACCTCAAATATAATACAATAAAGTTTTTATGCAATAAGTAAAATACAAGACCAAATACAGATCAAAGGTAAGGATAATCTTTTACCTGATAATCAACACCCGAGGTAAATATAAGTCGGGCAAAACCAAGAAGAATCAGAGGACTAGATGAGCGGACTGCATTTCTCAGTGACCTGAAAGAGAATAGACAAGTATGAATATTGTTGTATCTGATTGGCAGAAGCAGAAATCTGCACGAACAACAACCAGCACTAAACCCAAAATAAAAAACCCCAAACATATTTGGTCAAAATGAAGTATTAACTTCTGACAAGTCAAAACTAAACAGAAGTCAGATATTCTAAATAACTAAACAGGAAAAAAAAAAAAAGCATTCTGTATCTGGAATTATGTATCTAACAAAAGGTCTGGCTGCATCCCCAACTCTTTCAAGCAATTGTAAGCAAACATGTCCACCAAATATTTTGATATCAAACTAACAATACAAACCACAAATAACTTTCGCCTTCTCTGTGTTGCATTAATGACAAACAAGGTGGATGAATAATAAAAATAAAAAGATATAATGAAATACTTCCATATTTTATTTAGAACAGGTCCAAGACTTCAATGTTCATTTCTGGTGAGAACTGAGAACCCAACCATGAGAGTGAAATGTTCTAACTTGGTGAAGAATGCAGACCAGCTAACCTGCTCATGCTTTCTAAACGTGTTATTCCATGTTTGATCATCTACGGTAATGTTATTGATCCAATGATGCTAATAAACAATCAAAATTAAAATCAACATTTTGGTTGTGGAAAAAAGAATATCGTGCAAAGAGCAGATCCAAATAGCAAGCACAGACAAAATGAGCAAATTTCTCATTAGAGAAAGTTATGCATCTTGGCATAGAAAGTAGAGAAAACAAGGACATGTTAGCTAAAGACCATACTAAGGAAATTTCCCACATTATGTACCCCTACTCTGTTGATTCTTAAATCAAGCACTACTGCCACAGCTCCTCCCATCATGGAGCCTTCAGCATATTCAGTCGAAAGAGGCTACATTAATATTAGCCACACTACAAAAAAGATCAAGATCTAACAAGGAAACGGAAGGAAAATAAATGTTTTGGTAAATCGAAGTCAAGGCTTAAAGCAGTGGCAAAATGAAGTGACAAAAAAGTGCATCAGCTAGAGGAAAATGTCAGGTAGAGATGTTCCCACGCGATTCTTCTGACATCCACCACATATTCGAGCTTTCTTGTATAGATATGACATTGCAGATGACAAATGCATGAACACTGATAGTATTACTGCAAGTAAAAAAATTACATGTAGCCACACTGCAAAAGTAGTAAACATTTAAGGACCACAGATTAAATATCACATCATTATGGAATAAGTAGCAGTTTTCATATACCAAAAAACACACAGTAATAGAACCAAAAAGTGCATACACTAACAGGAAACATCTCATGATCAATAATGTTGGGCAAGATTTCTATCCAGAATCAAATTATTGATCACTCACATTCTTGAAATACCCCGCGCCTGTTGTGAGACCAACGAATTGGCTAATACAAACGAACCTACCCCAAGATCCATCTAACATGATAGCAAACAGATTGTTAAAAAAGTAGTTAGTTAGCCTCTGCAGATATTTGAAGAAGTTTTGACACGAATACACAGAACAAGAGAAGACGAAAGAGTTCAAGAAACGAATTATTTTATCGCAATTCAAAATGTACTTAAGAGCATGATAAAAAAGAATTCTACGGTAAATAATGTCACATTCAGTAAAGATTTATGATACATGTATAGGATGTACTCGATGCATCCGTAATGCTCATAATTTCCCCCTAGACCTAGCTGCTATAGAAGCTCCATTGGATTTTACAAATTGAAAGTAATTATTTAGCACAGCCAATTAGCTAAAGAAGCCTCCAGTTGTTTTCCACGACAAATAAATGGCTTTTTACAAAATTTCCTCACTTTAATGAGCCGCCAGATCATAATAAAAATATTTAACAGTAGCAAAAACTGGGGAAGGATTTTCGAAGGTTCCCAAACCAAAAGAAAGAAAGAATTCAAATGAAACTCAGATCCTCCAACTGGCAAGGAAAAACTGATGGTCTAATTATTTGCTTCAAGGGACTCTTCTCATGTTAACCATCAAATGGTCCGCTTAGAAGGTTACCAGAAACCTAAAAACTAGGGAAGGATTTTCGAAGGTTCCCAAACCAAGTAACTTTGCACCATCTGAAAGTTAGAAAATTAACCGAGCTTGTAAAAGAAATAGAGATATGTCTATAGTCCAAGAATTCGGAAAGGATTACCAAGCCAGTGCCGTAGGTCTCTGCTTTAGCATATCTTCTAGGATATATCTTGAAGTCCACAGCCAAAATACACAAGCACGTAAGAAGCATCTGCAGAAATTATCCTCGAAGCCAACATTGGGATTCGAAAAGAAACTATAACTTAACATACCACGAGAGAAAAATATCTAATGTACATAATCATATACAGTTACATACCATAGAAACCCTGTAAGATGAAACATTTTCCCTAAGAGAGGGAACACCATCTTCCTCATGAGAAGATCCAAATCTGTATTGGATATTGATGGAATCCAGTTAAGACAACAGGCAGACTTAAGAACATTGATCTAAAATATAAGAGCATTTCCAAGTCAATACAAAAAAGTTACTGCAGATGTTGGGATTTACCTTTTAGCAGCAAGGGAGATGAGTAGCACCAAGATTACAATAATAGTGTTTAGGAATGTCCACTCAGAAAGAACCTGCCGAAAACAGTGTCCATACAAATGTAATTGACCACAGGTTCTGATAAACATATATAATATATAACCATGCCAGTATCGAAATTCAAAATCCACATATTTAAGTTAGATATTTCCTGATCAACTGCTAACCCTCTCTCGGCTGTTATATAGAAAACTTGAAGTAAATAAAACTTTGTTTGCAAGTATCAAGTGAACACTTCTCCTAACATAAAACAAGATATGTTGATATTACTATCTCAGGATCCTGATTGAATAAAAATAACTCAAAGCAACAAACTAAAAGTTATCTTTAGAATAAGATATTGCAAAGTGTTCAAATTCTCCTTGGCTTTGAGAGAAAAAATAGTAGAAAAAAATTAAAGCACTTACAGTCAGGAATAAACTCCATGGAACAAAAATAATGAGAAAATCTGAAATAATTCCGGCCACGTAATCCCTCAAGCTCTTACTAACAACAACGGCGTCATCGTTTTTCTTAAACGAGGCTTCCTTTACATTATTAGGACCTAGAGAAACAATAAACTCTTATCAATTGCAAAAGTAACAAGTGAATATAAATTATACCCTGAGCTCGTCAACTAAAGCACCATCAAAAACCTTGCTACATCGAAAAAACAACATTCACATATTCAGAAAGATAATATAACTAATAACAGTCACTCTTACTAACAAATTCATTCACAGATCCCTTAGAAATAACATTACTTTAAATTGCAATTCCACAATCATCCCAGCAAAACTCTTTTTCGATTTTAAAGTTAAGGATCAAGTCCTCTTTGAAACTTATTATCTTTTCCAGAATAACATAGTTTATAGTGTATGAAGTTTCAGGTAAAGTACTTAAATCTTGCTCCAAAGTCCATACGACTACAAATAGATTAATTTTCCGGCGATTGCCACATTTTCTTCATTATTATAACTTTTTAACAGAATATACAACACTAAATCAAAATACATACAAATAATAATAACTGAAATGATGTTATAACAATATACAGTCGATGCGAAATACTAAAAATTAGTTGAGGAAAAAAAAATTAATGCTCTGCATCATTTAATCCGTAAGAAACATGCTACAACAACTAATTTTAGATAAAAATGAATTATAAAATTTGACGAACGGATTCAATTTCACAAATTCAACCACCGCAATGAAATAATTTACCGAATTCATAATTACAGCCAATTGCACGTCGTATAAGTATCACAATCTGAAATCAGAAAACACAATAATTAAATAACGAATATAAGAAAACCTAATAATCAAAAAATTTAAAAGTTTCGGAACTTTTTAGAGAAGGTTTCTTACTGAGAATGTTGCAAGGATCAAGAAGAGTTCCAGCAGAGAAGATCCTGTTAAGTTGCTCACAAATCTGTTCACATTTTCTTTTCACCATTATCATATAAATATAAATTTGTATTAACGATTCACGAACAAATTTTGCTATTGTTTAGAGAGAGAGAAAGAGAAGCAAGAGACTTACTGTTCTTTGAGATGCTTGTTTGGATTGAAGGACTTCACAGACGAATCCATTTGAAGTTGAATCGCTGAGAATTGAGTTTCTCGTTAGATTGATCAAATGCTAATATTGAAATTCGTATTCAACGAGGGATTTTCCTGTTTTTGGTATAGTTGTATTTTTCAGTTCATTCATGGTGACGGCTTTAAAGTTTCAACGAGATTCAGTTCGGTAATTTTTTTTTTTTTTAAAGGATGTATTAGTTCCTGCTGTTATCACTAATACTCTTCCTCCTCTTGATTAATTTATATATTTATTGTTTTCCACCAAAAAAAACTAATCAGATCCGTTCTTTCAGTCGGGCCATTTTAAATGATAAAGTTCTCAATATATTTTTATTTCATTAGTAAGTTTTGAACTCGAAAACTTAAGGAAAATTAAACTTCTTCAACTAGTTGGTCCTAAAATATTTTTAATTTTGAATATATTATACTATTCAATGTTCCTCTTTACGATTTCTGGTCTAAGGAAAAAATGAGTGTGATATTCATCAAAAGTGGATTTATTTTCGTGAATTTGACTTATCTCCTCCTTCAAATGGATCTTAAAATGCATATCCGCTACTACCCTCGAAAAGAGAGGATGGAAGTGTGTATAGAGCCTACTGATTCCACCAAAGTTAAAAATAAATTTTATTTGAAGAATAAGGAAGATTGGTGAATTTGCTCTTTTAACATTTTACAATTAGTGAATTAGATCTCTAAAAACTTTTTTAATTGTTAGATCCAAAACAACTTACAGAGTGGGATGGAAAGACCAAAAGATCCATGGCAACAGAGAGACCCCTCAAAATAGCATTTTGCTTTGCTGAAATAGGGTGTTCATGAAAAATTGAAATCGACCAAACCAAACCAATTCAAATCAATTTTCCGGTTTGAGCGGTGCATTGGATAAATTTCGGTTTGGTTTAATTTTTTTATAATCCAAACCAAATCAAAACGAATATATATATTAAAGAACTCTTTTGTAATAAAATATATTGAACTTCTTATTTATAACATGACAAGCAACCTCTTCAATTGCTAACGTAAGAGATTGAAGAGTAATCTGTTGTATGTAGTTTTAGATTCACCTTAAATTTTTATTTTACTTTGAAATTAATAATGGTGTAATTTTTGTATTTTTTGCTTCTTTCCTCGTAGGATAATTTTTCAGTAATTTGTTTGAAGTTTAAAAATCTAATTTATATTTCATTAATTTATTTTTTTTGTTGCGTTTAAAGTTGTGAAAAACAATAGACATATTCCTTTATATTTTTAGTAGCTATGTAATTATATAAAAAAAAAGTTTTATTTTTACTTTATATTGAAGTTCAAGAATAAAAAATTTATATTTCATTATTTTGTTTTTGATTGTGTTTTAACTTGTGAAATAATAGTCTTATATCTTTTATATTTTTAGCAGCTAAGTAATTGTATAAAAAAAATTTTTTATTTTTTACTTTATAATCAATATATTTTGTATCTCCCGAAATCGAAAAACCAAACCAAACCAAACCGATACAAACCGAATGCATCAATTTGAGATTTTGAATGATTTGGATTGGTTTCAAAATTTTCAAAACGAATATTTCGATTTGATTTAAAAAATGTGTAAAATCAAACCAACCCGAACCATGAACACCCCTACAGTGAGAAGTATGGCCAGGTGCATGACGGGGGATTACAAATTGCATTAGCTCATTTTTTTTCAGACCAATGATTTTCTATGGGTTTCAATGTAGTCTGAGTCTCACCCCTATATTTTGCATATAATTTAACTTCATGGTACTTGGTAGGACTCTTGGAATCATGGAACATGAAGTGTTGGATTTATTTTACGTGATGAGTTCAGTGTTGTCATGGTATGTGGATCCAAAGTTTTTGGTGCCTCTGCAGGGTCGGAACGGGTAGAAGCTTTAGCTGGCTTCAATTTTGTATAAGACCTTACTTTTACAAATTTAGATGTAGAATCTAATTGTAAGGCCATTGTAGAATCAACTAGATGTATCTTTCACTATCTGCTCATATTTTAGATATGATCTGTAGTACTCCAGGGGATTAATTCTCTAAAATTTGTTATGTGCACAGATCGATCATGTAATATTTCCACTCATATTATGTCTAGAAACTTTTGTGTGCTCAGAGCCTCATTAAATGGGTAGGGGATCATTCGAGATTCCTCATCCATTGTGTAACATCTAGTATCAATTAATGATACTTTGTTTTCCGTTAATAAAAAGAATAGACTACCTTCATTCCTTCATATAAGACTTTCATTATATATTGTGAAAATTAAGGAAGAAAAAATTAAGATATTTTTTAATCAAAATATCAATATTACTCTCTTCATTAAAATCAGTGGTATACAAGTCATATTTAAAATAATAATATTTGTATTTTAACTAACAAAGTACCTTTTTTTAACTTTCTTAAATTTCACAATATGTAATGAAAGTCTTATATTAAGGAATGGAGGGAGTACTATATTGTTTTAACCTTTTATTTTTTTCATTTTTAAAATTTGGATTGAATTTTTATTTGAGAATTTTTGTTTGAAAAATTAAAATAGTGAATTGTTTGTAAAAGGAAATGTGTGGCATAAAGTGAAAAGTTGTGTTAAAAATGTGTGGAAGTGGTACACAAGTACATGATTGGATGGATTTTTCATTTGTGATGTGTTAAGTTGAGTTTTTTGTGGCGGTTAACTTTTGTAAGTAAAAAATAAGGTTCGCAACGGAGAAGTGAAAAAAGAAAGGTAATTGAAAAATCAATTCAATCCCGACCTAACATTGTTGTTTGTGTTCAACGATTCGGCTACAGTGTTGAACATAATAAAGTTCAGCACCTTCGTAATACGATTTGGTTCGTTGGATGAAATCTGACGGCAAGATAATGTATAGACATTTAAGCCAAACAAAACACCGAATCTCCTTATCCCTTTAATTTTTTTAAAAATTACTCCAACGCCTCCATTAAATTTCTCTCATATCTTCATAAATTTTTTCCCCTATATTTGAATATATTTTTCCAAAATTTCTCTCTATCTCCACAAATTTCGGCAATCATTTTAATGTCTCCATTAAAATTTTCTCATATTTCCATAAATTTCTCCCCTAACTCCACAAATTTCTCCTCTATCTTTGAAGATATTTCCCCAAAATTTTTCCATAACTCAAAAAATTTTGAATTCCTCTATCTCCATTGTTAGATATTTTCTAACAAATGTAAGTTAGGTTTCTTACAGCTGTTAGTTAGGTTTCTTACCGCAGTAAGGAAAACATCTAACATAGGTAAAAAACATCTCCTCTAACAGCTGTAAGAAACTAACTAAAACATATCTAACAGCGGAAAGAAACACAACTAAGAGCTGTAAGAAACATAACTAATATAGAGATAAATAAGATCTGAAAATGACCTTATAAAATAAATATGGATTTAGAGTATAATCAATGTAAAATAGATTACTCAAAGTAACTATTATTAAATATGTTTACTGTGGCCCAAATAAAAATGATCCAAAAAGAAAATATTTGAATCTTCCAACTTTTTTATTTTCTCCACCATTTTTTTCGAATAATGAACATTTTCACAAAGAACATAAATTCACTCTGCTCCCAAAATCAATGACCCACAATTATCTTCAATCAAATATAGTAGAAAAGTCATGTTTATCAACATGCCGTTTCCAAAATTCGTATTTTTTCACCAAAATTCAAGTTAAAAAACTTGAATTATTTGACTTAAATCCAAAACCCAGATGTAGAAAGACAGTTAAATCAATAAGAACTCCAAATTTGCAGTATTTTAGAGATCCTTCAAATATGGGGCTTGAAAAAAAGGATAAAGCAGTTGGAAGATTATCATGATGCCGAAATTGGTGGAAACAACCAAGACTTTTGGGAGAAAATCGTGATTTGGAGGGGGGAAATCTTATGAAAATGGGTTAAAATGATATAGAGACTGGAAAATAGGATTAATATGGATTAGATTGTGTGGTAGATTTTTTAAATGGTATGATGAGATAGGGCCATCATATCAAAACATGTGAGAATTAAGGGATAAGATGTTGTCTAGCAGGTGCTGAAAAATTACCTGTCACGCACCCTTGCCCCAGCGTGTGTTCAGTGGGTTAGCTAAATACTTTAACACCATTTTTATTACAGTTTTCAACATGATTTTTTATTCTGATTTTCAAATTTTCTCACAAGAAATATTCAGTTTTTCAATTTCAAGAGAGAAACTTTCAAACAAAAAACCATACAAATACAGTATAAAGGAATTTCTCTTTTCTATTTGCTTTGAAAGAATTATCGTTATTTTCTCTAATAACGTTATACTCTTGATCATCCTATATAGAAACTTTATATTGTTTCAAACCGTTGACACATATACAAACTACCTCGTCAAAAGGATTGAGGTGGACAAGCTGGTAATCCCAACTAGTAGGGAGATAATGACAGGTCAGTCGAGCGAACAACGAATCGGGGGAAAAAAAATCGACCATAGTCTGCCCAGGTTGTCAGGGGAAAGACTTGACCAGTTAATCAACTAGGAGCTTGGATCCAGACCAGCTTGCCCAACCAACTACTAGGCGAGCGAGCCCAGCAGACTCCCACCTTAAGAGGGATCTGCCAGAAGTACGTAGTGTGCGTCATTTTATCAAAGGATTTGAACCCATTCTTTAGTCTTATCATCTTCATTACTACCATATGTTTTTATTTGAGGAAGAGAAGATAAGATGTGTCAGAGGTTAAGGCTGAAATAGGTGCAAAATTCTAGTACGGTTGAGGACGATAATCAACAATCGAGTCAAGGCATGGGAGGGTACCCCTCGATCTTCATGACCGCCACAACTCAAATGATAAGGTCGGAGTGCAAGGTTATGACAATCATGGATAGTTTTTAGGCAGGAAAGTTATTTAGAGCCTCTACAAATTGGAGAAGGCTGAAAGAGCAAAGGAAACGCGAGACAACACTCAAAATACTTTTTTCATAATATTTTACTTTGTATTTATCAACTTTCCTTATGTTTCCTGCATTAGACTACATGTTATTTTGCCTTTCATCACTGGCTTTTTTGGATCGTCTTAGCTTCCCTCGTGAGAAAATTCTTCTAACAATGTGTAAAAGCTAGCCCCTTCTGCTTAGCTTTCTGCGCGAGAGTTTGTCCTCAATAACGTATACTATATTAAGGCCAATTCTAATATTTATGCTTAACTTTTTGCGTGATGATTTGCCTCCAATAATGCATATTAGACCAAGTTTTCCTTCTCCAAACTGTAATATATTTTAAGAGAATGAATTATAAGATATTCAATTAAGACCGACTAACTAATCATTTAGCTCGATTCCCAACTGAATTTTTATGGCAACACAAACACACAAAAATATTTATCTATTGACTGAATAAAATGATAAATCATTACATATTCAAAAGAAAAAGTTTGCACTCAATATACGCATCCACCTCATGTTAAAAAAAATGAACTTGTTGTTTTATAAGATTATGGAAATTATTAATCATCGATGTATTTGTAAATTTGTCTTACTTAAGGTCATATAACATTAACGTTGAGAGAATGAAAAGCAGTGAATCCTATCATTTCTATGATAACATTGTAGAATTTAAAACATGGATTTAATAATTTTTAAGGAAAAAAATATCATTAATTATATCAATAATTACATATTGTAGGAAAAAAAAGTGAAGAATCCCCACTATTAAAAGGAAGGACCTAACTTTTAAATACTATGATACATCAACTAGTATGGAAATTTTGAGCTATATATAAAACATTAAAATCTCATATCTGTCATAGTAAAAAACTCCCAATTGTTAGGAGATTGTAATCACAAGATAGCTATTTTGAGTGATAACTATATGCAATTTGGCTCCACAGGTCCAAAAACAATTTTACTTTGGTGATTTTTGTCCAACATCTATTTTTTTACAAAACTAGGTATCAAAACAATTTATTTTTGGTGAGGTAGGTCCTTCCGTCCAAAATTCCATCAGTCAACTGTTAATTTGAAATTTGAACATGGTCAACCCTAAAACTATCAGGGGCATTTTTGGGATTTTATACATTAAATTAAACCCCCTCCCCTAACCCGACCCACTATTCCCCTCCCCTCCCCTAACTCGTCCCATGCACACCACCACCTCCACCACCTTTATCTGCAACCACCTCCACCACCGCACCATCACCGCTAATACCACCACTGTCCACCGCCGCTGATACCACAATTGTCCCTCCCGAAGCCCACCGCCCGTAACCCATCCCCTGAAACACACCACCACTGTTCTTGTGGAAGAATTCAATACCCACAAGGGTTTTTGGTATAAAATTCATGGGTAATTGTGAAGGTGAGAGAGAGGAAGTGAGGGGATGAAGATGGTTGCGGGTTTTGCGGATGAGGTGGTGGTGTGAAGGTGAGGGGAAGGGTCGGGTTAGGGGAGAGGAGGAAGGTGGTGGTGGTGGTGCGGTGAAGGAGAGGGGGAGAGAGATGGAGAGGGAGAGGGGTGGTTGCGGATGAAGGTGGTGGTGGTGATGTGAATGTGAATGTGAAGGGGATGAAGGTGGTGTTGTGAAGGTGAGGCGGTTGGGGTAGGGGAAGGGTTTGGTTAGGGGAGAGGGAAGCGATGGGGGTCGGGTTGGGGGAGGGGAATGGTGGGTCGGGTTAGGGGAGAGGTTTAATTTAATATGTAAAATTCCAAAAATGCCCCTCATAGTTTTAGGGTTGACCATGTTCAAATTTCAAATTAACAATTGACTGATGGAATTTTGGACGGAAGGACCTATGCCACCAAACATAAATTGTTTTGATACTGTGTTTTGTAAAAAAATAGTTTTTGGACAATAATCACCAATTCGAAATAGCTTTTGGACCCGTGGAGCCAATTTGCCGATAACTATATGGCCATCATCAATTCGGTTCTCTGTTAGGGACGAAGCCAGGAATTTGGTGTTGGAGGACGAAACTGCAACAGTATGTCGAACTACATATAAAAATGGCAAAAAAAAAATTCTTGGGGGGCGAAATTGATAAAATTTTCCAAACTATATATAAAATTTCTATACCTAGTAGTATTTTTAAAAATCTCGGGATCGACCCCCCGCCTGTCTTCATCACTGTTCTCTGTCTTACTCTCAGTTATTTAAATATTACTCCCTCCGTCCCAGATTAACTGTCCACTTTTCTATTTTAGTTTGTCTCAAATTATCTGTCCACTTTCTAAATGAAGTAATTATTTATGTTGAAATTTCCTATTCTGCCCTTACTCACAACCCCCAGTTTAATACTCTCGATTGATTAAATAGCAGTCCCAATACCATTTAGAAAGGTCTTCAGCAGTGATATATGGTAAAGGGGAGAGAGAGAGAGAGAGAGAGAGAGAGAGAGAGAGAGAGAGTTGAGGATTAACGTGAAAGAGAGAGGAGGAGCAATTTTGAAAAGAATTATATAGGGATATTTTAGACTTTTACTTTGATTTTACCATCTAATTCCTCAAAACCTTAATCTCCGTGTTTTTTACAAAGTGGACAGATAATTTGGGACGGAAGGAGTATTATGAATATGTCAAGGGGCATTTTTTCCCTTCTTAAGAAGAAAGTTGAGACGAAACTTGAAAATTTTCGTTATGAATAAAATACAGATTAAGACAAATTAATGACTCCCGCTATAAATTAATACATGTTGACACACCACCAAATAGAGAAGTGACCAGGTGAGGAGAGATCGAGAGGAGGATGTTTGTGAGTGAGGAAGGAAAAACAAACAAATGCACGATTGGCTGGGAAAGAATTGCGATAGAAAGTTTGAAACAATAAATCAATTTAAATAACAAAAACGGTATGCTGGGAAACATGATGGGATGAAAACTTTCACTTTGTGAGACTCATATTTCATATTACAAATAATTTAGCTTTAATATAATGTTAATAATTAAAAATTAGTAAAAACATGTACGTGGGGATTCTGCTAGATATTCAGAAGTCAATATCAGATATATATCCCTACTGTTCATTGATTTCCAGATCATATATCCTTGTTTCCAAATTCCATGCATATATATTATTCATCAAAAAACAAATCCATGCATATATTAAAAGTATATATATTTCTTCTATAATATAATTCGTTTAAAACATTTAACGAAAATTAAAAAAAATAAAAAAATAATATACTTTGTTACTCAAAATATCAATATTACTCTCTTAAATAGAATTAGTGGTAAATATCAAGTTCTATTTAAGAGAATAATATTGATATTTTGACTAACAAATTACCTTATTTTTTGCTTTCTTAAGTTTCACTAAATACACTAAACGACTTGTATTATGGAACTGAGGGAGTAGTAAAAGCATTTCTTTTGGCACATAATAAATAAATACTAAAACTCTCATTCATGCAATATGCATTTCTATAATGTGGATCCGTATATGATACTAAAAACTTTAAAGGAATTAGTAACATATATAAAAAAAAATAAAAAAATAAGAAAATAAGAAAAACGAAAACAAAATCGAAGAGAAAAATTTCTACATTAAAAGAAGAAAAAAAAAGAATTTATACTCTGTTGATATGATCTCCACCTTTTTTGGTGGCTCTTCCATTTTTATGCTCTTGCTCTCCAAAAGTAATGCAACTTCTGGTCGGATTATGTCCTTTAACTATTTTCGCTTTCACATGTTCCGGCAATCTTAAAGTAAATCTTTCGTAATCTTCTTCGTCTTCGGTCTTAACAAAAGAATGTCCGGTTGAATGTGATCTCGAAAATCTTCCTGCAATATTATTACCATTTTGTCCGTGATCAACTTTTAAATGATCACTTAATTCGGAATCAAGTTGACAATGTCTTTCGCTCTTTTGATCGTCTTCATTTTCATCTTTGATCGAAATAACGACAAATGACTCATCTATTACTGTCGAATTAGTTTCACTTCTCTCATGAATAGCTGAAGACTTCTCTGGGGAGGCCTCCGCGGCAGAGTCAAGAAATCTCCGACAAACCGGACATGTGTTATGTGATTCCAACCATAAATCAATACATTCTTGATGAAAAACATGACAACAAGATGTTAAGAGACGAAGAATATCATCATTTCCAAATTCAACCAAACAAATAGCGCATTCTAACCCATATTTTTCTTTTCGATAATCTTTAACACTTGAATAAATAAAAGTAGGAAAAGATTGAATAATCTTAGGGTCTAATCCAAGAAAATTAGAAGGAACTGATGGACCCACATGAGTACCATTAGGACCATGTCGAAGATGCCATGTCCAAACCATATTCTGCATTAGACACCTACAAATGTATAATGAAAAAAATCCTATAAAGAAAAATGCAAGAATTATAACTGTAAGAATTATCGTAATAGGTGGATTACTATATGTGGTTGTTGGGGCCGAGTTCTGGACATTTCCCGTCGACATTGCCTGAAAAAATAAGGCAAAAAACTTAAGGTTTGGTTGGCCGGAAATTGACCGGTCCGGCCTCAGGTATTTTTGTATTAATATCAGAAAATACAAGAATTGGCGTAAATCGCTATAGGTGAAAAATGGGAAATGGGAGAAGTAAATTTTTTTTGTGTGGGGATTGATTTTAGTTGTGTTGTTGCTTAGTAGAGTAGCAGAGAATGAAGGAGAGGCATTAATTATAGTATAGTGTAACGTGTGGCAAAGGTGGTTTTTATAGTCTATGGCTAGAATTAGAGTAATTGAACGATTCCTATGACCAAAACAAATTTTGGTTGTCTAAATATTAGCATTATTAGTTTGTAATATGCCAAAAAGATTCTTTGTTACTTTTTCTTTAGTGAGTTTTGGACAAAGAGTAACGTCCGAACCCTTGACTTCGGAGTTCTTGTTATTTTGCTTCGGAGAAAATAGAGGACTATATATAGAAAACAGAAAATGACTTCTTGTATTACTATTAATATCATATATCTAGTAAGAGAGCATCATTTGTCAGCAAATATGTAAAATTGTCTTTTAAATAGGTAGTACCGTACCGTACTCTTTTACTGTTAGAAATTTTCTGTTAGTAGAATATGTAAAAGAAAAGCGAACACATAGCAAACATGTATTTGTGGAACACAAAATGAGAATTAATGATTTTTTTGACCTCTTTTACTATTTCATTTTTGAGGAACTGTACCACTTTATCCCATTATGCAATTAGTCACATTTCTAAAAATTGACTTTTAAAGAAAAGTGTATGATATTGAACAATTTATGTTAGTACAAGATTCTTATGCCATATGTCATGATCCGAATAACTACAACAATCTTTATAAACCATTATCATTACTATTAAATTGCTTCTTTAATGAGACTGGAATGCATATATGATTTTAACATCTTCAATTTTGACCATTCAATCTTTTTGGCTTGTAATATCGTACTCCCTCCATTCCTAAATATAAGACTCTTTAGACAATTTGAGAAAATTAAGGAAGTTGTTCATTCCACCTAAACTTCCAATACTACCCCATCCTCCCTCTCTTTCTCTCTCACTTCTATATTATAAAGAAATGAAAATGTTGAGGGTATAATTGAAATGAATTGTTGACACCTAACAAAAGAACCTTAAACGACAATTAATTTGGACTCCTAGATTTCTCCTAAACGACAATTAATAAGGAATGGAGGGAGTATTTAATAACTACAAAATAAATAATAAACCATATAAATTGCACTAATTATAAATCATGGTGTTAATATATATATATATATATATATATATGAGCCCAATTTTTAGAGGTTGTGTGTCGTCGCACACTTTGCACATGGTGATAAACGGGCCCGAGTCAATGATTCAATAGTTGAGTAATAATTGAATAGTTATTCAAAAAACACTTGTTCTTGAATAACTATTCACTCATCTCTCAATTATCAGATTACGATCCAATAAGTTAAGACCGTGTCTATACAGTGCTAACAAAAATCATATCATAACTGAAACCAAGTTTACAACAATCCTGCATTTCTAAGTAAATCTAGATTTAGAAAGTCCTCTTTTTTATTTTATTTCCTACTAGGAAGATTTTGGATTGTTTACCCTAAAAAAAACGACAGGTGCCTGAAACTTGATCACAATAAAAAATAAGGCTCATACCTTCCAAGGTTTTGGGGTGATTATTCCCCGCTTGTTTTTAGGAAGTAGAAAATGGAAAGAAAACAAAAATAAAATTCGAAATGTCACAATTGCAAAAACTAGTTCATATGGAAGGAAATGGTAAATGCATTTGGCTAGGAATTTTTTGTCTCCCCATATCTCATTCCATGTTCTCACTAATAAAACATTAATATATGTTACTTTTTTAATTAAAAAAACTAAAACCTACAGAAAATAGTGGAACCCGTAGAAAATAAATAAATACGTGGCAAATATCTATTCATGGAATAGAGAGATCGGGACAGAGAATTATTTTGCCAAATGCATCACATATCTAAGAAAAAAGTGAACAAACAATACCAAAAGGAAGAAAAAATCACATCTTTGGCTACAACAATCTCCAGAATTACAACATGATACCGAAACTACTATAGAACTTGAAGTACAGAGTGTTCTTGATTGGAGTTTCATTGCGTAGAAGTCAATCAAGTTACAGATTCCCCTTCTTTTCGATTCAAGAAAACTTTGCAGTCACCTAAAGATCATCAATCCAGTCGCCGTAAATTTTACTGATTTTATCTGGACCTTTCCACTTCAGATGAGGTCTCTGTCCAGTCTTCTGTATCACATTAGCCAACTTTTGTGATGGAACCACATTGTGATAACCATCTGCGTGAGGAATACAAGTAACAGATCCAAGAGCAGCATCGACTGGAGGTTTCGCAGGAGCAGCTACCTGCTTGGCGTCTGAGGGAGTAGTAGGAGTTTTGGCTTCAGATTCGGGCGTTTCCCCACTGTAGCGGTGCAGTTCTACAACAAAAGTAAGTAATTTGAAGTTTAATTGGAAAATGATATCGATTACATGTTCTTTACTAGCAAAATAGACCCAGAAGAGCCCGTGTGCAAGGTAATAACACAGTATCCAAAAGAGACCAACCAAAATATTTTGAACCGAATCAAAAGCTGTCAGGATAAATATATGCCATTGTATAAATCTCAACAAATAAAATTTTTGAATTTTTGAAGCTACCGAAGTACACTAGAAAGCAGTGTTGCCAAATGGTGGCCATGGCACTATGGCATGGCGAATACGGCAGTCACCTCTATACGCAATGCGCGTAACGCTCTAATATGACGGTGTCCGCTATTCATGTTTCACGGGCGTTATGGCGGTTACGTTATGTCGTTTCATGGCGGGTATAGCAGAATATTAACCTTTTTTTTAATGTATCAGGTTACTTTTTGGCTACTTTTTTGCTACCTATGTGATTATTCCCTTCTTATATTATATTTACCTAATCCGAATAAACAATCAACGTAATCAGTCTTCATTTTCTTACCGTCTTTGCAGTATCAGGTACGTTCCTTCTTCTTCTGCCTCTCTCTTCTTTGTCTTTTTTTTATCTCCATTGTCCTTCTCTTTCTTCCCTCTTTTTTTTTTCTCCATCACTCTTTCTTCTTTTTAATCTCTGTTTTTTTTTTCAATTTCTTCTTCTTAATCTCTGATTTTTTTTATTATCAAAAGGTGATTATTTAATATCTTATTTTTATCCTCTTTTTTCTCTCTTCTCTGATTTTTTTAATTCTGTTTCCCATTTAAGACTCAAGGTTTTGATTGATGATTAAGGTTTTTCCATGTTCTGAGTCTCGTAATCTTGTTTTGATTATCGTTTTTGTTATCATATTGTGAGAGTTTTGAGTTATGCATTCTTGTTATGTTATGAGTTATGACTTACGAGATATCCTAGTTAAAGTTTGGTTAATGACTTTTGAGTTATTTGTTTGATTCATGTTGTTGTTGTTTTTTTATTTATTTATTTAAATTATGCAATGTTTTATATATATTTTGCATTATTCTATTGTGTCCGCTATAACGTTATGGCATTTTTTGACTTACCGCCATGATCCTCCATCCGCGATTGACAACACTGCTAGAAAGACGGCACAAGATTGGTTCTCACTGATCATGAAACCATGTTGAGAGGGGAGGAAAATCCAGGTATCAATTTGGAAAAAACCTCGGTGGTTAAAACTAGTAATTAGCTCAACTAATCATTTCCCTGATAAGATTTATTCCTTTCAGGAGCTACAGGTCTCATTTCGGGTATATTGACCCTACATTCCCATGAAAACGTTAAAAGCATTGCAATATCATCAATAATTTTTATCACTCCCAGAAATACAAAATGTCATCCCTATAAATGTAGTAATTTGCCTAATATTTCACACACAGGACAATGATGCACAAAAAAACTGACCAAGAATATGTACATGAAGCTGCAAAAAGGACAACTTCCAAATGATTACACCCAACGAAATACAGGAGGGTTGATCAGACACTCTAGACTGTATGGAGAAGCAGCAAAATCAACTTTTTTATCATCTAAAAAAAAAGTAATGGGAATGCATCGTCATCTAAAACTAGAACAAGACAAAGTCTTGGAATTTCTATTGGGCGGAGCTGCAGCAGCTACATTAGTTCGCAAGTACTCCAACTGTCGTATCATACCAGGGGTACTTAGACTGACCTTCCCTGATGTTTTCCATAAAACAAAGGAATCTCCATTTAATTTTTTAAACTACAGGAACCTGAACCATTTGCAATTCCATGAAGATTATCCTTTTTTTTCAATGTAAAAACGTCCCCTTCTCTGATTTTAGCAAGGATAAATTTTAAGATGCAAAACGTTTTAGAACATTGGTCATGAGTTCCAAAGTCAAAAGGCAATGACGAGGCAACATCGCATTTTCAGTACAATTAATTTGTGTCCATGATTAGATCAAAGTATACAAAATTCCCAAGTATGGCTTCTCCTTTTATGCAATTATTCTATTTTATTATTCAGCACTTCCATTTTTTCCTTAAAAATAATTAATTTTATGTGTTTTTTACATGAATTAAGTCATCATTACACAGTAAATTTTATATGTCTCACTTACTAGTAATATAAAGGGATCAAGTATCAGACACTTAACCAACACACCTTAGAAACTCCAAACTCTTGACCTTTTATAATTAGCAAGATCAAATAATAACCCAATGTATACGAGCATCTTGGCTAAGTGTACGACAAGGAGATAGCCCATACGAGTGTGTTGGTATCTCATACACATGCAGAAAATTTGAGAAATTAAACGAATGATTGATCCTAACAAATCTAAGTGAGAGATGAACACAACACTAACTCTATTGCACGTAGACAGCCAATTTTTAGCACCTACAAATCAATTCTTAGGATTAAACATAGACTGAGAACAGCCACTACTTGCATAACATATGAACCCTTAAACATCATGTGGAGAACATATAAATTTGCACAAAGGTACCAAGTCCCAATCCTCAAGTGGATTAAAATGAAAATAAGAATGACAAGAAATATAGATGCAGTGATAATCCAATATTAGATAATTTCGAAGATTGCAAAATAGAGATAGGGAAGATGTAAGTGAATGATACCTTCAGCCCCATGGGCAAAATGACACTTGCTGCCAAAAGGACAATAACCGGTCAGCTCCCACTTATTACAAATTCTTGTTTTCCAGTTTGATGGCTTCAGAGTTTGTCCGGTTACAGTAGGACTACTATATGATCCACCACCAGAGCCAGGACCCAAACTTATAGCCTCACTTTCTCGAGCTTTTGATTGTTCATCGTGAAGAAATGTGCAATTCTCTCCATACGGACAGCCCTCTTCAGTATAGAACTTCTTGCAGTGTCTTCCTTTATACGATCTCTGAGTGTCCGTCGCAACCCCAAGTATAGGTATCTGAAATTCCTCCCTTGGCTCTAATGAGGGTCCCCTTTCATCCTCATGAGCAGCCACAATTTCTTGCCAATTGGGAGGCGGTTTCCTCAGTTCTTCAATACTATGTGCAAAGTTGCAGTTAGTAATATAAGGACAAGTCCCGGCTCGAAATTTGCAGCATAATTTGGTTTTATAAAACATCTTGCCTATTGCTTTTGATCGATTAGAAGCCGACATATCCTCCATCGGCGAACTTCTTGCTTTCTTCTGGGGTGGTTCACTTCCTGATTGTGATTGAGATTGTCCTCCATCATAATTCGAATTGGAATTCGTGTCAACCGAAGCTTCCCTATTCCAAACACTATAATCCTCTTCAGTAGCCCACATCGCCTGATCCTCCAATCCCCGACCCCAATTCCCAGAAACAACTCCATTTCCAGAATTATCTGCTAGTACTTGCACAACGTTTCCACTAGAAAATCCGGAATCTCGACGATAATCCATTTCACAAACTAAACTTCTATACTATTTCAAAATCAAAATTGCTACTGAACCCCAATTCCAAAATTAGAGTTTTAATACTAATCAAAGCTCATTCATCAAAAGCCCTAAAACCCTTCATCCAAACTAGACCCAAAATCAAGAAACAGCAAAAGTAAAAAAGATCTTAACTTTACAACACTCAAACTAAGAACAAGACAACTAAAATGAAAATATTCATTAATTAACAACAAATAATCCAGAAATCAATAAAGTAAAAAAGAGAAATTAAGAAAGATATTATTGGGTCAAGAACTTCAAATATTTAGAACTCACAAGTCAAAATTTCACCAAAACTGCTTCGATTTGTTGGTTTTGGAGCATAAAGTTTAGTGCTTTTTTGCCTTTTCCAAAAACTGACTGAGAAGGGGGAGGTAGATGGCGGTTATAGGCGGCGAAGACAAGGAAGTTTTGCGGTGGAGGGAGTGATTTTGCGGTGGTTTTGGGCGGAGGGAGTTGGGACTCCGGCAAGATTGCGTTAAGATTTGGTTTCTTCAAGTGGATAAATCATTGATGATCTGATAACCCTTTCTCCTCTTATAATTTTTTTTTCTTTCTGAAATATCTTAAAGTGAAGAAAACAATAAGTTAGATTTATAGATTACTCCTTTCTAGTATCGCTGTCTGAATTCATGCACCACGGCTCATGCTGAACATTCTAAATTCCGTACGTGCGGGATAAGTTGTCTGTCATTGAATTTTGTACTTTTTGATCCAACTGCTGTATCAAAATACGGGTATTTTAAGAATAAACTTTGAGCTATTTTTTTCTCTTTTTTACTTTTAACTGGGAGAAGATATTTTTTTGCGGGAAAACGATTTTTTTAAAAAACATGTGTTCTCTGACAGAGAACATGTATTCTCTAATAAAAACATGTGTTCACAATATACAAGAACATGTGTTTCTCAACGAAGAAACATGTGTTCTTGTAGAAATGTACCTTTAAGCTTTTCAAACTGTAACTTTTCTCTCTCCTCGGTAACTCAATCGATGTGACGGTTGTGTGTTACTTTTGGTTGTTATTATTATTATTTATTTGTAAAATTACATATGTACCCTTTTAATCCTGTTTTAAATGACCGACGTCGATCCATTTGAAAAATGAAATCAACGGCCCAGATCGTGGCCCCCACGTACTGAATTTAAGCTGTTCAGCATAGGAGCCGGACTGGAATTCATGTTACCGTTTCTCTTTTTCTCCTTTTTTTTTTTAGAAAGGATGGTGTTTTATGCCTAATCAAAATTTGTTAAAATTAATTAAAAATTTAACTTAAACAATATTTACATATGTTGACGTAAGAGATTCAACTAATTATTCATAAATTGTCACAATTAAACTAATTATTTGGCTAAATTTTCAGTCATATAACATTACCCTTTTAGAAAAATGAGTATAAATGCTTATATACTTTCTCAGTCCCATATTGAATATTTACCATTGTTTTTTTATTCTTTTTTATGTAATTTACTTTTCACCATAATTAAGAATAATATTTTGACTAAAATTGAATGACCAGTACATCCACATTAATTGACATTAATGATATGGCTCATAAATTAATGAAGTTTATATTCCTTGAATTTAAAAGATTATTTACGGAAGTTGAGGGGGAAAGTTTAGTCATTTAAAGAAATAGACATTCATTTTAGGACAAATTAAAATACTATCTTCACTATTAAATATAAGATTTTTTTTACATTTTGAGAAAATTAAGGAAGTAAAAATTAAAATGTTTTTCCAATCAGAATATCAATATTATTTTCTTAAATAGAATTAGTGGTATACAAATCATATTTAAGAAAGTAACATTAGTATTTTAATTATAAAAACATCTTAATTTTTGCAATATATAATAAAAAATTTATATTTAGAAATAAAGAGAGTAAAAAATAAGGTATTTGATTTGGGACGGAAAAAAAAATCTTTTTCATCTTTTTCTATAAAAAAAATAATTTTCATTATGCTTTTTGTCCTAATTAGCAAACTAGGTGGCAGAATCCGACCAAGTTTTTGCCGGTGACAGCAACATGCAACCTAGCAACATGTCCTAATTAGCAAACTAAGGAACTAGATGGCTGTGCTGCTAAATATATGAAATTTTGCATATATGAAATACGAAGATTCGTCGGATGTTTCAATCGACAGTTAAAAATTTGAGAGAATTTTTTTAACTGTTGTTAAAAATTTAAAATAAAAAAGGAAACAATTAGTTTTTGCATCCAATAGTCTAATCATCATTACGTACACGTTGAATAACTGTTAATTCCGCATTGTAATTATTTTGAAGAAGGCATACAAATGTCAAACTCTAAACTTATAGTTAAGAGTCAGAAGATATATAAAAGCAATACATTTGCAGAATAGGTAAAACAATGCATGCTGCTCCAAAAGTGTAACGAATCAAACTCCAAGCTCAAAATCTTTTGCTTGTACGAGTACCTGCCGAGCTCGAGCTTTGACACTTTTCAGATGAGCTCAAGATGATAAGTCAAAGCTTGACTTTTCTTTACATCCCTAATCTTTTCAAAAGGATACAGAAGTATTGAGATATAAAATTTCACATCGAGTGTCTAAAAAATATCCAAATCACTCATAAGTTCATGGGTTAACACTTCTCATTGTCAATTAGTTTTGAGATGCTATGGAGACTCATGAGCTAATTTTCACAAGAAGCGACTAATCTTGTTAACAAGTTCATTAATTTATACTCTTTCCGATCGGATTTGAATGTCTCATTTTGATTTGGGTTAAAATTTAAAGATAGTCTTTAACCTAAGATATAATTAAAAAATTATATTAAAATTTTAGTTAAATTTAGAAATGAGATATTCAATTTTGGACATCCTAATAAGGTCAATGAAATATTCAAATTCGGATGATGGGAATATTTGATTTTTAAAGAATAATTAGATTTGTATATTGATAAAAGAGTTGCATATACATCATAAAAACCTGTATAATATTATTACTACATTTTAACAAAATGAGTAATTTTAACAAACAATCCCTATATTGTTTCTATTGTAGCACACTTAACCACAAACTATTACTCAATCAAATTTATCCTTCAACTATTTTTTTTCTATGCTTTCAGTCTTAGCCACCACCTGTGTCGTGGAGATCAGCGAAAATAGACACGAGTTTGACACATGACCTCAAATATGAGGAAAAAATAAGCACTATAGGCACATATAGGCACATTATATAGTGCTTATTTTTTCCTCATGTTTGAGGTCATGTGTCAAACTCGTGTCTATTTCGTCAGACTTCACCGCACAACTGGTGGTTGAAAATTGAAAGCATTCAAAAGAATAGTTGAAGTATAAAGTTTATCGAATAAATATTTCAGTAAGAGTTTATCACAAATTGCATGTACACCACTATCACACAATAAGAAATTTAATTCTCTATTTTTACCAGGAATGGGACCTCGTTCTTTGGATAAAAGCACGACTATCACAATCACACATATAAATAAATCTTACACTAAGTTATGCCCTAAACGACTAGACCAGTATAGTTTATTCTATCTGAAGATGAAGTAACTATCAAGGCATTGCAAATCATACTAGCAGTACTCTAACGAGGAGGGAAATGAGATTATCATAGTTGCAAATCATACTCTCCCTCTACAAATGAATGTCAATAACTACTTTTATTTTCATTTTTTTTTGCACACAAATTATTTTCAATTTATTTGAAAGTCCCAATTAGTGATTTACATGGTGATTTCTGACATCATTACATTGATTTCATACAACTCAAATGGGAGATATATCCTGACTAAAAATTACTAATTGAGACTTTTAATATAAAGAAAATAGTTTGTATAGAAAGAGAAAAGTTTTAAATTATTTTGAAAGAAGCTGAAGTGGTTTTCCCTTTTATTTTTTATACCATAAGAATATAGCAGGTGCATGTGAAGTCGCAAAAGAAAGAAAAGAAAAAAGTTTTGACAATATATGATTATCAAGGGAATAAATTGAGATAAGGAGGTAAAATCAAGGGAGCAAAATGAAATTAGTCGAGTGGAATTCGATCAATTTAGTACCTTTTTTTTTAAAGCTCGATTGTACGGTTGCCCCATTTAGGGGAGAGAGAACTGACTCAGACGAGGAGGAGATAACCTTAGAAAAGGAGATTAAAGCTTGTCGCACGTAGACGAAGGGTATCGAACCCACGACCTCATCATGGGCAGGCGCCCCACTGGGTTAGGACACCTTTGATGGTCAATTTAGTACCTGAAATTAGTTATCTCAAAATTATCAAATTGTTCGGGTGGACTTGATAAGGGCTCGAATTGAGTTCGATTTTTTGAAGCTCAAATACATAAAAGTTCGATTCGAAAACTCCCGTAATAGGCTCAATTAAATGTTTACTTAAATAAAATATTATTTTATTATATTTTTATTTAATGATATTAAAATAATATATACTATAATTTAAAATTTTATATGCATTCATATTTCGAGCTTTCGTGCCAAATTCGAGTCTAAAAGTTTGAGTTTGCACATGAATTTTTTAACTTTCTAACCAAACTCAAGCTTTAATAGTTTAATCAAACTAGAGCGGTATTTTAAATCGATCAAACTCAAGCTCGAGCCCTGACTCAAAGTATGATTCGGCTCGGTTGGTTTGAACCCCTAGCTGAAACGTGTCTATTTGGTCCCTAAGTTGTCGGTCATCCAAAAAGCTAACGAGACGGAGGGTCAATTTAAATTTAGTCTCTAAAAGTTTCCTTTTACGATTAAGGCTTTGTCAATTTAGTCCCTAGGATAATGACGGTCAAATATTTAAATTCTAAACTCTATATCCTAAACCATAGACACTAAATCTCTAAACCTTGGGCACTAAAGAAAAGAACAAGTATGATTTGGTTTGGAAATGAGCAATAGAGATAAGAAGATGAACGATAAACTCTCTAACTGTCGCAAACTCTAACCCTAAAAACAAGAGATAGTGCATAATTTTTAGGGGGCGAGGGTAATTTTGTTAGTAATATTTTTTCTTTTTTCTTTTTTTTAAGAAATAGTATAAAGAAAATTTAACTATAATTTATTTAAAATAATTAAAAAAAAATTGATCGGATGTTACTTCTAGGGACGAAAGTGATAATTCCATCTATTTCCATCTACGAAACTATAAATTGATTATTACCTGACTACTTCCTTCAACCAAATCGGACATGAACCAAGATGACATCACTTCAACCACCGCCACCGCCACCGCCACAGCCAAGAGCGCCACCGGAGACGGTGGTAGAAATGGCGATCTGGTAATATCAACCACCGAGACCATCCGCTCATTCTTAAGAACAGCATCGGAGAATCCTGACCTCTCTGAAGATCTTAGAGACCTAGCTTCCTCTCTTACACAACAATCTTCGATCCCTTACAAATCACTCAAGTTAATTTGGATCAAAATCGACCCGAAAACTCGACCTAACATTCTATCCTTATTAACTGGATCAAACTTTGTGTTCACTAGTCCGAAACCAAGAGAAAAGGTATAATAATCTTTGAATTGAATTCATATAAGTTACATGAATTATTGATTGCTAAATTAGTTGTATTTTTGTAGTCTGAGGAACTGCAAGCTAGGTTGAAGAAATTAGCGGCGGCGGCGGAGGAAAAAGCTTATGAGGAATTGGTTAAGGATATTACACCGAGGAAGACTGTTGAGGAGCCTTTCTCTTCTTACAAAGATCAAATAGGATTTGGTCAGTATTTTTCTTTTCAATTACTACATTTTTTTCATTCTCTTGCTTTAGCTAGTGAAATAGCGGATTCAAGAAGCGAGTAGAGGATTTGAACCCGTACCTCTACTACCTAGGTCTCAGCATTGTTCACTAGGTTAATGCCTCAGCGGCGCTTTAGTGGTATTATTATGACACGAAATGGATTAGAATATACACACATTCTTATTGTAATTTGCATTTGTATTAAACTATAGAAGTTTTAGTTGCAAGAACATTGAGGAGTAGTAACAATTAATTTAGTTCTTAGGCCAGAGTAACAGTTGGAGTTCATATATGCTACTTAAGACTTGGCTTATTTACTTAAATGTGGAATAAAAGTGCCTCCCTTTGTAATAAACTAGTTCCAGAATTCCTAAGCAGTGCAAAGAAAGAACAAAATGCATAAAGAAACGGAAACGAAAAGAGAATCCGGCTAAATCAGGTAGGACAAAGGAGCGTATGTGCGAGTCTGTGGGTTGGCTGCTAGACATTTAGTATAATCTAAGTTGAGGTTTATTCTCCAGGACTAGGAAAACCCTGAAGGTGGGGAAATATGTATGTCTCAACAATTCAATGTCGATCAACCCTCATGGCCTGTAATAGGCTGAAGTTACCTTGAATAAGCTAGATATTCAAGAATTAAGATCTGGGGTTGCAATTGTAGTCGAAAGGGGTGGTTCCTCAGGTGCCCACTAACTGATCAGAAGATCCACAGTTCTCTTTTGTAATTCCTCTCATTACTTCACACTCTATATGGTAGGCGACTTCTTAACCAAATTCTTTCTACATCTTTAAGTCGATTGTATTAGACTATATAATCTTTTGCCTCATTGTCTTCAACATACTCTCCACGTCACATATGAGGGGCAAAGATTTCTCTATTAGACTCATCTCACACTCTAATTGAAATACTGTAAAGTTGATAGGTAAAGCTTAAAATGATAGGACATGGCCATTTTTGTACGTTCTAGTAACCAGATCCCAGGCAGCAGACTTGCTATCCTCTCTTTTCAGATGATTGGTGCAAGCAAGCATGCAATGGAGCTCAAAGTCTTCCTGTCTTCCATCAGTATGATGTCATAATTTATTCTCCCCCCTCCTCCTCTTTTGGTACGCTTCAATCACCCTTCAAAAAATTTAGACAAGGCAAAGTGGCACTTGATTCCGATTCTCATGCAGTTATGACAACATTCTCATAGTTGATTGAATATAAGTAAATTTGCTTTGATCAGCTGTACCTCACAACAGGCAGGCTGACCGGACATCATTTCTGCATCCCGGCAGTCTGTCCCTAATGTTTAACATATTCCACTAAGCTAACCGCTGGATGAAAACAACCTAGATGCTTACTTGGGACGTGAAACTTATTAATATGTTCATTATGTATTGTAAATTGGAACTTTCTGGATTCCATGAATTAAATTCTTCCTTTGAATTTCTATGGAAATTAAAGTATCCTTCTGTATTTAATGGTGCTTCCATGGATTGCATAGCATATGTAGATTCATTTTTCTGTTTTCGGCATGTTGGATATCTTTTAAAGGTTTTTAAACTGTGAAATGATAGTTCTTTTTTTCATACCCCCCTCTTTTCTGTGGAGATTAGAGAGATGGGCTTGGGAACAGAGATATATTTTTCAAAGTTGATTTGTGGAAGCTAATGTTTTGCCAGTAGGTTCTAGTCATGGTTCTGCACGTGAATGTAAAGTTAACAAGTATGCAATTTTCTGTGTCATTTTAATATGGTTAGTGTTGTTTTGTGGAATAATTGTGTTGATTACTTCAACAGTTCCCTTAACACACACACCCCCCCTCTTCTGGGATTTAATGGTCGATCTTTCGAGTGACACTTTGGAAGTACAATATTTGTCTCCCGCTTAGACGTGCTGCCATGCTCATGCTCACCCACTCACAAGCAGAGGATCATCAGCACTTGTAACCATTTGGAAGACACAATCTGATGCAGACATAACAGTTTTTTATGTCTGCAGTATAATAAGCCAGTACTTTTTAAACCTTAAATCAGCCCCTTCTTATAGATAATTTTTCTCTCTGATAACATCTTTAGTTACTTCTCTGGTGGTGAAGCTTTCTATCTTTAATCTGCATCTGCTTCTAAGATAACCTTTTACTTCAAAGTTTAATGCAGATCCATCATACCCGAAATTAAATGCTTGTTGTTCTTTCTGTTACAGGTTTACATGTAGTGCTGATTATGTTTACTGGCTATCTGGTTGGGTATTTTGCATTTCGAGCCCTATTTGGCCACAGTCCTGTAATGGTAACATTCAGATTAAATATCCAAAATCTTTTCGGCCCCATTATATAATTTATGGCTGGAATTATCTAGAGTTACCCCAGTTTACTCTCCTCTCCTACTTCCTGGCTCTAATAAGGCTTGACCTTTCTGTTGTTATTATTTCAGGCTGCTGCAGGGGGTATCCTAGGATTGGTTTTTGGCATGCTTGTCGAGACACTTTTGTTTATAATTAGAACAACCAGTCAAGACCGTCAATCCTCTTCTTCCACTCCCAGAATAAAAAATGATCAATATTTCCCTTCCAAGATAAAAAAAGGATCAATGGACATTCATTTAAAAGGTTCTTTCGTTTTCTTGCTATTCTTTTCCATTGACTCTTGTTGATGCTTAAGGTTGTAAAATCTGCAAATGCACTTTTTTATGGCCAGGAATATTAGCTTCAGCCATTATTGGGGTTTCGTCTTTGTAGAAGGGTATGCAAGATCTTGATTTTGCAACCTCCCAGGTGGTATCATGGCCTTGTTCTGATTAAACTCTCAAATTGTGCTGTGTCAAGTGTGATCAAGTACATGCCGAGGTGAAGTCATAACCTCATAGAGGGAAATCAAGTTCTGAAGTTTTGGCAGTTAATTGACCAAAAGAAAAACCTGAGGTTGTGACTTTAGAACTTGATTAATTGCCTAAACTTCAGAACTTGACTTCAGCCTTTCGTGGAAGACATGGTTACCTCAAGAGCTCTACTCGCCTGCCGATAGAGCTTAAGGTAACCATGTCTTCCACCAAAGGCTGCGTGTAACAGTTGTTTTTGTTGTCCTGGACACAAATTTAGTACTACTTTCAATTTTGACTTCGGAGTAGCTTAGTCGACCAGAAATCCCCCCCTCTTTTTTTTTCTTTTTTCACACATTACTCTCCTTTACTTTCACTCAATCCAAACATAGTCAGTCGTTGCTCTTTAGTATATACATTTCGCTGTTTTCACCAATTATTAATCAACCTCTTGAGAAGGTTCTAGCATCAATCAATTGATGTAGTTCCAAAGCCAAATCAAAGAAAGGATGCCACGTATGATATAAATGCAACAAGTGGAAAACGTGAGATTCCAATGGCAAAGAAAATAACAATTCAATCCATGTGAGCTCACGTGCGCCCAAGTTCCACGTGGACCTAAAAAACTGGGCTTTCCACTTGGCAATTATGGGTCTTTCTTGGATCATATGGTGGTCCCAGGATCTAATGCAGCTCACCTCAAGTTAAGCAAGGAATGGGAGAAAGTATGGGGAAGGGTTCTGCAGAAGTGCAAATAACCAAGGAATGGTCCTCAAAATACCATCATTTTCCTTGGGCCATGCCAAATACTTATTTTGTTCCTCAATTCAAAAGAACAGAGTCTCCATTAAACCATTTTCTTGTTTTGGTTTTGTTTATAATCTATGTACTCTATTTATAATTTATGTTTATTTAAAAAAAAATTAACTTCTTTCTCTTCAACTTCTTTATATGGTGACAAATACCTCGTATGGTCAAACCTCTAAAGTCTTTTCCAAATTCGTTTTTATTAAAGGTGAAACTAGGTAGTTATTTTGAGATTGTTGTAGTTTCTTAAAAAATGAACTGCCTGCAAAGAAAAAAATGGAATTAAAGTGACAAATTTTAGTAAAAGTAGGAAAAAGATCTTGTCCAAATACACAAAATAGTAGTACATATTTTCATTAATAAAAAGAAATGTGCAAATAACTATTTTTGTTATAAAAGTAGTTTTATATGCCATTTTTGTCACAAATAATTTTCAATATCTTTTCTGCTACAATAGTAATTTTGTGCACAATTTTGGCCACAAATAGTTTTTCAATGCCTTTTCTGCTACAAAACAACCCAGTGCGATAAATTTCATAATGCGGTCTATCCAATTTAGACTTGACTCAACCATTAACTCGACAATATCTTTTTCACTGCATTGTAATTCATGGATAAAATTGACAACCGTCCAATTCTAATAAATTCCTTCCAACCCGATCCAAACCAACCATTAATCCAACATACAAATATTAGGTTAATGATCGGGCCAGGTCAAATCAAGGCCAATATTTTCTTATATTTGTATGTTAACTTAATGGTTGAACCAGAGATCTACATTTATAAATAGAAGCGGTGTTGGATTTAAGAGTATATACATTCCAACTTTGTGCACAATGCTTTAGATTCTACATGTGCGAAATTAATTTCAACTGTAAGATCTAATATTTGACGTTTGTAATCTTTTTTTGAACGAACACATATTGCACTAAATATGTGTTTCGTCTATTAAAACAAGAGTTCGTCAAGAGAAAATACATATCCCAAAATGTTGAAACACCATTTAATTTTATTCCGTTCATATATAACCATTGACGGATCCAATGGCTTGGCAGCGGGGTCACGTGCCCCCACTGAAATTTTATTTTACTTATAATTATATATATTCATATATTATATATTCATATATAAAGATTAGGTTTATGTTATTAAATTAGTGACACCGCTAGAAACTTTAGTGACCTCAGACTCAAAACCGACATAAAAAATAGTTCATTGACAGATATATCATAAATAATATTTTGACTAAAAATAGAAAATAGTTTATTTATAAGAAAAAAATCTCAAAAAAAATGTGACGTTTTATAAAATGTTGCGGGAGCGGTCGCTATTCAAATCCTCCACTGTGGACACCCCTTTACATCCCTCAACATTTTTAGAAACGTCGAAATTTTTATAAAAATTTTTAATTTATTTTCTGGCGCTATCCGTAGACGAGTACCCCTATTGTCACTAAATTCTGGATCCGACACTATATATAACAAAACTCATTCAAGTAAATGAAGCAATGTGGTGGAGAATGAGGCAGTTTATGTCGAAAGGTCAGAGTTGAAACTGTAAACGAGTACAGAAGATAAGCCATGATTTATATATATATATATATATATATATATATATATATATATATATATATATATATATATATATATATATATATTTTCCCATTGTACTCCTCACTCCCAGTCTCTCTCGCCGTCGCCTGAGGTAGTCCTTTGTACTTAGTCACTTAACCTGTCACGTGCACTCTACAGGTGTCGTCCATCCACCTCTTCCAAAGTCAACGCAGTAATCTAATCCAACGGCCTTCGTTCATTCACTGATACGTATAAATAGAGTGGTGGATTCAGAGCCTTCAGTACTTATCACTATGAACTCAAAGAAGTGAAAACATAACAAAACTCTCATGGAAGCTGTGATTTGCCGAACCAGTTCAAGATCGGGTTCGGGTTCAATTCCGGTACCCAAATTGAATTCCCCAACTTTACCTAGGGTATCTTCTCTTTCATTGCCGGTTCATGATTCCATCGCCTCCGGCGATTCGTCGTCGCCGAGCATTTCTGCTCATATTGGTCGCCGGAGCATTCGTCGTGTTTCATCGATGCCGAGTAGGTTCGGATCGCGATCGTTTGCTGATAAGATACCGGAGGAAGAGGAGAGTATTGCCTCGTTGACTTTATTGGAGAATCGGAGGCATACCGCTATTCCGGTGGAAGAGCTAGGATTTCCTGGCGGTGGAATTGGTAAGAATTGGAACTCTTGCGGCGGTGCCGGCGGAGGAAGTTCTGATGGAAGCAGTATCGGTTTTTATTATGAGCAAATGTTGAGATCTTATCCTACTAATGCTCTTCTATTGAGAAACTATGGAAAATATTTGCATGAGGTAATTATTAAATTCAAAACTCCGTTTAATTATAAGCTTTTGATTGTTTAATTTTGATTGATTTTTTTTTTTTTTTTTTGAATTTGTGAATGTAAATTAGGTGGAGAATAATTATGTGAAAGCCGAAGAGTTTTACAGAAGAGCAATATTAGCGAGTCCTGGGGATGGAGAAGTGCTTTCGCTGTACGGAAAGTTGATATGGGAGACACAGAGAGATGAAAACAGAGCGAAATATTACTTTGATCAAGCTGTTATTGCATCTCCTGATGACTGGTATGAATATAATTCTCCTCTTGGCCGATGAGTGAGAAATTTACTTACTATTGATCTTCTGGTACACTCTTCGGTACACAAATACTATAACAACACAGTACACGAGGGGTCAAATTTGTCTGACCCTAACTAATCAGGATTCATTTTGTAAACATTTCTTCTAATTATACATATACATGATGAATTATAATTGGTTGGGTATTGAAATGAGAACATATACGGTGAATAATGATTTTTTGCCGTACAACGAGTGGCCGGAGTGAATTTATATGTTTTGACTAATCTTATTAGTCCATATATTTTATAATATAAAGTCGTTTACAATATGTAGCTAAAAATATTGGAGCAAAATACAATTATTTCTATACCACTAATTCTATTTAAGAGAGTAATACTGATATTTTGACTAATAAAAGTATTTATTATTTTTTTTCTTACCTTTCGCTAATGTCTTAAACTGTTTATGTTATGGAATGGAGGTAGTATTTCGTGGGTGTACGAGAGAGTGAACTATAACATCCGGTCAAATTTACATGTTTTCATCTGTCATCTGCAATAATTGATTCGAATTCTATATATATATATATATATATATATATATATATATATATATATATATATATATATATATATATATATATATATATATATATATTGTGTTGAATTAATGCAGTACGGTGTTGGGATCATATGCACAATTCATGTGGGAAGCAAACGATGATGATGAAGATGAAGAAGAAGTGACTGAAGTCATGGTTTCTGGAGCAGTTAAGACAATGGTAGAATCATTTTAACTGCAGCTAGAGAAACTGGTTTTGTCTTAACCCGCGGTTGAAGTTTGCTCCCGAGTTTAACAATGTTGCTATTTACCCTTATAATTTCATAATTTACTAGTTTTACTGTATAATATATAATTTACTACTTCTGCTAACAGTAAATGGAGGATCAATAAAGATGAGGAATGACTTGGAACATCTCCACTTTGTGGAGTGTATATTAAAGTTTGTACTTATAGTGCAATATTTGTTGTAAATTATATGGTTCATGAAAACTGGATCTACCTATGTTTTTCCATTACTAGGAACATGAAAGGTTGAATATTAGTACTCCTATCTATTCTCATTTAATTGTCGTTTAGTAGATTTATAGGTATCCAAATTAATTGTCGTTTAAAACTCTTTTATTAGTTTGTCAACAATTTATTTTAATTATACCCTCAATATTTTTTTTATTTGCCGATAATCTCTATTTTTTTCTTTATTTTCTTATGCTATAAGAGAGAGATAGAGAGAAAATGGTAATATTAAAATTTTCGATAAAAATGATAAATTTTTTGATTTTTTTAAATTGTCTAAAGAATCTTATATTTAGGAATGGAGCTACTACTTTTGCATACTGTAAAAATCTCAACATTTCGGCATTAGTTTACCAACTTTTGCCTATTCTTCTTTTTTGTTTTTTTCCACTCTGTTTATTGAATTCGGGCATTAGTGGGGTGTGTGTGTGTGTGTGTGTGTGGGGGGGGGGTTATTTTAAAGGTAGAGTTTCAAAATGCTCCTATTTTTTTTAGTTGATCTGATTAAAATTTTGATTCTTGACTGATCAATTTTGGACGGAATGACATTATAACATGTTTAAATTTATTTTTGGAATGATAATATTCAGAAATAATAATTAAGAACTTTGCACACCATTGTAAATTGTTTAGGGATAACATCGACTAATGTGCCTTTAGTTTTTTAGTTTCTTTATCAGGTTCATCTCTTTTTATATATTATAACTTTTTTTCTTTTTTGGAAAAAAAAATAATTGATATTTAAGAATTTGATAACAATGGAAAAAAGAATGAAATAAATAGTGGGACATAACATCAAAATTAGCAGTGTTAATGGTGGAAAGTAAGTGTTTTATTTGTATGTACTGAACACAAATTTGCAATGGTGATTTTTTATTTAGTAATTAAAGAAAGAATGAAAAGTTTTTCCTTTCAAATAGCTTAGTAGAACTCTTTTTTTTTTATAGCTACCGAAGACCAATTATTTTTCTTACTTAAAAGATTAGTAGTTTCATCAAACTTATATCAAAATTGTAATTGTGTTTCGCAACATAACACTCTGCAACGAACTTGGTCTAAAATCCCCAATTAGGTACAAAGATACTCACCTCTATATTATTAAATCATTCATTTTTTCTATTTTAGTTATGAATCTCATTTTGTCGGTTTTAGAACAGGGTTGAAGAGTTTTTATTCGAGTTTCAATAGAAGTAAAATATTCCAACTTCACACATTTTTTTTTTTTGAAGCCCGATTGGGCAATTGCTCCATATAGGGGAGAGAAACTGCCTCACACGAGGAGACGATAACCCTAGAAAGGGAGATTAAAATTTGCCGCACGCAGGCGCATGGTATCGAACCCACGACCTCAATGTCGTGGCCAGACTGGATTAGGACACCTTTGATCAACTTCACACTTGAAGCAAAGAACTTTAACTTTAGGTCCATTAGCTATCTGAATATGGGCTGTAGTCGAAGAATCAAATTATGTTCATCTTCTTGCAAGCTGAAAACCATTAGTTTGTTCAATATTTATCTTACCTTAGCCTAAATGTCCAACCCACAATTAAATGGACTTCGTAACCAACATTGGGCTATTCTATCATATTTGCTCTTATCATTGGAAATTAACTACTCATAGCAAAAAAGAGTCATTGGAAGTTAATACTAGGGTTGGAAGGAATTAACTCGGATTCAATCAGGCTTAGCCTAACTCAGTAAAAAATTCGTCCTGCTTATACTCCATCAGAATAAGGCCTAGCTCACTTTTACGGGAAAAAGAATCCTCAATCCCCATTTTATATCCCCACGAGTAGATTATTATCACGTATTCACTTTTTTCCTACGAGGTTTTCTCTATTTTCTTTATATTTTTTTAATTAAAAAATAAACACATGTCAATTTATTATTAGTGAGATAGGGAATGAAATATCGAACGGGAACCTATGTCAGTTCACATGCATCTAAACTAGAATGCAATCTATTGGATCTTGATTTCATATTAATGTAACCATGTGCTTTATAAATCGAGAGTTAAAATGTAACACATAATCATGTCTGGACATGATTTATTTCCTGAATTCTTACATTTCATTTAAAAAATAAAGGACATGTCCTAAAAGGCATATCATGGATTTCTCATTATGTATAAAGTCTATTTCACCGTTTGAGGTTATTAAATTTGAAATAAAAGATGAACTAGGTTTAATTTGTACTTGTGTTCATATTAAATTATTTGGATGAGAAGCATGTGGGAAAAGCACCGCATGTTCATTAATAAAAGGACTCACATTTTTGTAGTTGTTGATCTTAACATTAAGACTTTTTTGTTTATGTCAACAAAAGGTTTGGCTCAGTGGGTAAGCCTTTGGCTTGGAACCGGAAGGTCCCAAGTTCGACACCTGCTCCCCGCACAATGGGGCAACAATATATCTCCTCCTCTGGTGAGACATTCTCTTCCTCCTCTGGTGAGGCAATTCCCTCCCCAGGCATGGGGCATGCTTCAATCTTCCATATTTAGGGTATTCTCCGCTCTTCCCCTTCGGGGGCAATCGCCTTCAGGCGCTAAAAAAAAAATGATTTTTTTGTTTATCAGTAATTGAATATTTAATTTTTTTTATAAAATTTAAATAAAAAAGTAAACAGAAAGAAATGCACTAATTATTAGATAATCATGAGGTTTGTCAAATTAAAATTGGGGCATGCATCATGAGAGTGGCTGTCCCAAGTGGGGGAGCACTCGACCAGGGGACCGTGAGGTCCCAGATTCGACACCCCCTCCCCTCCTCGAATAAAAAATAAAATTGGGGCATGCAAATGTTGATTTTTATCACGTGAAATTGAGGTAGTTCGTTAATAGTAGTAGTTTATAGGTTCCTTCTGGTGAAAATAAAATGGATCAGAATTGCAGACAATTTAATGAAAAAATTTAATGAATAAAATGAAAAATTGTCTTTATCACTTTCTGAAATATTTTGTGCCATATTTATTAATTATATTGTGTTTACATTCTAATTATATATTTTTTATTGTTAGAGTCGCTCACGGCTCCTATGCGGGACAGCTTTTTGTTCCGCGCGTACGGGACAAACTACCAACCGTCGGATGAAATTTTTTAACGGTTCAGATCTAGAGAGAAAATGTTTTTTTTAATATTTTAAGTCCAGCCGCAAATTTTATTTCTCCAGATCTAGGCCGTTCAAAATCACACAACTAGAGATCCGGGTAAAGGAGATTGGATTAGAAAAAAGGCTCAAGATCACTAAGCAGAAAAACAAACAACATTAGCAAGGCTAATGAGTCTAGAAAGAATCTCAAATTAAAGGGAAGGAGGAGCTTTCATCTTAGAGAGAGAAAGAGCCGTTAAATATGTCTATCACGAACTTGAAGGATGGGCCTCCTTGGCTATTCATCTTTTATCCATCATTAAGAATGAGTTTTTTTTTTTTGGAACAAAAGGATAAGAATGGTTATTGAATTTATGGCTTGAAAAGGAACACTTCTGATATGGACCGAGTTCACTAGAACCATGCGATCCAGATTTGGTCACATCACTGCATTTCTTTCTCTCTCCTCATTCTGCAGGAATATGGTCAAATCTGAACCACATGATCCACATGAACCCGGTTCATATCAGAATTTTCCCTTGAAAAGTAGAATATCATATTCCATGTTGGTGATGTTTCTTGAAAATTTAATACATATGTTCCATAATAATGTTGCAATTGATAGCACGTTTTCTATTATGATTTCGTATCATTCTTAAGATTATCATAAGCCGTTTCTACACTAGTAATTTTGTGCCACTCCCCGTAACATTTCTAATAATAATTTATTTATACCTTAATTAGATCTTGTTCCCCTAGAATTTATTTTTATAATATATGAATGCAAAATGTTACAATTAAAATGTAACTATGAGTGACAAAGAAGATTCGAACAAAACATATTCTTTGTGTTTAGATTGGGTTTGAGTTTAGTTTTGGGTTTGAAATTTTGGTCTCAGTCTCAAATCCAAACCAGATTTTAGATTATTTTAACACTTCAGATTTCATTCTCAAATTCAATGAAAAGCTGGTTTGGATCTGAGTTTGAGTTTCAAACCAGACCAAATCCAAATCAGACTCAATTCAAGCAGTTGTTTAAGTAATAGCTTAATGATCAATGATCAAGTGAACGGTACATAGTTTAAAAAAAAAAAAAAAAAGGTGTGTGAATTATATTTTTTGGGACCTCAAAAGACACCACTTCATTTAAAAATTAACATGTATACATCCAATTGAACTACTTACTTTTCAATTTATTTTTCTTTTTGAAAAGTGTCTTTTAAGTTCCTTGTAGTTTTTTGGAGAGACCTGACTTCATTTAAACACCGTTCTAATTGGGAAATCAAGAAAAAAAAATTAGCTTTAAAATTCAATTTTTCTCCACGAATTGTTCACTTTTATAAATTCTAAAACGATATTGTCAAAATGAGAAAGAAACAAATACAAAGATCTTTTCTATATCAATTTTGTTTTCTTTTCTTTTGTATTTTCTCATAACTTGCACAAAACGACAGGTATATAAGAATTATAAGTAGGAAAATATGTAGATAGAGTACTTCTAAAATGCTCCTGTACTTTTTCTCATTTTTGTTAATACAAATTACGAAAATGAATAATGGCTAAAATTAATTGGGTAAAATTAACTAAAAATTCAAATTACACACTATTCATTTCCTATTGGCGTAAAAAATTGAATGAATTATTTACAATTTTATACTGATTATCCAATTTAGCCAATTTATTTTAGCCGTCTAAAATTACCCTACAAGTTATCCCTACAATATATCTAATTTCCACATCAAATATTAGTGAAGTGGTTGTGATTGAAACATCAAGATAAAAAAAGGACGGAGAGGAAACAAATGATGTATTTTTTGTTTTCCTTTTAATGCAGAAATTTGAAAGGTTTCATTTCCACATTTCGACCAGGGAGGAAGACATGTGGGTGGGGGCCAGGGACGAGGCCAAGAATTTGGTGTTGGGGGCGAAATTGATAAAAATTTTGGGGGCAATAAAAAAGGTAAAAAAAAAAAATTCTTGGGGGAGAGAGCCAAAATTGATAAATTTTTTCAAAATACACATAAAATTTCGATAAATAGTAGTATTTTTAAAAATCTCTGGGGGCCGTCTTCGCCCCTGGGTGGGGCAGTCGCTTCTCGAGAGAATAGAAGGTGGTGGAAGGGCAGTGGTACAGCGGTGGAGATGGGGAATAGGGGTGGGGTAAGTCGAAAATGGAGGGGATGGGGTTTTAACTAAAACTATCGAAAATGCCCCTAATAGTTTTACTGTTGACCAAGTTCAAATTCTAAATTAACAGTTGACTGAAGGATTTTTTAACGGAAGGATCTAGTTCACCAAATATAAATTGTTTTAGGATAGAACTTTTTGAAAACATAATTTTTGGACAATAATCACCAAACTAAAATAGGTTTTGAACATGTGGAGTCAAATTGCCTAATTTTTGCTTCCTTAATTTTTAAAAATGTAATGAAAGTCTTATACTTAGGAATGGAGAGAGTATTGTTTATGATTTTGCGAACGAAAGAAAGTATCGGTTCATGTTTTTTTTAAACTCTACCAGTAGCTTTATTTTTTTTTATTTATGTATGATCGCGACGGAAGATGGCGTATTGAAAATCTCACGGTAAATATTTATTGTTTATATGATTTGTCAATCTTTCCCACCGTCACATATTTTTTTTGGGGACGGGAGCCCAAAGTTCATTTTTAATAGGGTATCAGACGTAAGAATTTTAATTCTTGCAAATTAAAATACTGTTGGCTCAATGCAAAAAAGATATAACATCAAAGAAATTGAAGCAACAAAATATTAAATGATTAGTATTTAAATTAGACATTGACATTTATGGCTTAGCAACGAACACGGCAGAGTTCAACCTTCCCGCCCAACTGCATTCACTATTCATCATTGCTACTACAAGACAATACCTATCGCCTCTTGCCAGAACTCATCATCTTCTTTTTCTCTTTCAAATGGAGTATATGTTTTTTTTTTCCATTCCATATTCATATGCATTTTTCTTTTGAAATACCCTCTCCCTTACATAATAGTACAAGTTTTTTAATTTTTCATCTTTTTTTTTAAATATAAATTATTTTTTAAATTGTATGGATTTTATAAAATTATTCTTACCCACATTATGTTATAAAGAAGGGGATAGACAGAATTTTGGGGCATAACTCATTGGTATTTGATCTACTGAGGTATATATCTCGCAATTTACATTTTTATACTGAGACTCTCATGATGAAGCGGATGGAGAAACTCGTAACGAAACATTATCTTGAAAATAAAAAAAAAGGAAAAAAGAAATAAGTTAGTGGTTGAAACTTAATAAGGATAAGTTAAATTCCTTAAAGTTACAATAGGAACAATATTCTCAGTCCCTCAACTACCTAGAACACATTGTATTATGTAAGATAAGGTAAAAAAAAATTATGTCCCCATTATGTATCCCCTTCTCTATCCCCACGAATAGATATTTGTCACGTCTATATATTTTTTCTAATGGATTCCACTATTTCTTTTATATTATAATTTTTTAATTAAAAAATTAACACATGTCAATCTCTTATTTGTGAGACAGTGAATGTGATATATCGAATGGGGACAAAAGATTCCTAGCTGTAGCATAAGGAGTATCTTAAATGGAAAAATTCTTATATAAACCTGGGCTATATGTGGGATTGTGGACCACTTGGTCCACAATCAACCACATCACCTGTTTTGATTAAAAAAAATGCCTCAAAAAGCCCACCAAAAGGGGGAGTATTTTTATTATTTTAATCAAAACTGTGATGTGACTGAATGTGGACCAAGTGGTGTGGACCATGACCACTTGGTAGTCCAGATATATATCAGAATTGTTTTCTTAAATGTATATGAGATCGTATACCTTCGTAGTTAAATGACACGTTCTCTTTTCATGTGTTTTAAAAAAAACTTTTTGCATTTCAATTTTTGTTGAAGCTGTTTATTTAATGGACAGATTTGTTTGGTGGAAAGCCGGAGATCTCTTTTATCAACTTACTTTTGGCATTAAAATTAATTGTTTTTAAGGCTAGTAAAAATTAAGACAGTACATGAAACAAGTTAATAACTTAATTACTAAGGAAACACAGCAACATTAGTTAATTGATCAGTAAATTATTAATCTCAAAGCGAGATTTTTATACTCAACTCTTATTTGTAGCGTCATTTTAAAATAATTCTAAATTAATCTTTCTCTTAAATATTAGACTTTCTGTATGCAATTAAATCTACGCTCATATGAGATTCATCGAAATTAGGAATTAGAATAATAGTAAATAGTAATATACTAAAGCTCTATACATACACTGTGACGGTAGTAGTATTTTACTAATTCTACAATTTCATATATATTACCGAAAGGACATGTTCATCTCCCGGGTCATCTTGTTGTATATAGTATGCCAAAAATGAAAACAAAACCGTTCCACATTCAACTGAGTGAAAATCGTCTGTACCCGTATATATTCATATTCTTATATTCAACCATTTAGAATTTACTATGTATACATTTCTTCTATATATATATATATATATATATATATACACATGGTGAATTGTGAGTGATTAAACACAAGATTGAAATATACACGGATACAGACGATTATTTACCTATCAACTTGGTGTAAGATATGATAAACTTTTCATTAAGATTTTTTTTTTTTAAATTCGTAAAAAGATTTAATTATTTATGAGAGAGATGTATGATTTGATTGGGTCTCAATTTGAGATTTTTAATCTCAATAGTCAGTACCACCAGATTAGTCTTAAATCCAAACTAAATTATTCTTGATTAGTGATTGATTTTTTATTTCCAAACTCAATTCAAAGAGAGTCTAAATATCAGTTTGAGTGTCAAACTTAAACCCAAATCAAATCAATCCAAACACACGCTAAATCAATTAAGTTACTGTCTTGAACCAACATTTCATGTTTATTAAAGGTCAAATACAACAATTTCTCCAAGAATTCTCCAACATTTCATGTTTATTAAAGGTCAAATACAACAATTTCTCCAAGAATTCTCCATACTTGATTGTACTTACAGAAGTCTCATCATTTTTTTCCAAAGGATTAAATAAAGTAAGTATAGGCTAGTAGTGAATGCACCAGCAGTTACAAACACTCAACAATATTCAAAGAGTCAAACTCTCTTCAAGTCTCAACCTACATAGGATAAATATGTATATTCTCCTCTTTCTCCAATATTTCCACTTACAATTATATTTTTCCTTAGACTCAACTCCAACCTTACTACAATTTCCTTTTATTTATTTTTTAAAATTTTTTTTACCACTTAAAAAATTGGCATATTTTGGAATTGTCACACCCAAGGTTGTCAATATCGTAATTTTGACTCGGAACGGAAGGGGTCTCAAAAATCGTAAACACGAGGATCGTAGCACGGATCGGAAGATCCAACAAAACTATTAAAATAATATTTTATGATAAATTTAAACCAATATTTTATGATAAAATAATATTTTTCCTTAGTTCTTATTAATCTTGCACCTACAACAATTATTAATAGTAAGATTTTATTTTCTCAAATGTATTATAGAATTTTTTTTACAGTAAAAATCATAACAAATGATTAAATTAGTAATTAGTAACTTCATGATTCACTAACTAATTAAATCACAAGCAAAAGAAAAAGTAGAGAGGGATTTCTCAAATTAAAACAAATTTTTATTATGTTGTCGGGCTAGAATCTAAAAAAAAAAAAAAAATTGAAAAGAGACAATATTGAATCGTAATGGATCGTACGATCCTATGATCTTACGATCCGGATCGTACGATCCTATGATCTTACGATCCGGATCGTACGATCTTTTACGATCCAACTCTGATGCGGTTTTTAGTGCGATTTAACTCGATTTATACCCTTTAGATCGTAAAATCGTACGATTTTACGATCCAACTCGCGATTTTAACAACCTTGGTCACACCCCGTCTCCGGAATGATGACATGGCAGTACCCCATTGGTAAATAAAGCACCAAAGCCACAGTCAGAGAATTTCTATATAAAGAAGTTCATTATTCCAAGTCTAAAAATAGCAATAACAATACTAGCGAAAACATAATATGAGAAAGGAAATCTTTTAAGTTTATTACAACCGATAAATGAACTACAAATTCCAAATTAAATAACTAAGAAAGGGAAAAACAATGTTCTTTAACTAGCAGTTTAGAATCACTCAGTGTAATCCCCATCCCAAGCTCCATCTTCAAAAGTATAATCAACATCTACAAAACCTGAAACAACAAAACCGGATATCGGACTGAGGTCCGGTGCTCAGCAGGGACCTAAAACAGTAACATAGATAATAAAGACTGAACAGAACAGTAGAAACAGATACAGATAATGCAGAAGCCCGTTTCCCAAAATACCCCTATGGAAGTATATGCAAATGACTCGTCCCAAGTCCAGCAAGACTTAGAACTCAGTGCAGGACAGTGTAGTATAGTACATGATATATCAGAACATAACAGAGAGTTCAGAACAGAACAGTGGACTGCACAACTGCGGTTTTCAAAAAAATGAGATGCAAACTTGTGCAAAAATGCACTAAACAATACCCAACATCCCCAACTCATATAAAACCAAATAGACTCCAAGCAAACAACATATAATGACCAAAACAAGAACGAACACATATAATGCAACAATTAAGCAATTAACAACATTCTTCGCACCTAAACGATTCCATAACTGAGTGTACGACAAGCACCACGCGTTGCCCATCCGGTACACCCAATTACATAGTCGTCTTAGATACTTAGAACATCGCTAAGGCTATGACACAACTCCCAACATATGAGCCATTTTATCTATTCACTACTGCCCAACAATAACGATAGTGGTCCCAGTTATCAACCAAACTAGGACGGTTCAGTATCAACACGTGGGTTCGGATAGCCCCCGAACTAAGGGCCACAGATTTTAGGGATCAACCCATTTACATTGTCTCATCATTCCTTACCAGGGACTCCACAAAACCACTATCGTATCTAATGCTTGGTCCCACTAGATGCGAACCCAGAACAGAACAGAGCAGAAAGACCACTTAGGGTCGCAGAACAGATTAGGACAGAAGGCGGGCGGATCCTACTGACTAGAGATCCTAGATAAAGGCTCAAAGAGGGCGACGACACGGTCGACCATAACCACTTAGGACAACATCAACGACTCCAAATAGACGACTCCAAGTAAAACCTAAATGCATTCAATCAAGAAGCAATTACAGACCAGATACAGAATAGTTCAGAAGCAGTTTATATGTATATAGCAATTTACGAAAGAAATAGGAAAGAGATTACAAGACATGCTCAATTTACCCAATTCAAGTAAACATCAATTCAATTAACAATCAACCTCAAGAAATCAATTTCTAACAGTTCATGCAATTGAATATCCCCAAATTCAGTAAAAATATGCCATAACAATATATCAGTATTAATCAGAATTGTAGAACAGAAATCATCATAGGAAAGCGGGTCCCTACCTCGAATCCTTAGAAAAGCGATAAACGTCCAAGAACTAGAAAAATCTGGTTCTGCCTCTACTTTTGACATATATTAAGAAAAATCTAACGGTTAAAATCTCGATCACTCCGGTCTAGCCCTATCAGTCTAGTTTCTAAATCAAAAAAAAATTACTCCGATTAGAGTTCAGATGTTACCTGTGCGGTGATTCTACCGAAACTGTACAGAAAACGAAACTCAGAGATCAGGCCAGCTCCCGATGAATTATATTTCCGCTCAGAACTCCAAATCGACTCCCGTCTGCGCTCACCCGTAGATTATGTCGCTTTGATCAATTTACCTAAAAGGTTCGTTGAAATCCGACAAGAATTTCCTACTCAAAAACTCTTCTCAAAGCTCTCAAAAAAGTTGCACAAAACTCTCTCAGTTCTTCCCACGGCTCAAAGCCGTTTCTTGTTTTTCTTTTCTTATTGTTACGCACGTTACCCTAGGAGAACCCCCCAATCTCCAGTCCGGCTCCTGTGCGGAACGCCTTAAATTCCGCACGTGCGGGACACAACAAGGGCCGTTGATTTCATTTTTTAAGAGGATCAATGGTTGAGATTTAAAAGAGAGGTAAAAGGATATATATGTAATTTTATTAGAGGTGAGAGAAAAGTTGCGGCTGAAAAGTCAAAAAGGTGGGTTACCAAGGAGAGAGAAAAGTTGCGGTTGAAAAGTAAAATAGGTATATTTCTACAAGAACGCATGTTCTCTGTTAGAGAACACACGTTCTCGTATATTATGAACACATTTTTTTGTTAGAAAACGACGTTCTTTATTAGAAAACACATTTTTTTTTGTTAGAGAACGCATAAGTTCTCTATTAGAGAAACGCACGTTCTCCGTCGATGAACACATTTTTTTGTTAGAGAACGCACATTTTTTATTAGTGAACGCATGTTCTTGATTATTGAACATGTGTTCTCCAGCGAGAAGCACATGTTCTCTCGTCGAGAACGCATGTTTTTTATTAGTGAATGCATGTTTCGATTATTGAACACCCAGTTAAAAGTAAAAAAGAGAAAAAAGAGCTCAAAGTTTATCTCTAAAAATACCCTCGTTTTTTGATACAACCATTGGATCAAAAAGTACAAAAAGTATAAAATCCAATGGCTGACAGCATGTCCCGTATATACTGAATTTTCTTGTTCAACATAGGAGCCGTGGTGCCCAATCTCACGTTTTGTTTTCCTTTTAATTTTCTTATATTTTATTATCCTTTCCTTATTATATATTAATTCTTATAATTATTTTATTCCGTATATAATTATCTTCCCTTAATTAATCTATTCAATTGTGATAATAAACCAAATCCTATTAAAACTCCTATTTCAATTCCACTTCCAAATCACATCATGTAGGTGAATTACAACTAAGTCTCCCGACTACGATACAAGAGCGAAACTCCCATAACCAAAACGTACGCAAAATAAAACACGTAACATATATAACACACGAAATAATCACCGAGCACTTAGCATTTAATCATGGCATTAAATGCAAAATCAATTAATCACATCATTCAAATTAATAAATGACGCTTACACAGTTAGTCGCGAAAATTTAAATTACACGACATAAATCACGTAAACAAAAGTTACGGGTTTCACTGGAATTCTTGAGGTGAAGTATATATATATAAGCAACATTTGCAATAACATTTTATATATTGTTTTTTTGTTTTTGTTTTCCGGAAGGAAAATGAGCGACCGGGGAGGGGAAGATGGGAAGATAAAGAAATTAGAGAAAGAGATGAAGAAGAAACCTAGGAAAGTTCCAATAATGAAACTATTTAAGTTTGCTGATTCCTATGATTATGTTTTGATGTTTTTTGGAACAATTGGTGCTTGTGTTCATGGTGTCTCAGTTCCTGTTTTCTTCATTTTCTTTGGGAAAATGATAAATATTGTTGGATTAGCTTATCTTTTTCCTGTTGAAGCTTCAGATAAAGTTTCCAAGGTATGTAAAAATCTTTTAATTCATTATCTGTTAATCTCATTACATCATAGACGGAACTAAGAGATCATTAATTACCGACTCTGATATTTTGTAAAATTGCGTTATATATAGATGTTAATTTATTAGACTTTTAGTAATTTTTTATTCAAATTCGTCTACCAGTGCTTCCAAAAAAAAAATATTAGAAATTATCTTCAGACCAATGTTCTAATTCCGTCCATGCTATATCCCTGAAAACTCTTTTTTTTCTTTCTTTTTTATAACCTTTTCACCTTGCAAAATCATTTTAGAATACTGCATGGAACTAGAACTTTGCATTAGAAAGTGAAATTTTTTTCTAGTTTAGATAAAATATATTAAGGTGAATTAAAAAAACACGTTACTAAGAGATAGAGGTGAACACCGAATTCGAATTCGCCAATTCGGTTGTTTGAATTCGGTTTTTTCATTTCTTTAAAAACCAAAAAAAAAGACCTAATTTGAATTCATAATTACCGAATTCAAATTCGAATTCATAATTACCGAATTCGAAATTGACCGGGATTAGCGAATTCGGAATTCGGTTTTTGCCAAATTGACCGATTTCACAAGAAATATAATTAAACACCAAGACAAATTAAAAATCAAAACAAATAATAAATTCTGAAAAATAATAGAAACAATAAATTCGTCATCGTTTGATTCAACCATATTTACACGGAAAATTAATAGAAAAATTGCCAAAATGTCAATTTTTAGGGTCTATTTACTTTATATATTCACTATATAATAAAATTAATAAATTATTTCAACCAATTATTTTTTTAATAATAGTCCAACCAATTTCGTCTCATTTTCGACCAAATTGAATTCAGATGTCTCCGAATTACCGAATTTACACTGAATTACCGAATTCAAATTAACGAATTGAATTCAAAATTTGGTCCATAATTCATTAAAACCGAATTTGCTCACCCCTACTAAAAGACTTAAAAATTGTTACCTAATAAAAAAACATTAAAATTATTCCCCCACCTACCTTAATTCCGTCTATGAGTCATGAATTTATTTATTTATTTAAGTAAGAGTCATGATCCTATCTTATATACATTATGTTTAAACTTGTTTTGCAGTATGCGCTGAATTTTGTATACCTTAGTGTTGTTATCCTATTTTCATCATGGACCGGTACACTTTTATTTATATAGTTCTCTACTCAAATTGAATTTATAACATTCAATTTAAAACAGACGAATTATATACACGGTTATATAATTAAATTATTCGCCTTAAAATGGTATAGAGGTGGCTTGTTGGATGTACACTGGAGAAAGACAAGCAGCAAAGATGAGAATGGCATATCTTAAGGCTATGTTAAGTCAAGACATTAGTCTTTTTGATACTGAATCTTCAACCGGAGAAGTCATTTCTGCTATTACTAGTGATATAATCGTTGTTCAAGATGCGATTTCTGAAAAGGTAACCACGTTTTCAGTTTTCTATCCTTGTCTTTCAATGCTCATTAAATTTGGCCACTATAGTGGTTGCCAGTCGTTAATCAATGAGAACATGAAATTTATTGCTGATTGATACTCCTTTTGTCCCAAATTATTTGTCAATATTTTTTTTTATCTGGCCCAAATTAAATGTCCACATTCTAAATAAAGGGTTAATTAATGATAATTTTTCCAATCTTACCGCTTACATTAAATGTTGGAGAAGAAGAATAGAGAGAGAGAGAGAAAAGAAGTATAATTAAATTAGAAGTAACATTTTTTTTTTTGCTAAGTAAAAGATTAATATATAAAACGCGGCCGGATAAATTAGAAGTAACATTAAATATGGTCATATTTGACATTTTACTATATTCTACTATAGAATTTGATGAACCCGTAATCTCGTGTAAAATACAAAGTGGACAGATAATTTGGAATGTAGGGAGTACCAATTTCAAAGTCTATTTATTAATATGATTTTGTTTTTAATTTTCAATTGTTAGGTTATCATTATATTATTTTAAAGTAGGAGTCAAGCACTTAATTGTCAACCTAATTAAGACTTGGCAAATTGGCTTCACGGGTCCAAAAATAATTTTATTTTGGTAATTTTTGTCCAAAATTAATTTTTTATAAAGTTAAGTATCAAAACAATTTATGTTTGGCGGAAAGGGTCATTCCATCAAAAATTCCGTTAGTCAACCGTTTACTTAAATTTTGAATTTTGTCAAACAAGAAACTAATAAGGACATTATTGGAAGTTTACAACCCATACCCCAGGCCCCTGCCCCGCCTAAGCACAACATCGTGGAGGGGCCCACATACATACCCCATAAATTGCATTCTCCTTCTTCTTCATCAGAAACAACGCGAACAAAGAAAAAAAAAACCTAAAAATGTCGACATTCAGCTCTCCTCTCACATTCAATGAACCAGAATTGGTTTTGGACGGTGGCTTTAACGTGCCCCTTTCCAACACTTTTGGCCACACTTTAGGTTCTTTTCTTTACTTCATTCATTCTTCTGAATTATCGCAGTATTTTTCTTTTTTCTTTTTTCTTTTAAGGTTAAATCAACTATTATTCAAGGATCAACTTCTTGTTTATGTCATCGTCAAGGATCAACTTCTTGTCCATTTCTCCTTTCCATTTGAGCCACTGCTGCTTTAATGTCGACATTTTTAGGGTGAAAGGAGAGGAGAGCTGTGAGACAATGAGCCCCTCAGGGATGGGGTGCTTAGGCGGGGTAGGGTAGGGGTCTGGGGTATTGGGATGTAAAATTCCGATTATATTCTTATTAGTTTCTTGTTTGACCAAATTCAAAATTTAAATAAACTGTTGTCTAACAGAATTTTGGACGGAAGGTCCTCTCTGCCAAACATAAATTGTTTTGATACTTAGTTTTATAAAAAAATTAATTTTGGACAAAAATCACCATCAAAGTAAAATTATTTTTGGACCCGTTGAGCCAATTTGCCTGGATGTTCCTATCACTTGTGTTTGTTTTTTTAATAACTTTAATCATTCTGTTGAACTTTTTGAATTATTCATAAAGAAAAATGAAAAATAAACACGAACTCAGCCATTTTGTGGGCATATTATATGATAGGGAAAAAAAAATAGAATTCAACTTGCTCAATTATCTCATCCCATCCCTCCTTACAAAAATTCATTCTAGTCTAGCTGATTTTTTTTTTATAAGGGAAGTGAGATCTATTGTACCAATTCTAACTTCTATTTAATCATGGGATTAGAGTGTCTGAATCGTAATATTTCTAGATGTGTGCAATCGAGCCGAGTTAATCGAACCATAACTAATGGAGCCGAGCACAATGAATTATAATTAAAAATTAAATAATATGAACCCAAGATTTAAACTGAAATTATCTCGGGGTTTTGAGTTATCTTATGCAGATTCTAAGGTTTGTTGTGTTTGTGTAAACAAACGATGGCAGGTTGGAAAATTCTTGCATTACATAAGCCGTTTTGTTGGAGGATTCATAATAGGATTCATAAGAGTATGGCAAATAAGTTTGGTTACACTCTCCATTGTTCCTTTGATTGCATTTGCCGGTGGTCTCTATGCTTATGTAGCCACTGGTCTCATTGCCAAAGTCCGTAAATCTTATGTCAAAGCTGGTGAAATTGCTGAAGAGGTCTTTTTTTTCTTTTCTTTCTATACACTTTCTAACTTTAATATATAATTATTCATCATCATATTTAATCTTATTTTTTGTAATATACAGGTGATTGCTAATGTTAGGACAGTACACGCATTTGCTGGAGAAGAGAAAGCAGTTAAGTCGTACAGAACAGCACTTTTGAACACTTATAGCTATGGAAAGAAAGCCGGGCTGGCCAAGGGTCTCGGACTAGGCACAATGCATTGTGTCCTTTTCCTTTCGTGGTCGTTACTAGTTTGGTTCACTAGCATTGTTGTCCACAAGAACATTGCTAATGGAGGAGATTCATTCACCACTATGCTCAATGTCGTTATAGCTGGCCTGTAAGCTTCATTAATTCTTCTGTTATTATCTTTCAATTACTAATTAATACCTTGCTCGATCCTAAACTTGCGTAATGCTTCCACTCAGTTCACTCGGACAAGCAGCACCGGATATTTCAGCATTCATCCGAGCAAAGGCAGCTGCATATCCCATATTTGAGATGATTGAAAGAAATAAAGCCTGCATTATCACCTCAAAAAGTGGGAAGAAAATCGATAAAGTAGAGGGCGACATCCAATTCAAGGATGTATCTTTTAGTTACCCTTCTCGTCCTGATACAGTGATATTTAACAATTTCTGCTTTAACATCCCTGCTGGAAAGATCGTAGCATTGGTTGGAGGTAGCGGATCAGGAAAGAGCACAGTTATCTCTTTGATTGAGCGCTTCTATGAGCCTCTCTCTGGGGACATACTATTAGATGGGATTAATATCAAGGATCTTGATCTCAAGTGTCTCAGGCACCAAATTGGCCTTGTGAATCAAGAGCCAGCACTCTTTGCTACTTCCATCAGAGAAAACATTCTTTACGGAAAAGGTGATGCCACCCTTGAAGAGATCACACGCGCTGCTAAACTTTCTGAGGCACTGACCTTCATCAACAACCTTCCTCATAGATTTGAAACTCAGGTACTACTACTACTACTATGTGCTGTATTTTTTAAATCAAGTTAAATCACATATTCAGTAAATTTAATTGTATTACATCGAGACAATGATTCATAGAGGCGTTTTCCATATTTGATTGGAACTAATTTGTGTGCAGGTGGGTGAGAGAGGAGTACAATTATCTGGTGGGCAGAAACAAAGAATTGCAATTTCACGTGCGATTGTGAAGAACCCTTCTATACTTCTATTAGATGAAGCTACTAGTGCACTTGATGCTGAGTCTGAGAAGAGTGTACAAGAAGCTCTTGACCGTGTGATGGTGGGACGGACTACTGTAGTTGTGGCTCATCGTCTGTCCACGGTTAGAAATGCCGATATCATAGCTGTAGTTCAAAATGGTAAAATAGTAGAAACTGGCAGCCACGAAGAGCTTATTTCAAGACCAGATGGTGCCTATGCATCACTTGCTCTACTTCAGGGACGCTGCCTCTTTGCATCGCCTTCCCTCACGTGGGCCCAGCATTGGTCGACCTCCCAGGTAGAAGAATTTCACGTGGGCATATAATCTTATATCTCAACAAATATCACGCATATCATAATAGCACTGGACTATCTTCATTATGATTGTTATGTACTGTTCTGACAGAGGATCGTATTTGATTCATTATAGTTAGAGTTTGACATGTTAGATCAATGAATTCTTTGTGTTTTGTTTTCGTAGCATCAGTAATTCTCGTGAAGGTAGCATCAGGTATTCCCGTGAGTTATCATGCACAACAAGAAGTCCTGGTGCGAGTTTTCGTTCTGATAAGTCTGGTGGACACGTTGGTGATGGAGCAGAAAGTGTTGAATCACCCCAGATTTCTTCAAAAAGGCTGTATTCCATGATTCGCCCCGACTGGACTTATGGAGTTTTGGGTACCATTTGTGCATTCATTGGTGGGGCTCAGATGCCTCTTTTTGCCCTTGGGGTAACTCAAGCTCTTGTATCTTACTACATGGACTGGGACACAACACGTCGAGAGGTTAAGAAGATTGCTTTCCTCTTCTGTGGAGGTGCTGTTATAACCGTCATCATTCATGCCATTATACATCTTTGTTTTGGAATCATGGGAGAGCGTCTGACACTTCGGCGTGCGAGATGATGTTCTCTGGTAAATACGTTACCATATAACTTCCATATACTAATTGAAATGCTATTACTTTAAAAATATCTATTAATTTAATGTGATTGCAGCTATTTTGAGGAATGAGATTGGATGGTTTGATGATGTAAACAATACAAGTTCTATGCTGGCATCGCGTTTGGAAACTGATGCCACCTTGCTGAGAACTATGGTCGTTGATCGCACCACAATTCTCTTGCAGAATATAGGTTTGGCTGTTTGTGCATTCATCATTGCATTTGTTCTGAACTGGAGGCTCACTCTGGTGGTCGTAGCAATGTACCCATTGATCGTCAGTGGTCACATTAGCGAGGTTTGGGGTTCTGCTTTCACTTTTCCTCCCACGATAGATAGTCAATAACTACTTCTAATACCCATTATTGTTCATGAATAGATTTTCATCTATTTCAGAACCTCTTCATGAAAGGCTATGGTGGAGACTTGAGCAATGCGTATCTGAAAGCGAATATGCTTGCTGGTGAGGCTGTGAGCAATATTCGAACCATTGCAGCATTTTGCTCTGAAGATAAAGTGCTTGATCTTTATGCCCGCGAGCTTGTTGAACCTTCAAAACGCTCATTTAGTCGTGGTCAGGTTGCTGGGATTCTTTATGGAGTCTCCCAGTTTTTCATCTTCTCATCCTACGCCCTTGCACTATGGTACTACTTCCATTGGCTGTTTTTAACTTGGCTTTTTCTTGAAACATGGACTTAAGATTAGCATTGCTCCTTCTAACTAAATTCTGAACAGGTATGGCGCTAAATTGATGGGCAAGGAACTTGCAAGCTTCAAGTCAGTAATGAAATCATTTATGATCTTAATTGTTACTGCTTTAGCCATGGGTGAGATGCTAGCAATGGCACCAGATCTCCTAAAAGGAAACCAAATGTTGGCTTCAGTGTTTGAAGTACTGGATAGAAGAACAGAGATTTCAGGGGATGTTGGAGAAGGCATAAGAAAGGTAGAGGGTGTAATTGAGCTAAAAAATGTCGAGTTTAGCTACCCTTCAAGGCCCGAAGTTGTAATATTCAAGGACTTCAATCTCAAAGTATCCACCGGCATGAGTATGGCATTAGTCGGCCAAAGTGGCTCCGGTAAAAGCTCCGTGATTTCTCTCATATTACGCTTCTATGATCCGATAGCTGGAAAAGTAACGATTGATGGTAAGTTCTCCCTTGTTTTAATCATTTAAGATAAGGTGAATAGGCAGTAGCAAAGATTCATACTTAGGATCCTCTGCATTGGTTTTAATTCGACTAATGTCTTAAATGTTGTAACAACATTATAACGCATTCACAGGTAAAGACATCAAGAAACTGAAGATGAAGTCTCTTAGGAAACACATTGGCCTAGTACAACAAGAACCTGCACTCTTTGCAACATCAATATACGAAAACATTGTATATGGTAAAGAGGGAGCCTCGGAAGGAGAGGTAATCGAAGCAGCAAAGTTTGCAAATGCACATAGTTTTATCAGTTCCCTTCCGGAAGGCTACTCAACAAAGGTCGGAGAAAGAGGCATACAACTCTCTGGTGGCCAAAAGCAACGCGTAGCAATCGCTCGAGCTGTTCTAAAGAACCCTGCAATCTTGCTGTTGGATGAAGCTACCAGTGCTCTTGATATGGAGTCGGAACGCGTTGTCCAATCAGCTCTAGACAGGTTGATGAAGAACAGGACTACAATTATGGTGGCACATAGGCTATCTACTATAAAAAAATTCAGATCAAATTTCAGTGTTACAAGATGGAAAGATAGTAGAGCAAGGTACGCATTCATCTCTTCTGGAGAACAAGGATGGAGCTTACTATAAGTTGATCAACTTACAGCAACATCACCACCAACAATAGTAAATTAATTAAAAGATATATAAAAAAAATATTATTTAAATTTTTGTTTTGACCGTTCCGAATTAGTTTTTCTTCCCACGCTTTATAGGTATTTTATCTCCGTTCCATAATATAAGTCGTCTAATACATGTATTAAAAATTTGAAAAAGCAAAAATAAGATATTTTGTTAGTCAGAATATTAATATTACTCTCTTAAATAGAATTAGTGATATACAAGTTATATTTAAGAGAATAATATTAATATTTTAACTAAAAATATATATCTTGCTTTTCACTTTTTTTTCTCGCTAAATTTCTTAAAAGATTTATATTATGAAATGAGGTGAGTAATAAATATGCATACTCATTACAAATGTAACTTTTAACCATCACTACTCTCTCTCTCTCTCCCTCTCCCGTAAAGTTTTTTTCTGTTAATCATAATTCTTAGTTAGCATTATTTCATATCTTTTTATATTTCCAAAAAAGAGTTTGTCTCACAAGAAAAATAATTTCATATTATAAATATAGTTTGAGGGGATTAATGTTACATGAAATGCCCCTCCATTATATATCCAGACTATTATTATTAAAAAAAAGTGCAAAAAAAAAAAAAAAAAAAACTATTTTTGTAAAAGTGAAATGAGGGGTTCTTGTGCTGAATAAAATGCTTTCTTTTCCATTTAATATCGAATCCTTTCTTTTCCTATAACGTTCTTATGATTATGAACTGTGGTTGAGTTAGTTCTGGAGGTCAATGACTGTGATTATTGATGAAAATAACAAATACGTGTATTTTAGTTTGTCTCTTTAATCTACGATCCACAATGAATGAAATGTTTATATTTTTATTTTTATTTATTTAAAAATCAATTTTCAATTTTCTAAAATATCTCTAAACTTTCATAAGTAACATCTTCAGTATCAAATAATTCGATATGCAAACTAGTTTCAGCTACATAAGGTTTTCAATCAAATATGCTTTTCTGATTGACTTGACTCCTCGCGGTGTGCATATTAAATACTCAAAGAACAATAAAAATGCAATTTGTCTTGATTTCTGAAGTGATTTACCAACTAAACTACTATTTGACTCTTGATATAATTATATAACTAGGGAAATCATCATTTCATTACCGAAGAAACAGATAAAAGTAGATGATTCAGTATAGAAACAAAAAAAGAATAAGGGCATATCTGCATGAGCTCATAAAGAAGTTGCAAAATTTACTTGTTGAACACATTTGTTAATTAGACTATAGATGTAAAACCATTTTCTCATTTTTATGAGAAAACATATATATATATATATATATATATTTGTAGTTTTAGACGAAAACTTTAGGCCTGACCGAGAACTCGTAAATATTTTTCTGCTTATAAACTTTACCCGGTGTGAGAATTGTTGATGGAAAATTTGGATGATGGAGAAAATCAGGGTAACCATGAGGATCCAAACCAACTGCATAATGTGATTGATATAAAAATCCACCTTTCCCTATGTCTACAAAATCATTACAAGTCAAGAAATGTAGCGTTGGTTGTGTTGTCCAAATCCTAAGTATTCTTCCGGACTTCTTTTCGTATAAAATTGCTGCTTTTTTAAAACCAGATCCACCATTAAGGACATAATTGTTTCTATAACCTAATCCAGAGAAGGTTTTATTGATTCTGCTTCCAATTGGATGGGGTTTTATGAAATCATATGGAGTATCTTGAACTGGTAAGATTTTGCCTGAAGGTATATAGCTTATTGGATTTATTTCTACTATTTTGGACCCAAATATTTGGAGATCATGACCATTAATTTCTCCACTGTCATGACCTCCTAAATTCCATAAAATTAGTTGCCCAATATTCACTGGAGTTGCCTTGTTTTCTGCATAGCCATTTATTTCTGTTACTAGTTCTGTTGCTTTTACTGTATGCTTTACCACAACAGTAATATTCCCAGGAAATCCTGTAAAAATGAAAAAAAAATCTTACAAGTTAAAATCACTGTGCTTTTATCTTTTATGGTTTTGGAATGAAAAATATTCTAATATATGAATATTACACTTAGGAGGTGGACAGGTTACAATGCATCATGACCTACTCCTTTCTCACATAATTTAGTTGTAGCCCCACTTAAAAAGTAGGGCTCGTGTCTGTCCGTAAGAGAGACTGGTTGGATTTATGTGAGAGAATTAACTAGAATGTGTTACAACCGAGTCATCCCCTAATTTTCCCTGTCAGAGATGCTAGAGAGGAGGGGAAAATTCAATCGTATGACCGTCTCTGTGGGACTGTCCCATAGTCCCCTCATATGAATTGGGCGGAACCTACTCGCAGATGTGGACTCCGTTCATTTCATGTGAAGGATTGTAGGTCAGTCTCACAAGATCGGGCCTAGAATTGAGTGACCCATAAAGGAGGATTAGAACCTATGTGGATGAAGTTCAAAGTTTAGCTCATAGTCATCCCATATATAATTTTCCCCCATAATAGTAAAAGTGGTCCAGAAGTAATAATATTAGAAATAAATTTTATTTTTAGTTTGGAATTTTTTTCCAACTAGTTTTTTAATTAGGAACGGGATAGGAATGCATGCACCCGATTACTGAATTCGAGATTTTTCGATTTGATAAAGTAATTTTTACTAAGTTATACTCTTGACGTACTCAAATACTAAAAAATGAAGAATCGAACCGGAAAAACTTACCTTCTTCACCATCATAGCTCTTGTAAGTGAAGGTAATTTCAGAATGGCTCTCCTCCTTCTTCAAACTTGTCATATTCCAATCCATATAATTAAATCCCCTATGACCACCTAATCATGACTAGTTCATTTAAATCAGAACTGTAAATATTTTTTCTGAATTTTTTCTTTTTTAAATTTTTTTTCCCTTATTTGATTGTTTTAAGAAGGGGAAAACATGTTTTTTTTTCTAAAGTGAAAATAAGCAATAGCTTACCATTAATTGAGTTCTTGCCCATGTTTGCAGTAACATTGTAATGTGTCCCATTCAGTGTAAACTCAGCACCTTCCATTACGCCTGTAACCCTTCCAATAATTGCACCCAAATTATGTCTATCAAGCTGTTAGAAAAAAAAAAAAAAAATCTATTTTTGTCAATGATGATTTTGGAACCCCCAACTTGGTTGGAAAATATAAATCGGCTTAATATCTCGATATTTTGAATATTATATCAGTATACTGAAAGAAAATGTAAATACAAGTTTTTCATTAAAACAAGAATAAGAAGAAGAAAAAGAAAAGATTAACAAGGTCCAAATTTGGATCAAAACAGTGTTTTGCAAAGAGAAGTCAATTCTAGCATCAATTCAACGGGGTTATTCGGACGTGGAGCCGTCTTTGTGGGACTGTCTCCACAGTACTCTCACATAAATTGGGGCATGATCTACTTGCAAAGTAAGCAGTACCCAACTCATGTGAGAGAGTTGTGAGACCAGTCCCACAAGGGCGGCTCTACCTTGAAATTTTCTCAATTCAACATATGAAACAAAAATATAAGAGTTCGGCTATGGTGCAGAATGGTTAAAATTCAGTACGTACTAAACTATTTTGGCTGTTTTAGGCTGTTGGATTAAAAAAATTATTGGTACAATTTTTTTTTTCCGAGGGACATATGTTGTGATATTTTAGACATGTTACATGTCTATTGACATGTGTTATCAAGATAAAACACTTATTGCATCCTTAGAACATATGTTTATAAAGAGTGAACACATGTTACATTAGATCATACAAATGTCCAAAAGATTGCAACACATGCCTAAAAAATGTTCCTTATATACTGAAAAAACGTGTTCAGCACTATAGCCGTGAGCGAGTATCCAAGACAAATAATTCATCCAAGAAAAGTAAAAGTTACGAGTTTGACCTCGTATTCCTCAAGTGTGTCATGTCCTAAAACAATGTCCGCTAACCTACCTGAAAAAAAATTGAATTATTTTTTGTTAAATTTTTTTGAATAAAATATAAATATAATGAGGGAGGGAGGGAGGGAGGGAGGAAAAGAGGGGTACCAAATACCATGCTTATCTGGGAAAGAAAGGGAGACAATTCTAGCACCAAAACTTGAGAATGTTATTGACAAATTTCCCTGATTGAGCTCATAAAATGTAGTTCCCTCATCTCTTGAGTCAATAATATCTGGTGATCCTTGGGAAAGGGCTAAGGTGGTCACCACAATAATGGTTAATAACAAAGTGAACTTTGACATTTTTAAGGTTTGTTTCAAATATAGAAACTTTTGTTAACCTTCAAAGAACGTTTTTCTTATCTCTCATTTCTTCACTATTGTTTAGGAAAAAAATGAGCAAAATCCCATGTATTTTATTCAATTAAGAGAGATTTATTACTAATTAATACTAGTGAAACTGATCTCCATATTTATGTCAAGAAGTTTTCAGTTTTCTAATGCTCACCTCAGTTTTATCTGTGTTTTTAGTTTTATATTTAGTTTTTTTTTTAAAAAAATAAAATAAAATTAGGAGAGAAATTAATTTCTTGCATGATCATTTACTTTACAATGTTGGATTCGACACTAATTTTGCTGGCAGAACCGTGAAAGTCGGGTCACTCAATTCTAGAACCGTCATTCTGGGACTGGTCTCACAATCCCCTCACATGAATTGATCATAACGGAGTCCACGTCTGCAGGTAAGTCCCGCTCAATTAATGTGAAAGGTTGTGAGGTCAGTACCCACAAAGACGGTATTATGATTGAATTTTCCGTGGAAGCCCTTTCGACACGCAAAGAGAAGGTCTCCTCTGAATTTGTTTTTCATTTTTAACCTCAATGTGATAAATTCTTGATTTCTTTTTGTATTTATTGTCTTTTTTGTAAATGTATTTATTGTCATCCAACATTTTTTAAAATTAACTTTTTTTTAAAAAAAAAGAGAGAAAAGGAGAAAACGGTTCTTTTTCAAAAATCAAAAGTGGAATAGAGGAGTAGTAGAACTCACAAAGCAAAAAATTTGCGTTTAACTTTATTTTTCTTTTCTTTCTGTTTTTTGGGGAATGGTATCTGATTATCGTTACCAATTGGAGAAATTTACCTGACGTAAATACAATGTAAAACACTCAAATAGTATTAGATATACACTGCAAGAAAATTTGAATGTCATGACATTAAAAAAACGTCACAAATAGAAGCATGTCATGGCGTTTTCAACTTAATTATGTTTTATTATAGTAATGTCATGTTAAACTCTGTTACAGACAACGAAACACGCAATTCAAATGGTAAGATGACTTATTTTCAATTGGTATATTGGGAGTTCGAGTTATGCTGGATGAGAAATGGAGAACAACTATTAATACTACTAAAAAAAACTCTTTTACTAATAACATATTATAAGTTATAACACTGGAAAACATTGCAATAAGGTTGTTATTATGACAATGTCAGACACGGGCATAACTATACAATTATTATATAGAAAAACGTCACTACAAGGTGTCTGTTGGTCAGATGATTCAGAGCTATAGTGACAATATTTGATGTGAAATAAGATACCTTATTATGACATTGTTTATGTTATATTAACAATTTTATTGTAACGTTTTTCACTGTAATAATTGAACATTTACTTTATTGTAACGTAAATTTATATTGTTAGTCCTTATTTTTTTGTGCACAAAAAGCGTTATTCACGCTCACAGGACCCCCCACTATCCATTCCGATAGATAATTTATAATCCTTATTTTCTAACATTATTCAATGTTATTACAGGTCCTTATTGCTTTGTTTTTGGGTGAAAAAAAGTTCGGGTGGGTTCGACTCGGTCACCACCACGGGTCGTGGCAGCCCTAGGGGACCAAAGGTCGCTTACAGCAGATCTTACAGATCACCCACCAACACAGCCCTCACGTCGGCAGCGGGAATCGAACACTTGACCTTTGTAAGGACGTGCCGAATCCTTACCAACTGAGCCAACTTGTGTTGGTCTTATTGCTTTGTTTGATGGTTAAGGTGTGCATTTGGTGCGGTTTGGTGATAATCGATTTACTAATGCGATTTTTATACGATTTTTTAATATATATTCTAAAATTATACCGAACCATTTTGACTTCCAAACCGAATTTCACCAAACCGTAATTATTTCGGTTTGGTGAAATTCGGTCCTGTGAAAAGCCGATGTTAAAAACTTTTAAAATTATTTAGATATCTCACAACTCAAGAGCTCAAATGTAATATTTCTAAGAGATTAACCATGCTACAAAATTCTCCAGTTTTAATAGAGTTCAAATAAATAAATACACGTCGAAAACGTTAGCAAAATACATATGTTTTCTTTGAAATTTCTAAACCAATTATAAGTAAAATAAATCAAAAAGTTCTTATCAGAGCATCAATTCCAACCAATAGCATATTGATTAATCATATCTTAACCCTAACTTAAATCGAATAAAACAACTAACTTAAGGTGAATATATTAATCGTAGTTAAAATAAGTTCAGTGGTTGACTTTAGTTATTAAGCGTAAATAAAAAATATATAGGTATATAATGTGATGCGGTTTAACTTAAAATTTTCTAAACCACCACCGCACCGAAAAATTATTTACGGCTACTAAAACCGTATTTAGCCGCACCATAATTGACCAAACACCGCACTGTACACCAAAATTAAATTTGGTGTGATTTTGTATTAAAACCGATTAATGCACACCCATATTGAAGGTCTTACTATGCACAGCTATAGCAGATATAATGATCATAGAATTTGAAGTAATTAGTAAACTAAAAATTAGTTGGAACATAGTTCAAAATTCGAATCTTAAACTATTAAGATAGTGAGATTAACCCACAAATTGACGTCTTTCAGCCCCAAAAAAATTGCCGAATAGAAAATTTAGTTATTTTGTGAGTTTTTTCCCGTCCGCTCCTCCCTTTTTATAATGAATACAGTCAAACTTCTGACCTGAAAATTATTAGAAGAATTCCTTCAAAGAATATACCTCTTTACATTATTGTTTATCCTAAGTCTTCTATTTAGTGAAGAATTTTCCATCACCAAGTTATTCCATTGGCAGGCTCCACTTTGAGTTAATATTTTGGTCGACAATCTCTTCTCAAACCAAGTCTAAAATCACACCTCGGTGTACACAATTCCAACCGAGTCATATCCCAATGGCCCAACATCACCCACGTCAAGTGAAGTAAATCTTCCTTGCTGAAGTGGTACATCTTCTAGCCCCTCACCTTCAATGCTCGCAATTTTGTCCAATTCTGGAGGTGTGAAGAAAATGTTGAGTTTGGTAGTAACCTATGTTTTGAAACGACTAGGAATTCTCTATCCTCATTCGGTGTCCCCTTCCCTATCCCACCAATAAAAAAATGACATGTATTAAATTTGTAATTATAACCTAAAAGAAATAGTGGAACCCGCAGAAAAAAAATATATACGTGACAAATATTTATTTAAAAACACAGAACGGAGACATACGATTTTTTTGCCATTTGAAACCCGTACTAGTCACTAACTTGAAAAAAGTTGAGGGGTCCAGAGTTAGGGGTTTGATCGGATTCAGGTTGAATTACATCATCAATAAATTTATTTATTTATATTACACCGCCTGTTTTTAGTTTCAACCAATTAGAATCTTCCAAAATTCTAATATATCTCCTATTGTTTCATATTTTTGTAGTCATTATTTTGATTCTTCTACGGAGTATTCATTGTTTCAATCATATTTAATTTGTGCTAATCTTTATTTCTCTTTTTAATAAGTGAAAAACCTGGATACAAATTGGTTTCTATGTATTCCGGTTGATGAGGTATTTTTTAATTATAGTTAAAGATTTAATTGCTTTTCTCTTTTCGTTTCAAGTCTCTTAATTGATTTTATTCCTCCTTGTTCTAGGAATCTCCACACCATGCCTATACTGATGTAGTAAAGAGACAAAAAAGATTCCTTAATTCATTCTACTGGCTTTATTCCAGGTAATTTAGCTAATCGGATCGAGTGTTTAATACAATATATATTTTTCTTTTAAGAAAAAGTAATTTAGATTCTTATTTTTTTTCTCCCTTTTTTTTTTTTTTTTTTGAGCGCTCGAAGGCGATTGCTCCGAGGGAAGATCGGAGAGTTATAGTAGATTTTTAGGCAAATATATACTCCTGCAAACATACTGCATGCTGGCCTTCAAACTTTATAGGCCAAATATGAAAATCATTTCAACTTTTAGTTATTTAAAAAAAAAAAAAAAGGAAATCGTTGTTTCTAATAAAATTGTGCTCTGCTCAATTCCTTTTCTTCTTTTTTTTATTGCTCTGCTCAATTCCATAACATCACATTCTTCCATACTTTTGTTAATCTATTGTTTCATTCACAATTTCTTATTTTTGTATCAATTTGTTTCCATTTTTTATTCTTTTTTTAGAACTGAAAATATTCATATGAAATTTGGTATGTGAGGAATTCAAATTGACACTTTAGCATCCTGAGGAAATTCTACAATTTTGTGACATTCGCCGCTCAACCCGTCACTTTGTCATGGGGTCGAAGGTGTATGTGACCAACTAAACTATAAGATCACTTGATAATTCTTTTGAACTGAAGCTAACATTATTTATGATTTTTTTAGGGTCCAAGGGATAAAAATTTAATTGCATAATTCTAAAACGTCTTTTATCTTTGCCGTTTTTTTTATTCTTTCTTAATTATAAATTGATAAATTCTTTATCGGCCTATATATAATTAATTAAGTTCAATATTTTGATTCACAAAATCATTGAAGTTACAAATTGATTCACAAAATAGTTAGAATTTTGAGGCAAATTATAGCTAATTTCGCCCTTTACGTATTTTCAATCTATCATTACGGTCCTCTTGGATTAATTTCAATCTTATTAGTTAACTACGTATTTACGACCTGTCAAAACGGTTATTCAGCAATTTTTTTGACAAAATCCTGTTAAATTGGTTACGTGGTTATCACGTGCCTTTTTTGCAGTGATACTTTTTAAAATAATTTTTTTTTTCATCTTCTTCCTTCTTCTTCATCTCCTAACACCACAACCTCTAAAACTCACCACAATCAAGCAAACCAATTCCTCGACCCCAATTCCCCTCTCAAATGGTTTAGCACAAATTTAGTGTTCTTGATAAAATACCCCCAAAAGTACCTTCTTCGTCAATTTTTTGCAATGCTCGAATGAAATGTGGTTGTGGGAAGGAACATATCTTGAAGACTTCCAAGACATCAAGAAATCCTAGAAGACTATTTTGGGGTGCGAAAATTACAATGTAAGTTTTCTATTTAATTGGGTTTATTTATTATTTTGCATTTTTTTGATGTGGAATTGAAACTTATAATTCAAATTTCTTGCGATTTTATCCATGTATAAAAAAGATGGGTGCAATTTCTTCGATTGGTATGAGTATTCACCATGTTTGAATTGTATGAAGTAGACAAAAAAAAATTAAAAAGGTATGAAGTTGCTGGAGCTCGAAGGCAGAGTATGGAATCTGCTTTTTTTTAATCTGTAATTTAGGTCCTAAATTTATTAAATTTCAGCATATTAATTAATAAGTCAACTAAGTATTTTTTATTTTTTTTTATAGGGGTGGATTTTCCAATCAGAAGAATGTCGAACGCAGGCCTCTGACCTGAACAAGAGCAGTCCGGTTCCTATGCGGCACAACTATTTTTCCGCACATGCGAAACACTTTTTTTAGAACATAATTTAGTTACTTTCAAAGATGAAGTTGTGAATCCAATTGTGTACACATATTTGAGCTTATACATGTCTAGGAAGAAGCAAACTCTAAAATTTGGTAAGAACGCGTGCCAGAAGATAGTGGAGATATATTACTCTTTGTTCAGTTTGGAGAAGACTAGAGAATATTATTAATACATATACAAAATTAATTTTTAAAAAAAACAAAGTGGGCATGCCCGATTGCAACCCACCCATACCCACAAGGCCCGTTACCCGCACGGGTATGCCCGTTGTTACCCGCATTTAAATGGGGATGGAATTCATAACCCCATACCCGCCCATTAATCTCACGGGACGGACATATGTCCATTTTGACAGCTCTCTCTCTCTCTCTCTCTCTCTCTATATATATATATATATATATATATATATATATATATATATATATATATATATATATATATATATATATCTCCTAAACAATAATTAAATGGAATGAAGGGAGTATATCACAGTCATTTTTTTAATCTAAATGCACGATTTTAAGGTTACACACAAATGAAAACGGAGGGAGTACTATATTTAGTCTCATTCTATTTAGACATTGAAAAATAAATTCATCAATAAATAAAAAAGAATTAATATTCCGTTTTACTTTTACATTCCCGACATTGAATAAAAAGAAGATTCTAAGCTCATTACAGTATCTACTCGGACACTGCAGTGGAAATGTGTTGAATCAAGAACAGACAGTAGACGTTAAGTGAAAGTAATTTTTTTTTTTTTTGCTGAATAAGAAATTATCTATTAATCATAAAATAGCCGAGGCCATTACAATCAAAAGATAATCTGAAAATACAAGAAAATAAAAGTTATACAATAATTTAGACAATCATGATAACAGATAAAAGCCCACACTCCCGGATTGGGTAAAAAACACTAATAATAGTAGCAAAAGTAAATACATAATAAAATTACTCACAACATCTTCTTCGTAATCCTTGAACAACGGTAGCAAAAGAAGCTCAGTTTCAACATCCTTCTTAGAAATCAACAATCTACAAGACCATGAGCGTATCAACCGTCTAGTAGATTGTCTCGAAAAGATGTAGAAAACTAGAAAGGGCCCAGAACAAGTCCGGGTTGAGAGAATCCTCCAAGGAGGATGATAGAAACTCCAGATCTGGAAGAATTTGAAGTAAATCTTGCATCCGAGTCTTGAATCTTGAAAAAGAATGTCTTGAGAAAATTTCATCACGATTTAAGGTTAAAAGAAGGGGTGAAAGACACAAAAAGTGAAAAGAATGATGGCTAGATCCAACCAAGATCCGATTGAAAGTCGAAGATTTTGATTGGAAATAGTCATGAAAGGTGAAAAAAAATGAAGAAAATCCCAAGAAGAAAAAGAGAGTAAATATTAGTGAGAAAGAAAAAAAAAGTAAGTGGAAAGTAATTCACGTACCAAACATTACGTCAAGTTAACCTCTGATTGTCACAAAAAGAACACGGATGCTCTGTCGATATTCAATATGCAATTACAAAACAATACATTTCTTTATTTTTGACGCGAGTACAACATTTCATTTATGTAGAATTGAAAAAGAAAAAAATCGTCAGCATCTATACATATCCTATCATTCAGAATTCATCACGTAAATATATATTTTTTTAAATTTTATATAAATATGATAAATTGTAAATTGGAGAACATATATGTAACACATATTTTTTTTCTTTTAAAAAGAAGACGTGTCACATTCTCAGAGTGGCTCCCACGCCCACGACGACAGCATATATTCAATGATGCTGTCCCTATCCAAACAACTTTTCATTTCTTCCCTTTTCCCTCTGTCCATTTTCGAGGATTAATTGCCATTTGGGTCCCCAACATATTTGCGCGCAGCCAATTTCATCATTTTTCTTTTTTTTTTTAACTTTTCACATCCCCAATATATTTTCAAACAGCCACTTTCATCCTTTTTAACTTTTTTCCAGCCATTTTATCCCCAATATATTTTTCTAGTAGCTACTTTCATCTCAATATATTTTCAAACAGCCACTTTCATCCTTTTTAAAGTGGCTGTTTGAAAATTTTTTGGGGATGAAAGTGGCTGCTAGAAAATATATTGGGGATGAAGATGGCAGTTTGAAAATATATTGGGGATGAAAGTGGCTGAAAAAAGTTTAAAGGGATGAAAGTGGCTGTTTGAAAATAAATTGATGACCGAAAAAGTTAAAAAAAAAGAAAAAGGATGAAATTGGCTGCGCACAAATATGTTGGGGATCCAAATGGAAATTAATCCCCATTTTCGATTTAATTATTCCTTTCTTTCTCTCACTTCAAATAAAATTCAAGAAATTTCCTCTTCTAAGCCCAATCAATCAATTCCCGCCTCTTTATTCGCCTAATTTTACTCCTCTCTCTCAAATTCCCAATCATTTTCATCCTCCCAAATTCCCAAACTCACTTCTCAATTCAATTTCGAATTTCCCAGTTGACCAAATTATCCCTGAAACGAAACCCAATTTCTAGGGTTTCTTGTTTCATCATAATTCTACATCAATCCTGTTTTGGAAAACAACAAAAAAAGCAGTAAAGGGATATATATATTTATTGAGATTTTGTTATTTTTTGGGGGCTTGAGAAATGAGTTTTCAAGATCTGGAATCGGGTCGGGCTGCGGGGGCAAGGAGAGACTATATGAATGGGAAACAAGACCCGACTCAAGCAGTGGCTTCCGGGATTTTCCAGATCAATACCGCGGTTTCCACTTTCCAGAGGCTCGTTAATACACTCGGCACTCCCAAAGATACCCCAGACCTCAGGGATAAGCTGTGAGTTTTTGTCGTAATTTTGGATTGGTTGGGTTGAATTTTGGGGTTTGATCATTTTATTAGGAATTTTCAATTATGATTGCTAGCTTTCACTGGTTATATGTTTCTTTTTTGGGGTTTAAATTAGTTCATTATTAATATTTTTGTTTATCCTTGATGCTTGATGTGTTCATTTCAATCCTATCTATATGCTGTTTGGTAGTAATTTGTTAGGACGCATTAGGCCCAGATTATAGTGGTATGTTGGTCAGCTGTCTCCCGAATTATGCCTTCACTCGTTAATACTCCCTCCATTCCTAAATATAAGACTCTTTAGACAATTTGAGAAAATTAAGGAAGTTGTTATTTTCACCTAAACTTCTAATATTATCCCCCACCCACCCTCCCTCTCTCTCACTTCTTTGTCATAAAGAAAGGAAAATATTGAGGGTATAATAGGAATAAATTGTTGACAACTAATAAAAGAACCTTAAACGACAATTAATTTGGATACCTAGATATCTCCTAAACAACAATTAATAGGGAATGGAGGGAGTACTAATCTCTTCATTTCATAATATAAGTAGTTTAATACATGTATCGAAAATTAAGGAAGCAAAAAATAAGGTGTTTTTAATCAAAATATCAATATTACTCTTTTAAATAGAATTAGTGAGTGGTATACAAGTCCTATATAAGGGATTAATATTGATATTTTGACTAACAAACTACCTTATTTTTTATTCCTTAATTTTCGCTACATGACCCTAAACAACTTATATTATGAAATTGAGGGAGTATAAGTGTCTTACAAACAGAACTGTAGAAGACCTGAAAAATTGTTGGTTTAAAGTACTTTTTTTTTTTACTTCTACCCGACATAGTTATTAATTTTACAATAACACGTTCTGTAGTGTTGATGTTATTGAGCCCGGTGGCGGCCAATTTTTTTTTTTAAGGTTATATAAGGCCTTAATTTAAAATTTGGCACAGGGCCCTGAAAAAGTTTGAGCCGCCCCTGATTGAGCCAATCTTAGTTTAATTAACACTTGGCAAGAATTAAAAAAAATATATATATTTAACAGGCTACCAGCTTGGTGGTTTATGGTATGCCCCTGCAGTCAGGGTGTTAGGTCTCTCCGGGGTGGGATTCTCGGACCCTTAGTTCCTTTGCTGACAGCAGGTAATGTAGGTCAGGACGTAAATGAGGTCAAGTTCTACTTTTTTCAGTTGTTTGGCGATGATTAATAATTGGTTGAATGGACATTCTCGTTTAAACTAGGGACCTTTTTTTTGGCTGAACTGAAAGTTCTCTGGCCCATGATTGACTAAGATTTTCCCCCTTTTTTCCTTTCTTTCTTTCTTTTGGGGATGCTATAGCGACCATTTGACAGGTTATGTCTTTATGATACTATTTTTTATCTTGGCTTGTTTCAATATATTTGTCGAGTTGAATATACTGTGATTCTAGAATTTTCAAGGGCCATCTCTTATTGTTTGAATCCTTGATGACCTTGTCCTTTGGGAGTGCATTTATTTTGCTGTTGCAACTTCTATGTTCTACTGTCTAGATCATTTTTCTTAAAGGCTGCATCTATTGTTTCAAATGTAACACAGACACAAGACGAGGCTGCATATTGGACAGTTGGTAAAAGATACCTCGGCAAAACTTAAGCAAGCTAGTGAAACAGACCATCGTGTTGAAGTCAGTGTAAGTCTGTTTCTAGGTTCAGTGTTTATGCAACAGTCTCTCTCTCTCTCTCTCTCTCTCTCTCTCTCTCTCTCTGTGTGTGTGTGTGTATGTGTATGTGTGTGTATATATATATATATACCTATTTTTTTTCTTCCTCTCCTCTTCTGCCATTTTAAAGATTGTTTTGATTTCTCAATTGAAATGTGAATGCCCCCATTACTGCCCCACATCACTTGACTAATTATAATTTGTGTTTCCCTTTTGAGAACATCTACTTTACATGAGTACCTTTCTCATGTTTTCTCATTTTTAGTAACATAAAGAAGTGGATCAATCATTTCAGCAGTTTGATGATACTGCTTTTTCTTCAATTGCTTAATGCCCCTTCCTTATCTCTTTTCTTCTGGTTTTTGGAGCTTTCTCCTTTTGTTATTTGTTGACCTGAGTTATTGTCCTGCAGGCAAGCAAGAAGATTACAGATGCTAAGCTTGCTAAAGACTTCCAGGCGGTCTTAAAGGAGTTTCAGAAGGCCCAGCGGCTAGCTGCTGAAAGAGAGACAGCATATGCTCCTTTTGTTCCCCAAGCAGTTCTTCCTTCAAGGTAATCAGTAAGCAGGTTACGAAGCCTGCATATCTGGTGTATTTTTTTGCTGGAAACTACTTGCTGCAAAATCTCAATTGTTTAAAACTATAATAAAAAAATTCTAAATTCTTGATAGGCAACAATTTATTACCTTAGAAATTTCGTTGTCTTGGTTCGCCAGTTTTTCCTGATTAGTTTTGTCTTGTCAGCAGCTACACAACCAGTGAGATTGATGTAAGTTCAGACAGGAATACTGAACAACAAGCTCTTCTTGTGGAATCTAGAAGGTGATTTTACTAAACTTGCTTTTCTCAAATGTTTAGTCATATTCTACTTATCAGTGCCTTAGCCTCTGATTCTTTGTCGCTGCAGGCAGGAGGTCCTGTTGTTGGATAATGAAATTTCCTTCAATGAGGCTATTATAGAGGAAAGGGATCAAGGGTATACAAGAAATACAACAGCAAATTGGTGAAGTAAATGAGATATTCAAAGACCTTGCGGTGCTGGTTCACGAACAGGGCACTATGATTGGTAAATTGATCTCTACTCTCTCAATTAATAATTTTGTCTCATTTCGAGTTGAAATTTGACTGGTGAGAACTGTTTACTATATAGATGACATTGGTTCCAATGTTGAGAATGCCCATGCTGCAACCGCACAGGGCAAATCACAACTGGCTAAGGCAGCAAAGACCCAAAGATCAAACTCATCTCTGGTAATTTAAACTTTAGTTTTAATCTTTTACACTTGATATTTTATATTGGAATGATGTGACTGATTGAATTTGTAGTATACTTGAGCGTAAGGTGTTCAGTTTGTATTTGTTTTTTATTTTTATTTTTTAATTTATTTTTACGTCTATAAGGCCCCCTTTCCTTTTCTTGTGATCTTAAATAAATCCATTGATGTGCAGACCTGCTTGCTTCTGGTCATTTTTGGGATCGTTATTCTCATAGTGATCATAGTCCTTGCTGCGTAATCTGAAATGTATGCAGCACAATTGGAGGGAAGATTCTGCTCTTTCGGATAACAGAAGTGTGATCTGATCTTTGCTTGTGTTGGCCTCCTGGAAGTTTAGATAAAAGGTTAAGGTTGATTTTACGGTATCAAGTTTTGAAAATTTCTGGTGGAGTTTCAGGGTACAATTTGTATATCGTGTCTGTGGATTGAGGCGTGTGTTCATGTCCTGTAATTCGCTTCTTTCATAACGACAATGACAAGTGTTCTCGTTTTCTGTGTCCATTTATCCGTTCAAACCATCCATTTATAGTAATGGCTTTATTATTTATTATTTTAAATAGTAAGGCGATTTTTTGAGAATGGTTTGCTGATTTGCATACTCTCATTGTTGCAGAAGTCGTTAGTGGGAGATTAGTGAGTAGTCGGCGGCTAGTCGGAGACTAGTCGAATTACCTAGATTACAAGAGATTTTTTTAAATTCTCTTATAATATATTATTCTAGTCAAAACAAAATTTCATAAAAAAATTAACAATCAAATACTAATCAAATTTAAGTACACAAAGTGTATTCATAATCATTAAATTCATTATCATAATAAGTAATAACAAGTTCAAATACTAAAAAAATCAAACGATGTAATTTTAGGTACTAAAATAATCAAATGATGTAATTTTTAGCAGAAAATTGAGTTTAAAAAAAGTCAGCAAAGCTGTTTTGATTGATTTTTGATTAATTTTTTGACCGAGATTTTTAACCCACGATTTTGGTTTTTTTATTTTTAAGCTAGTTAGGTGCAGACTCTCGATTTTTTACTGAATCAGTCGATTTTTATAACATTGCATACTCTTTTGGTTTTGAGGTTGTGAATTTAACTGAGATTAGATATAGGTTGAATCTGAGGCTTTTTGTCAATGAGAAAGAATGTAGGTTTCAATGGTTTGTATTTGGGGATGAGACTCTTTGAGACCTAATGAAAAAAATTCAGCCATCTCTTCTCCAAAGTTTACTTTTACGGAAATTCGGTTAATAAATATATATAATGCAGAAATTCAGATTGCTTTAGGGAGTGCACCAAAGGGAGTGCACCAAAAGATAAGGTTCTACTAAATAAGGAAAAGATTTTTTTTTGTTACAATGACTTAGAAAAAAAAAGGGATAAATACCAATAATTTCATAAGCTAAGATTCTATGACAACACTGCCTGTCATTAAACTTGAATGACAAATAGAGGCGAAAACAATGAGAGAAGCTGATACAATAGCAGAGGTGAAAGTAATAATTGAAACCATCCCTGCATGCTCCTTCTTCCCACAAGGCACTTCCCACATTACAGGAATCGCATTTGACTCTGCTATTTCACCGGTTGGTATAATAAACAAACTCTTCTGCTCCTGTAAATTTCCTACAATGCTGCAGCGCAGGAATATGTCCGGTATGCCAAATTTTACTTTCTCAAAGCCGCCTTGTCCTAATGGCTATACAAAAGATAAAACAGCTATCAGTTCTTCTGCAGATTTAACACACTAAGGTAATCGCGAATATTCATTTTGAAACGGTATTATCCATAGTTAAAGGTTTGTAGCGCCGTAGGTTACTGAATTTCAAACGCAAGGTTGGTAGCATATATTGTAAATGATGAAGTTTTAAGGTCCCTTAGACAACTTTTAATCAAACACAATAAGCTTTCTATCTAATTCACTAACCAAGAGATAAGTCTGAATGTTTAAACTCTTAATTTTGAATATGAAGTTTGAATAATGATTCTGAAAATTGAAGTCTGAATGCTGAATTAATTACATACCGGATAACGAGCATGTAAGGGGAGCTCAATGTTGATCTCCATCTGCTTACTAATCTCAGTATGGATCTCAACCAGAGATCTATTGGAGCGAAACGAAGGCAATTCTAAATTTGTATCTCCAAATACAACTGCATCACTGAAAACTGCAGAATGATGCTTCCCAAATCCATAAATGGATCCAAAAGATACAAAATTTATCACTGGACTCCCTCTATTACATAATATAAGTCGATTATGACATGTAACGAAAATTAAGCAAGCAAAATATAAGGCATTTTTTAATCAAAATATCAATATTACTCTCTTAAATAGGAATTGTATACCACTAATTCTATTTAATAAAGTAATATTGATATTTTGATTAACAAGGTACTTTGCTTTTTCTTCCTTGATTTTAGCTTAATGTCTTATACAACTTATATTATGAAATGAAGATAGTATTAAATCTACCTTTGCGGTGAACCAGATGTTGCAGCTCAAATGGATCGGCAAAAACTCCACGAGGCAACCTCTCAATGATAATGGCTTCACAAAATTGTCCAGAAAGCTCATCAGATCCTAATCTGATTGTTGAAGATAACCGACGATGTGAACCTTCACCGATCAGATTCCTATTCAGATTTAACAATCTTGGTGGAATATTTTGGCATGAACAAGAGGAAACCTCATTCTTCACAAAATTATCAAACTCTGTATCATCCAAAATTGCTTTCTGACCAAAGTATCCTTTTGATATGTATTTATCAACACAAGATTTCTTCGCCTGAAAAAAAAACATTTATGTAAAAAAAAAAACTACACGTTAAAAAAATCAAAATAGGAAGAAAGCTATATGCTTTATTCACCTCAGTAACGCTGAAAATCAATACGATTCCTAGTATCAAACAAATTTGCCATCGGAAATGTTGAAATTCCATATATTATCTGACATAAATGAGGATTTCAAATATCAGAGATCGGAGAACCATATGGAGGGAACCGACGTCGTCGGGTCAGGGTTTTTTCTCCCCTTGGATTCAATTTTTCGTTAACATTAAAACTTGGGTTAATTGCATTTTACTACATTTGTGTTAGAAGGTAGGAGCACTTTAGTCCACAATGTTAAAAATAAGCACTAACGATTTTTTAATAAAATTACAAAAAAAACAACTGAACTTTTTTATTGTTATTCTAGATATAGAAAAAAACAGTCATTGGCTATTTTAAAGGGTAAAAAATCATCTATACCCAATTTGTGTACTAATGCATATACCCACCACTCAGAAATTGACACGTGGATAGAGAAAAAGGAAATATAAGTAAATAAAGTAAGAAGCAGTGATGAAGAAAAAATAATTTAGACAAGTAAAATACAAAAAATAAGTAAAGAATAACCTAACAAAGTAGAATCAAACTCTTCCTCAGATGCTACCGAACTTACAGAAATTGCTAATACATATATTGCCATTATAGACAAAATAGAGAATTTAAAAGCATTTCATTTCCAATAATACAAGATAATAAAGTTTTTATCAACACTACCACTCTTTGTTGGGTAAAGTTTTTCCTCCGAAAAAACATCCACTTCAATTCTAAATGCATCACTTCTTCCTCTTTACTAAATTTAAGGAATTCTTCAATTAATCCCAATTTATAGGCCGAATTCGAGTTATGTGAGCCGAATTCGAGCCGGCCCAAACCCGTTGACACCCCTGTTTCCATGTTTGTTTAACGGAGATTTGCCACTTTAGCCGTAGACTAATGATAATGAGACCAATGTCCAATAGTGCTTATTTTTAAACAACATGGACTAAAGGCTTCATCTATACAAAATCCAAACAAAACCACATTTCTTCGCATCAGTAGTACAAACACAAGAAGAAAAATCCTTTTAAAAATGATATCAACAAAAAAGAACACAACCCAGCAGCACAAAATCCAGCACCTCCCACCAAAAGATCAAATACAAAATAAATAAAACTTTTAATAGCACTATTGAGTGGTCTTCTACTGCAACCAATTCAGAAACCATCATCAATCACTTGAAAAAGAGAGGATATTTTAACTTACCTGATTGAGACAAAATTGGGGGAATTTGAGCTGCTGACGAGGCGGTGGTGCTGATGGAGAGAGCAGAAGGGGAAAATTGAAAAAGATTAAAGAGAGAGATCGTAGAGAGAGAACGCGACGGAGATGAGATGGTGGCGGTGGCCGGAGTTCGAAGAAGGAATAGGAGAAGGGGTGACGGCTTCTGTGAGGGAGTTCCGAGGAGGAGCGGATTTAAGGTTTCTGTGAGGGGAGGAGAAAATGGCACAAGACTTGGTTGTTTTTTTTAGAGGGGCAGCAACATAGATGGGTCGCTATTTAGTCGGTGACCAAAACGACGTACTTTACATTCAGTTCTATTTAATTTCTAATTTAATAATTGAATAGTGATCGATATTAAAACTATGTCGTTTTAATTTCATTTGCCGACTTGATCAGTCTATACATGATATTAAAACGACGTCGTTTTAAATTCAGTCAATATTCGGTGTCTAAATGAGGAATCAATCGATGTCGTTTTATTGCATTATCCTTATATAATTTTGATATTATATTATTAAATTAGCATCAAAGGTCCAATAGCCCAGTGAAAGCATTGCGGCTACCACGATCGGAAGTGCCCTGATTCGATACCCTCCCCAAGCATGGGGTAAGCTTTAATTGTCTCCCTTCTAGGGTACTCTTCTCCTATTATGATGTGTTCTTCTCCGCTTTACGGTTGGTTCTCTCCTCTTTGGGGTTCCGCCATCGGGCGTTAAAAAAAAATATATATTAAATTAGCAACGGATAGCAATCGAATTCAAAGCGACATTTTATTGTGTGATTTATTCCCCTATTTTAGTTCGAATATTATATTAATGAATTTCGATTAGTAACTATTTAGCGACCGAATTTCAAAACGACGTCGCATTGTGTGATTTATCCCCTTATTTCATTTTGAATATTATATTAATGAATTTCGATTAGCAACTATTTAGCGACCGAATTTCAAAACGACGTCGCATTGTGTGATTTATTCCCTTATTTTATTTCGAATATTATATTAATAGAATTAGATCGCTAATTGGTAGTTATTTAGATACCGTTTAGCGACCGAGTCCTTATTTTTATTGAGGTAGTTAAAAGATAGTAACAGTATCGACGATTTAGAAATTGAATAGCTACAAATTTGTTTCCAGTCTCTATTGTATCAATGTTCTGTCCCTATTTTGGATAACCGAATAATAGTATTCTTTTGTCAATTAGTTATGCGTGTCCTCGGTTTAAAATACAAACTATTAGGGACTACAAGCTCACTTTTAAGAGTATGATGATTGCATTATTTGCTAGTGGGCTTAGTCAAAAAATAATAATTGATGGACAGTTTGTATCCTGTTGTGTAAGCAAAAGATTTCTTCTCATGACAAGGCAAAGTCATATATACCGTCCCGGCTCCTATGCGGAACAGCATTTTGTTCCGCACTGCGGGACACGATCTCAGCCGTCGGATAAGATTTTCTAACGGTCCAAATCTGGAGAAAGAAATTTTTTTATTTTTTTATTTTTTAAGTCCAGCCGCAACTTTTCTCTCTCCAGATCTGGACCGTTCAAAATCTCATCCGACAGCTGAGATTGTTCCGCACGTGCGGAAAAAAGCTGTTCCGCATAGGAACCGGACTGCATATATACACACACACAAGCATAGTTTATTTCTTGAAAGCTGCGAAAAGCATAGTATTTCTTCTTGTTTGAACTTTCTGCTACTATTGGCTCATAAAGCCCGAGAACATGCTATTATGGTATCAACTTCCACTACCCTGAGGTTTGTGAATTGAGTTTGGAGGTATCATCTGTGTGACCACAATTACGCAAGTTTTGTTTGGATATCGAAAATTTCAATCTCCAATTGATAGCTTTGACAAAAGTGATGACAGCTTGGGCGTCAATCGCAGCTTGTGGTTCTTCCTGTTCAGAGAAATTAGTATCAGTTCATACATGAGAAGTAATTTGATCATGTCTGTAAGAAATCTATTGAAAATAGCCTATAGTAGAACAAAGTTGGCTATTGCGCCGCTATTATGCTGTAACTAAAAGTGCCATATAAAATGTAGGATTTTAGAAGCTATGAAGAAGCATGCAGGCTGGTGGTCTATTCGAATGAATGTTCCTTGAGCGCAGAATACAAAAAGAAAGAGAGAACAATTATTAAGACAAGGACAATTTCAGTAATTTCATCAAGCATGTGAACTTCACAGCCAACTGAAGGAAAAGAGAAAACTGAAAAGGCATAGGAAGAGACCAAAGAGCCCTTTTGGTTAGAACTTAACCAAAGTTGTCAGCAAGTGCCTGCAAGTCCTGATAAAGAGGCTGCATCCTGGGTTAATATGCAGCAATCAGAATTCCAATTCAAGAGAACTGGTTTTACCATGAGCTAAGAAGCATCAATAGTCGTAATGAAAATAAACGAAAGCGTGTTGCAAAAGATGCTAAGATGACTGTGTAGGAAAAACCAATAAGAAAATACCTCGAGTCTACTTTTCAGTCCTATCCCAACAGTAGTTACTCCAAGTGCAATCAATAAACACCCTTTTGGTAAATCAAAGGCATCTGCATTAGGGGAAAAATAATAATAAATCCAGCAAGAAATCTTTGTCACAACCAAAGTCCATGATTTTGGACATAAAGATTATGCAACTAAAAAAGTATACTATCATTAGTTGCATGAAGTTCTTGGTTCTTTTAGTTCCGTAATGAACGAAGCTCAAACCCTTTCCAATGGCAGACAAGTAATGACAGGGAGAGCAAAAATTACAATCACAAAGAAGCTAAACAAACATTGTTAAATAAGTCAAGATTCTATTGAAATGTGTATGATGCCAAAATCACCTATTTAATAAACTTAGCAATAGCGTTTATTATTACCATAATAAAGGTTAAGCAATGGATCAAAGCATCGGAAATTCAAAGAAAAAGTTGACAGAGCAACCACTGCAATCGAGCATACACAACCAAAAGGATGGACTCAATAGTAGATATAACCTTTGTTAGCTTCTTAATGAAAGAAGCAGAGGGAACAAAGAGAGGACTATAACTAAAACCGTCCCAACAGAAAGCTAAGAAAGCTCGGATTCGACAGAGATGGGAGTTTAAACAAAAAAAATACTAATTAAAAATAAATAAATAAGCAGCAGCAGCATCATACAAAAAAATGGACAGAATTACCCACCTGAGTAACAACATTATCAGCACAAACCAGAGAAAATCAACTCTGTATAACAAATTTAACAAAGAAAACCAGAAATTAAGTAAGCGAAAGCAAGTAGGAAAGGAATACGAAAACTTAAGCGGCTAAAAAAGGATCTGAAACAGAAGTGCATAAGATTGCAGTAACAAAACCTTCAAAAACCTTTAAGCGAATAACAAAAGCTCACACTTTTCCTTATTTACTAAAGCACCTAAATTACTTATGTTGTAAGCTCCATAAACTAATCAGAGTGAAATAGTTTTACTATATTCATTCGAAGATTATCCTCTTTGAAACAAAAACTTCCACCCTGCCCCAACACCAGTATTCATTGCTTCTTGTTATCTTCTTTTTGGAGAAAAAGAAGTCCTCTTATCAATTTCATTCCTTTTTTCATCAATCTTTCTCAAACCCAATCAAAGAGAAATGAAAAGGAACCAAAAAAAAGAAAAAATCTCTCTAAATTGTGATTTTAAGTCGTCACAAAATGCCATTTTCACACACACACCATGGATCAAAAGCATCAAAAATTAATCATGCCAAACACCACCACCACCACCCTATTCATTTTTATGCTCATGCATTCCCATCCATCACGGCTCCAACAATTTATTTACTAATACAAAATATTCAAAACAAAAGTTAGTACTCCCTTCATTCCTAAATATAAGATTTTTTAGACAATTTTAGAAAATAAAGGAACTTGTCATTTTCACTGAAAGTTTTAATATTGCCCCTCTCTCTCACTTCTATAGCATAAGAAAAGAAAGGAAAAAAAATAGGGATGGCAGAGGCTGCATATAAAATAAATGTCGAGGGTATAATTTGAATAAATTGTTGACAACTAATAAAAGAGCCTTAAACGATAATTAATTTGGATACCTATAAATCTCCTAAACGACAATTAAATGGGAATGGAGGGAGTAATTACTTAACCATCTCGTCAATATTTCAAAAGTTAGATTAAATAATGCTGATAACCCGGTAAGTATTTTGTATTATTCATGCCCTCAAATCAGATTGGCCCAATAGACGGCCTCAACTTCCAACAATCTGCACATATTTGTGGTTCTATGAAACTCTTGAATATCGAATATAAGCTTATATTAGTATATAAAGCTTCTAAGATGTCAAGAACTGCTAGAATACGCATACTCAGCATGAGAGCAAGCACAAAACAATGGTAATACCTCTAGAAATGAGGTGTTAGCCAAATCTTCTGATTTCTTGTACCTAAAAAGCAAAATATTCTAAAACATTGGAAGCAAAATCAAATATGTTGTGCAAAATTCATTTAAAATATTAAAGATGTGATGTAAGACCATAATTATCATTATACTTTTTGGATTCTCTAAAATCTTCCGTTAGTGAAATTCCACGCTGACTAAAGCAGAAGCATGAGAGAGGTGTGCAACTTTTTGCTCAGAAAAGCAACTGAAAATTGGAACAAACAACTGAAAGAGGGAACCCAATAAAAAATAAATAAAACTACAGACACACAGCCAGAAATTAAAGAAACTAAAATCGTACGTAAAAACAAGAACAAAGACAGAAATTAAAATCATACCTGAAAATCCTCCAAGATATTAGTGGCACCAGTAGTTGATTTGATCATATCTAGAGCTCAGCCATATCTGAGAAGTTTTTGGAAATCGATAGTCGATGAATGATCTCTAGCGAATCGAGAGCCAGGGCTGAAAGCATGCCGAGGAAATATAAGAGGAGGGTAACCAAAAGTTAAGGGCCTTTACTGATTCCGGACTCCACTCTGCTGCATTCTAATTTCTAGGATGGACGAACACGTTACATATCCAATTTCTGGCATCATTGCACGAACCAACCAATCTATAGAGTTAATGGAACAGCGTTCGTGGCATAAGTTTTTTCTCCAAGGCTTCTTACCCTGTCTTCATAACATTGAAGTATAGCCCTAGCGTTTCAAGTAAGACATCATCTGGAACAATGCCTTCCTTGTCCATTACATCCAAAATCTTACAAGCTTTATCCTTTTGTCCTTGTCTTAGATATCCTTGAATCAAAACATTGTAAGTAACAACAGAAGGCGAATGGTCTTTTTGAACCATCTCCTTGAACAGGTCCAAAGCCTTGCTCATACTCCTACTCTTACAAAACCCATTTATAATTGATGTGTAAGTTATCTTATCAGGTTCCGGGCCTTCCCTTATCATCTTATTGAAAAACTTATAGGCCTCATCGACTATACCCTCAGATAACAATATGTTTAGGTAGATTGTGGAAGCGACTAAGTCCGGAGTAACTCCACACTTTTTCATCCTTGTATACAATATTAAGGCTTTTTCAAAATTTGACTGTTTTGCAAAACCATAAATCAAGGTGCTGTAGATAACAATATTGGGAATCGTATTTCTCTTAAGCATTGGTGGGATAAGCTCCAATGCTTTTCCAGGTTTTCCTTCTTGGCATAATCCGTTAATTACTATACTGTAGCTAAAAATATCAGGAATAGTACCTGATTCTTGCACAGTATTGAGGATCTGCACAGCTTTATCAAAAGAACCAGTCTTGCAGAAACCATGAATTAAACTCTGATAATCCGAAGCATCAGGAGCAAAATTGTTTCCGATCATCTCTTCTAAAAGTTCACAGGCATAATCCAAATAACCTTGCTTGCAAAATCCACTTATTAGGATTTTGTAAGCATGCTTGTCATACTTGAATCCAGAACTCCCGAGCTCGACGATCTTATCTAATGCGAGTTTCATTAATCCTCTCGTACAAAGGCCTTTTAAGAGTGATGTATAGGTAACAAGGGATGGCTTTATGCCACTGCTCTTCATCTCCTCAAATAAAGAATGACCTTTCAAAATATGTCCACTTTCACAAAATCCCTCGATCAAAATACTGTAGCTAAAAACATCAGGTTCAACTCGACCGCTCTTCATTTCTTCAAAAACTAGTATAGCTTCATAGAGTTTACCCCCTTTGCAAAATGCTCGAATAATAGGATTATAGCAATAACTGTTCAGGGGCTGGCCATCCCGTTTCAATTCCTGGATTACACCCCAGGCAAACTCAACACATCCAACTCTGCAAAGTCCATGAATGTATGTACTGTATGTTACAACTGACGGGCTAATCCCACTAGCCAGCATTTCTTCATAGATCACGGTAGCTTGTTCCATGTCCACCTTGTCTTGCATTTTGCAGTAAAAGGCCATCATAATCGTGTACGTGTAAACACTTGGAGATGGTCCAGACTTCTTCATTTCTTCATACAAAGTCAAAAGATAGTCCCTTTTATTCAGTTCCGCAAATTTTTTAAGCAAGAAATTGCAAGAACATACACCCGGTTCAATCCCAATTATCTTCGCCTGGTGGACCACATCAAGTGCATTCTCCACCAATGAATTGCAAGTATAAACCTTGACAAGTACATCAACTATGTAAACTAAAGTTTTTACATCAGTGGATAAGTCCAACAAAGTTGGAAGCAATTCAAACAAATCCAACTTAACTTGTTGATAATAATTCATAACATCCCTTAGCAAAGCATGAACTTCGTCGTGCATTTTAGCAAATGCAAATATACTTACAATCATCCTAAAAGAATCAATAGAATAATCAAACCCAAAACTTTCCACGGCTTGCCTAAATCTTTTCGTCCTCGCAACTCTCAAATTCAAAGACTTGAGTACTCTAACCACAATCGAAACCAATTCCAAACCCTTATAATTATTATGCAACTCAGTCTTAGGAACTACAACTTCAGTGCTGTCACTATTTGATCCTGAATCAGAATCATCAATGAACACAACTGAAGAAGCACATCTATACAGTCTACAGAAACTGTTATTATCAACATAAATATGCCTTCTAAACAAGCCACCACTAAAACTTTTAACAGCTGAAGAAGCCACCATTATCGATGTGAACCTTCACCGATCAGATTCCTATTCAGATTTAACAATCTTGGTGGAATATTTTGGCATGAACAAGAGGAAACCTCATTCTTCACAAAATTATCAAACTCTGTATCATCCAAAATTGCTTTCTGACCAAAGTATCCTTTTGATATGTATTTATCAACACAAGATTTCTTCGCCTGAAAAATAAAACATTTATGTGAAAAAAAAAAACTACACATTAAAAAAATCAAAATAGGAAGAAAGCTATATGCTTTATTCACCTCAGTAACGGTGAAAATCAATACGATTCCCAGTATCAAACAAATTTGCCATCGGAAATGTTGAAATTCCATATATTATCTGACATAATGGAGGATTTCAAATATCAGAGATCGGAGAACCATATGGAGGGGTCAGGGTTTTTCTCCCCTTGGATTCAATTTTTCGTTAACATTAAAACTTGGGTTAATTGCATTTTACTACATTTGTGTTAGAAGGTAGGAGCACTTTAGTCCACAATGTTAAAAATAAGCACTAACGATTTTTTAATAAAATTACAAAAAAAACAACTGAACTTTTATATTGTTATTCTAGATATAGAAAAAAACAGTCATTGGCTATTTTAAAGGGTAAAAAATCATATATACCCAATTTGTGTACTAATGCATATACCCACCACTCAGAAATTGACACGTGGATAGAGAAAAAGGAAATATAAGTAAATAAAGTAAGAAGCAATGATGAAGAAAAAATAATTTAGACAAGTAAAATACAAAAAATAAGTAAAGAATAACCTAACAAAGTAGACTCAAACTCTTCCTCAGATGCTACCGAACTTACAGAAATTGCTAATACATATATTGCCATTATAGACAAAATAGAAAATTTAAAAGCATTTCATTTCCAATAATACAAGATAATAAAGTTTTTTTATCAACAATACCACTCTTTGTTGGGTAAAATTTTTCCTCCGAAAAAACATCCAGTTCAATTTTAAATGCATCACTTCTTACTCTTTACTAAATTTAAGGAATTCTTCAATTAATCCCAATTTATAGGCCTTCTTCTTGTTAATTAGTATTGTATATATATTATTTTTATTCGGGTTCGAGTTTTTTTCAGGCTAAACGGTGTCACGCTCACATAAAATTCGAGCTTGAATATTGAGCTCACGCTCGCCTCACGCTCATCTCATCTAAGTTCACGCTCACATTTTTTTGAGTTATGTGAGCCGGTTCGAACCGGCCCAAACCCGTTGACACCCCTATTTCCATGTTTGTTTAACGGAGATTTGCCACTTTAACCGTAGACTAATGATAATGAGACCAATAGTGCTTATTTTTAAACAACATGGACTAAAGGCTTCATCTATACAAAATCCAAACAAAACCACATTTCTTCGCATCAGTAGTACAAACACAAGAAGAAAAATCCTTTTAAAAATGATATCAACAAAAAAGAACACAACCCAGCAGCACAAAATCCAGCACCTCCCCTGAACCAAAAGATCAAATACAAAATAAATAAAACTTTTAATAGCACTATTGAGTGGTCTTTTACTGCAACCAAATCAGAAACCATCATCAATCACTTGAAAAAAAGAGAGGATATTTTAACTTACCTGATTGAGACAAAATTGGGGGAATTTGAGCTGCTGACGAGGCGGTGGTGCTGATGGAGAGAGAAGAAGGGGAAAATTGAAAAAGATTAAAGAGAGAGATCGTAGAGAGAGAACGCGATGGAGATGATATGGTGGCGGGCGGTGGCCGGAGTTCGAAGAAGGAATAGGAGAAGGGGTGACGGCTTCTGTGAGGGAGTTCCAAGGAGGAACGGATTTAAGGTTTCTGTGATGGGAGGAGAAAATGGCACAAGACTTGGGTTTTTTTTTTTGAGAGGGGCATCAACGTACATGGGACGTTATTTAGTCGGTGACCAAAACGACGTACTTTATATTCAGTTGCTATTTAATTTCTAATTTAATAATTGTATAGCGATCGATATTAAAACGGCATCGTTTTAGTTCCATTTTCCAACTTGATCAGTCTAGATGATATTAAAACGACGTCGTTTTAAATTCAGTCAATATTCGGCGTCTAAATGAGGAATCAAGTGCATTCTCCACCAATGAACTGCAAGTATAAACCTTGATAAGTACATCAACTATGTAAACTAAAGTTTTTACATCAGTGGATAAGTCCAACAAAGTCGGAAGCAATTCAAACAAATCCAACTTAACTTGTTGATAATAATTCATAACATCCCTTAGCAAAGCATGAACTTCGTCATGCATTTCAGCAAATGCAAATATACTTACAATCATCCTAAAAGAATCGATAGAATAATCAAACCCAAAACTTTTCACGGTTTGCCTAAATCTTTTCGTCCTCGCAACTCTCCCATTCAAAGACTTGAGTACTCTAACCACAATCGAAACCAATTCCAAACCCTTATAATTATTATGCAACTCAGTCTTAGGAACTACAACTTCAGTGCTGTCACTATTTGATCCTGAATCAGAATCATCAATTAACAAAACTGAAGAAGCACATCTATACAGTCTACAAAAACTGTTATTATCAACATAAATATGCCTTCTAAACAAGCCACCAATAAAAATCAAGCTGAACGAATACTTTCTGGAAAATAAGAGCATACCCATGAAATAAAAATCCAATCTTTTTTCAAGATTTCGTTGAAAACCATCAAACCTGATAAATCCCTACTAAATAGGAAAAACCCACAAAGCTCTTGTTCCATTTTATTCTACATAAGAACATCCCTCGTTCACCAATTCCAAAATCAAAACTTTCAAAATGAACAATATAGCAATTTCTTTAGTGAGACACCCCAAATTAACAAAATAAAACAGAAAAAAATCCCAAATTTACTGACCCTTTTCTCTTCTTCTTTTACTAAAAAAATCCCAAATTTTCTGAACGAAGGAAAAGTTTCCTTCCTTCTGGAGGAACAAGAACAATAGAGGGAGAAGAAAACTTCCATTTGGATTTTGGAGGCGCCTTCTCTTAACAGCTTGATATGGACCGTGAACGGTTCAGATTAGAAGTAATATGTCTTGTTTTTTTTTTTTGTTTTTTATATCAAAATGTAAATAATAAGTTATAGTATTCTTCAATGTAAAAACTAAAGAAAAGAATTAATAGGTTTCCTTTTGAAAAGTTTGTATTCTCTTTCTCTTTTTTTTTATTTTTTTTATTTTTTATAATAATAATAAAAGTAAAAAACAGATGTTAGGGAATGGTCTTTAATTAATTAGTGTTCTCAACAAAAAAATAAAAAATAAAAACTTTATTAGCAGAAGGTACAGGGAGTATGTCTTAAGAAAGTGAATAAATAAAATAGAAGTTATTCACCAAAAAAAAAAAAAGGAATAATTAAAATAGAAGTTTACTAAAATGTGCTATGTTCAGAGTTTTGTTTTTTTTCCTTTTTTTTAAGGGGGTAAACATGATCAAAATTTTTAAAAACGACGAATTTTCTATAGAAAAAAATTACTTTTGTGATATTTTATTGTAAATGTTGTATTTCGCCCCCCTAAAAAATTTCAGTGAGAAATCCGCCATCCATGACAAATTCCTACCTCCGCTACTCTGTGTACAATTATACATCACCATTAGATCCAAATCACTTCTCACATTTCTGACGTTCAATTGTTAAGTGATGAGCTCAACAAATTCAAAATATATCTTCTTACATAATAATGGTGAGATGATACAAATACTGAAAGAAATTCAATAGGCATTTAAATTCGAGATATTAGCCTTTTTTGCCCTCTATCTATTTACGAATTTCCGATTTTGCCCACATTCTTTTTTTTGATCGCATTTTGCCCACGCTCTATTTACGAGTGCCAAATCTGCCCAAAATTGGCGGAATCCGGCAACTATAGGGCGGCGATGAGGGGTAAAATGGTCCGAACAAAAAAAAACATTATAGTTGCTTCAAATATAACCCCAAAACTATCTTATTGTATCAATTGAGTGCCTAAATTCTTTTACTCTTTCCAAATGACCCCTCCCCCTACAATACATCCATCTTCTTCATCAACCTCATAAATTTCAAGAACCTTAAGGATTCAAAAAAAAAAAAAATCTGAAATTGGCTTCAGAATTGGGTTACATTTTGGGTTCAGAAATGGATACCCAAAAAACTCAGAAATCCGGACATCCCAAAAATTCAATTGAAATGGAGGCGGTAGTCGGAGATGGAGTTTGAGCCGGACATCCCAATTCCCTTACCACTGGCTTCAGGAGTAGAACAGCAGCATCCAATTTTGTATTAGTCGAAAAATTCTCTCTCTAGGAAAAAATGCTCTCAACTTTGGTCTCTACCAAAATGGGTTTTCTTTCCTCCTGAGATTGATTCTTTGAGCGTTTAAGGCAAATAAAACTTGCTTTTAGTGGGTTTAATAGTGTTTAGATCCTATCTATCCATTTAAAATTCAATCTTTTTTGGATTTCATGGATTGATTGGAGATTTTTCACTTTGGGTTTATACTGGGACGTCATACAGTGAACCCATTCTTGCATTTAATTTTGTTTCTACTTAGGCATTCATGGTGCTTATATTCCTGACATATTAAATTCAAAGAGCTTGGTCTTCATTGGTTGGAAAAAGAAGTAAAGTTATGAGGTTTGCCTACAACCCGTCATAAATTCTTCTTTCTTGGTTGAAAATTTTCGGAACAGATCGGGGTGAATATTGTATTTTTGCGGCTATTGGGAGCTTGGGGAAGATTTATACCTAAGTTATTTTATGATCTGACATGGTGGATTTTTGAAGCTTCTTGGTGTTCTTGCTATATGTTTATCACGAAGATGGTGAAGTTTTGATCCAAAAAGGTGAAGCAGTAAATTTGTTTCTGTTCTGGGACCCTTTTGACAAATTTAATCTGGAAGAAATTATTTGTTTTTGTTCTTGCTGTTGGAAAATCTGGAAGAAATTATTTAGCAAAAAAAAATATATATGGAAGAAAATCAAAGAAGCGAGAAAGAAGGGATTATGGAACCCTTTAGAGCTAACCCAATTCTGAAGCCAATTTCAGATTTTTTTTTTTTGAATCCTTAAGGTTCTTGAAATTTATGAGGTTGATGAAGAAGATGGATGTATTGTAGGGGGAGGGGTCATTTGGAAAGAGTAAAAGAATTTAGGCACTCAATTGATACAATAAGATAGTTTTGGGGTTATATTTGAAGCAACTATAATGTTTTTTTTTGTTCGGACCATTTTACCCCTCATCGCTGCCCTATAGTTGCCAGATTCCGCCGATTTTGGGCAGATTTGGCACTCGTAAATAGAGCGTGGGCAAAATGCGATCAAAAAAAAGAATGTGGGCAAAATCAGAAATTCGTAAATAGATAGAGGGCAAAAAAGGCTAATATCTCTTTAAATTCAAACTTATGGTACTACCATCTAATAGACCAACAATTAATTGGTCTTGTACTTTACCGCTTGGTTATTATCGCTACAAACAATTCGAGATTGATTCCTTCAACTTCAAGATTGGAGGGCAGGATCTCTAACATTATCTACAAGCTTAGAAGAACGTATAAGATAAGCTCTGATCATAAGTTTTACTTTTTTCACTGTTTTAATGATTCCTAAAAACATCAACCGATATAAAATTACCATTCCAAAAATGATTGCAACATCAACCCATTTAGAATATCCCATTTGCACTTGCTAGAAATTTCTCAAGATATAATCACCAGAAAATTTCAACTGATTATTTGGAAATGTCAGTCCTAGAAAGTCATTTTTGTAGAATCCTTGATTTGCATACTTGTGAAATGCGATATAGTACATTGGCTATTTCCAGAATGGCATCGGAAGATCATCAGGCAATCGAAAAAAGCCGCCGTTTGACACCATAACACCTTGAATTCCTGCACCTGTGATGATTCCCATAAGAAAGTCCGGGACTATGCTTGCTACGATCATCATTAGGCTTTCGACTAACATCATGCACGCGAAGAGTGTGAGGGAGAAATAGAAGAAATGATCAATTCCCTTTTGAAGGCCAACAAGATAATATGCTGTATTTTGCTCCAGGGATTACAGAGATTAGTACTCCCTCCATTCCTAAATATAAGACTCTTTAGACAATTTGAGAAAAGTAAGGAAGTTGTCATTTTCATCTAAACTTCCAATATTATCCCCCACCCTCCTTCTCTCTCTCACTTCTTTGTCATAAAGAAAGGAAAATATTGAGGGTATAACTGGAATAAATTGTTGACAACTAATAAAACAACATTAAACGACAATTAATTTGGACACCTAGATATCTCCTAAACGACAATTAATAGGGAATGGAGGGAGTACCAAGTAAGGAATGGAAGAGAATGTGTTTCCAACAACAAATGCTCCTACACCATAGTGTCCATTTAATCTTTCTCTTGTAAAATTCTATTTTCACATGAAAAAAAGAAAGATGAAATCAATGCACAATTAGATACTTTTCAAAACTATCGTTTCCTTATCGATACTTTAAAAAAATAAGAATGTTATTGTAGTTTTAAAGTCTTTTTCAACATCTTGAAATTAAAAAAATAAAATAAAATAAAATTGCATACCTTCATGTCCTCTACAAAAGAAGGAAATCCACCAATTGCCATAAAGGTCAAGAATGCACCCACAAACACGAGCATAGTACCTCTAGCCTGGATGGAACCATAGCTAGAGCCAATTTCATAGTAGATTGTTCCTACACCCAAGCATAGGGCCATATATATAGCAAATCGAAGCCAATAATAGCCCAAATCGCGATACATGTTCACGAAAGATCTTCTTATAAGAACAAGACATTGAGTAAAGAAGCTTGCTTGGCTTCCCTTCTTTTCAAGGGATCATCCACCTTTCTGCAAATGAAAATACATGTAACTTGATTAGGGATCAAAGTTACAATACCTATAGGAAGACTTCTTAAGATAGATATTTTTTTAAAGATAAATATATAGATAAGAATAAATCAGTCGGGAGTTAGAAGCACCGTAGCATGGGAGGGGAAGAACCATAATGTAAGTTGACTCAACAAACTCATGCTATCCAGACAACTGATTGAAAGCGGAGCCATGGGAAATTTTTTTTTTAATGGTAAAATGATATATATTTTACCTGTTGACATATTTGAAGTACTCTTTGTTGAACTTGCTGTGTGACCTCTGATGACTTATATGATTTAACCAGAATTTCAATAGCTTGTGCAGTAGTTTTGTTTAAACCTAGTCCTTGTTCAATGTCCTTAAGATCACAAACAACAATTCAAGTTCAACATTTCTCTTCTTGTTATAGGTAATAAAATATTATCAGTGGAAAGTTTAAGATTCTTACAGCATCAAAGTCCTTGTTGATTGTCCTAAGAAAGTGATCAGATGGATTCCTCATAGGTGGACAAGGGAAGACATTCAAAGCAAAATACTAGCACAAACAACAAGCACAATTCATCAGTCACGTGGATACTGCAAGACTCATGAGTCGCTTTCTATACTCGTTTGAAACGGGTGACATAGATAGTAGTGCTTTGAATATTAAAGAATGTAAAATACCTCATTTGCTGCTGAAGTTGGACCAAAATAAATCGTCCTACCAGATGACCAAAGGCAAAGATTGTGGAAAAGTTTGAAAACTTCACTGCTTGGCTGGTGAATAGATGCAATAATGGTCCTTCTATCATCTTCTGCTATTTTTATAATACGATTCATGACATGGTAAGACGCTGCACTATCGAGCCCACTCGTAGGTTCATCGAGGAAAAGAAGCTTCGGACGAGTCAAGAGTTCGATAACAAATGCCAACTCTTCTCTTTTGTCCACCACTAAGCCCCTTCACACTCCATCCTCCAATCCTTGTATTCATTGAATCTTGCAATCCCATGTCCTTTATTGTACTTTCAGCTCTTTCTCTCTTCTCAGATCTTGACATTGAATCAGGAAGTTGAAGTTGTGCTGAGTAGTACACAGCTTCTCTTACAGTAAGGGTAGTCATTAGGGTGTCATCTTGAGTCAAATAGGCCTAATCACCAAGGGAAAAAAAGTATGATAAATATTTCGTCTTCTATTATTTACTACGATCTTTTGTAACATTTTCTGTAACATTCACATTATAAAAAATTCATTTATAGTCTAGACAAAGGTTCTTAAAATCGCGAGTTGAATTGTAGAATCGTACTATTCTACTATCCGAAAGGTATAAATCGAGTTAAATTCTTAAACAATCGATGGAGTATAAGATCATACATGATTGTTGATATGGACCGTAAGATCGTTGTATCAGACGATCTGGTGCGATTTAATTTTATCTCTATTCAGTCGGGTCGACGGGTCGTTTCGGGTCACTTCGGGTCCCCTCACTTAAAATATAGAAGGATCATGTTGAATTCAACTCCTTAGTTCTTTCAACTTCATCCTCTGTTAGACTTCAATCCTTCATCAAGATTGGTTAACTCTCGCATTCCTCATTCTATTATGAAAGTTTTATATGAAGGAATCTCGATCTTATATTGAATTGATATAAATTTATCATGAAATATTATATAAATAGTTTGGTAGAATCTTTAATCCGCTACGATCCTCGTGTTTACGAGTTTCTGGACCCCTTCTGTTTCAAATCAAAATTACAATATTGGCAACTTTGTTCTAGACCATAAGAGATCCCTTATATATACAAGAAATGTTGCAAGAGGTTTAATTATGGGAATTTGAATTGAAATATAATAGAAGCCTACCGAAGTGCCAAATTCTAGTGCTTGCTTTCTTCCATTTACAAGAATTTCTCCCGTCTGCCTCGTGTTTATATCTAGCATCCCTGTAATATTTTTTACCAAAAGATTATTATAATTAGTATTACATGTAAATAAAATTGCTCATTAACCAATTACTAAGATATAATCCCTCCATTTGATAATATAAGTAGTTTAGGACATTTAGCGAAAATTAAGAAAATAAAAAATAAGATATTTTTTAATCAAAATATCAATATTACTCTCTTAAATAGAATTAGTTAAATGTCATATTTAAGAAAATTCTATTTAAAGGAGTAATATTAATAATTTTTATTATATGTATTAAACAACTTATATTATGGAATGATGGTAGTATGTATTTATTTTCTCTGGAAAACGAGAAAACCAGTTAGTTCCTGCAAGATTGGACGGCATCCACCATTCTTTTACCTGGTACATTTACCCATAAGTCCTTCCATGTCAAATGAATCCCATGATTATCTCCATTCGAATATTTAGACATGGCAACCTTATTCTCTGCTAACGTTCTTCTTGGTACCTCTGCAGCTTGTTCCATCAAGTATCTATTCATTCCATTTCTCTCTGATTCCTCTATCTATATTGCAGCAACTTCTTCCACCTCAACCCTTAGAGATGGTGCATTAATAGCACCAAAAAGGGGTATTGGTGGAGGAACACTAGTTGTCTTAAGGCTAATATGACTAGGGGGTTTCTTGTAATTTTGTATGGGCAGTTCATTTTCTTCAGAGACAAAGCTATCTGTCTCTATCTGTCCTCTATGATGTCCCTAATCCTATCCTCAACCAATCAGAATTTATTATATAAATATTTTTTCCAATTATATATGCACATGGTAAATTGTGATTGGTTGGGTACACACACAGGGACAGAAAATTTTTTGCCCAAAAATATACGTTATTTCCTAACTTTTAGGGATATATTTTTAAAATTACTCTTATTAAACAATATATATAAATTAAAATTTTGTCCTTAAACTCTCATAATTAATAATATCCTATATCGAGAGGATACAAACTCCACCAACAGGTTCCGCCACTAATATATTTAAATAATAAATGTTATGATAACTTATTCATTGTTAAACTATTATTTTAAACCTTCGTTTTCATTTCATCGTTAAATGTGAATATTCAATTTATAGTGGACGAAATATTGATAGGATAATTAATATATAATTTAAATAATTATTATATTAAATCAGCGAATCACATGATGAGTCTGACTTAGAGAATTAGCATGAGGAGGAGTAAAAACACAGCAGAATATACAAACTCAACTTATTGCGACCGTTACTAATTCGATGTGTAGCAAAATACAACAATTGTCTTTGTAAGATTAGGGCTCTTAGTGTTTCCATCTCCGGCTAGGGGTTCATGTTTTCACCGATTCGGCTTCATCTTTACTGGCGTGGTCTTGCTGTCCAAGGATCATCCATGCTTGCAAGGAGCGAAATTCCACGAGGGGTTAAGTATATTGAGTCATCTGCTCTCATTATTCATCTATCTGGCTCAAAATGACCGCTTAATCAAGAGGTAGCGTATTCTGATTCTGTTTTTTTCCTCCGCCTTATTGAGCTACATCCTTGGGGTTTTTTTTGAGTCTTGTCGAATGCAATGTAACAGCGGTGGTTGACTTGGAGCAACCCCGCCAGGTTCTATGAGTATTATGAGTTGGAATTGCCGGGGCCTAGGGAAGTCCCGCGCAATTCGATGTTTAAAGAACCTGGTTCAGGTTCATAGGCCCGTTTTATTATTTCTTATGGAAACAAAATTATGTAGTTCGAACATGAATAGTATTCGTATTTCCCTTGGTTATTCGTCTGGTGTTATAGTTGATCGTAGTGGTTTGGGGGGTGGGCTTGCCCTTTTGTGGTCGGAGGATACTGTTAATGTTAACTTGCTCAGCTACTCGAGTGGTCATATTGATGTTCGTATTGAGACTTCTGCAGGGTCTAGTTGGCGGTTTACTGGCTTTTATGGTAATCCTTACCATGAACAGAGGAAACACTCTTGGACTTTACTCCGACGGTTACACTCTCTCTTTAATCTCCCTTGGTTGTGTATGGGTGATTTTAATGAGCTTCTCTCGCCTCATGAAAAAGAGGGTTTGAATGATAGAAATCCGAGCCTGATTCGGGCCTTTCGGGAAGTGGTTGCGGATTGTGATCTCACCGGACATTGGTTTCTCGAGTCCCTCGGCTCACTTGGTCAAATGGGACGAGATGCTTTGGTCCGCGAAAGGCTTGACCGAGCATCGGCTAGTCTTGATTGGAGGCAGGGTCTTCCCTTCCTCGCTGTATATCACCTCGCAACTTCTCATTCCCGATCATCTCCCGATCTTGGTCACATCGAAAAAAATTCGGTAAGAAAAAGTGGTTCGCCTTACCTCGGCTCGATCCTTTTTGGATTCGGGGACCCTAATGCCAAAACATTATCGCATCATCTCGCAAAGGCCTTTTCTTAATAACGGGAGTAAGCTTATTACAGAGGTGGTTCGAGTGAGAGATAAACTCCGCCAATGGGGCTCCAAGAAGTTTGGGGACATTAAGAAGAAAATATCCAAAAAGCAGGCCGAGCTCGCGGATCTTTGGAGCTCGGCTGCCTTCACGGCTGAGGATGACCGCCGGGTCCGTGGGGAACTAAACACGTTTCTCTCATTGGATGACGAGTTCTGGCGGCAGAGAAGTAGGGCGGACTGGTTACTTAAAGGAGATAGGAATACTACGTACTTCCATCATAAGGCCTCCTCTAGGCGGGCTCGAAACTTCATTGAGCGCCTCCAGGATGCCTCAGGGGAGATCAAGGAACAAGATAGCGATATTATTGTTATCGTGCAAAAGTACTTCTCTGATATATACACTTCCTCAGCTTCGGCTCCCATGAACCTTGATGATTTGCCGGTTCGTAAGCTAGCTGAGGGCCAACAAAGCTTTCTGGGCAGCCCTTTCACTATGGAAGAAGTCCTTGTGGCTTTAAAACAGTTACCCGCAAAAAAAGCTCCGGGTCCAGACGGAATGCAAACTATTTTTATGAAGAAATTTTGGCATATCTTTGGTCCGGAGATGTCCTCCTTCATCCTCGGATTTCTAAATGGTTATCGAGACATCTCGGGTCTTAACAGCACTTTCATTGTTCTGATCCCAAAAGTCAAGAAACCTCTCTCAATGACTGAGTTTCGTCCAATTAGCCTATGCAACTCAGCCTACAAATTGATATCTCGCATATTGGTAAATCGACTCAAAGTCGTGCTCCCAACTGTCATTGATCCTTCTCAAAGTGCCTTCCTCCGCAGTCGACTCATCACCGATAACTCCATAGCTGCATTCGAAGCCTTTCATTCCATGCAGACGGGTTTGCCGGTGGAAGCAAACATTGTGCTTTAAAGTTGGATATGAGGAAAGCGTTCGATAGAGTTGAGTGGAAGTACCTCGAACTTATGCTCAAATCTATGAACTTTCCATCTCGGTTTCGATCTTTAATCATGTCTTGTGTACAATCGGTTTCCTATCGTGTGCTCATTAATGGGAAACCTTCGGCTCGGATCACTCCTTCTCGTGGAATCCGTCAAGGAGACCCGTTATCGCCCTTTCTATTTATTCTATGTGCCGAGGGGTTTTCGGCCATGCTCCGTAAGGCTCAAGCATCATCCTTGTTACAAGGACTCAAATTCGGGACGAATGGGACCTACTATAACCCATCTCCTCTTCGCAGATGACTCACTTCTTTTTTTTATGTGCTAATGACACAAATTTTGTGGCGGTTAAGGACATTCTTAGAGAGTACGAGGTTTTTTTCCCGGACAATCTATCAATTATGACAAGTCCTCCGCCTTCTTCAGAAGAATTTTGATGACCAAGAAGCTACTCGCCTTTGTCAAATTCTTGGTATGCGGCATAGCCATGGAGATGGTAAGTACCCAGGGTTTGCCATATCTTATAGGACGAAACAAGAGAGAGGTTTTCGGCTATGTGCGGGATCGGGTTTGGAAAAAAATTGCAAGGATGGAAGGAGAAATTCTTATCTCCCTGTGGGAAAAGAAATATTGATCAAGTCGGTGATTCAGGGCGATCCCCGACATATATTATGCAAACTTTTTACCTTACTCGATCTATACTAGATGAGATTATGGTTTTGATCGGGGAAGTTTTGGTGGGGGAAAACAGTGGTCGGGGATGGAGTTCATTGGATTTCTTGGGAGAAATTGTGTTTGCCTAAATCACGAGGTGGTATGGGGATTAGAGATATGAACGCCTTTAATCTCTCGTTGTTGGCGAAACAAGCCCTCGGCGCTTACTCCAACATCCGGATTCGCCATCGTCACGTATCCTTAAGGCGAAATATTTTCGAATGGTGACTTCATTAGCGCATCGACAGGCGGCGGTCATCATGTGTTTGACGGAGCATTCTTAAAGGCAAAGAGGTGCTAAAGTTGGGGATGCATTGGCGATTGGCAATGGTGATTCTGTTAACATTCAGTAACGATCCTTGGTTGCCGGTTCTCGCTTCTTTCCGACTGTCTAATTATTGTGATCAAGCCTTCCCTCGTAACGGCTAACGAACCGATTTTGCCATCCCCGCCCATTGGAATTCGGCATTGCTTGAGTCCCTCTTTATGCCGCACGAAGTGGAGGCGATAAATTCCATTCCATTATCTCGAATATGGATCGCTGGACCGTGTAATTTGGCATTATACAAAACATGGCTCCTATACTGGTTTCGTTCGGGATATCATGCCATTATGGAGGCGAGGGAGAGTCTTCATCGCCTGCCGGCGCCATCGTCTTTGGTAAATGAGTCCAATTTTCAGGGTTCGGCTTTGGCAACCGCCGCACTCACCTAGAGTCTTGCATTTTCTTTGCGGGCGTCGCTTGATAGCCTTCCCACTCGGAGCGAACCTCTCAAAAAGGATTCGAGTATCGGCACTTTGCTCATCCCCGTGAGACAGAAAGGGAAACTACCGATCATTGTATTCTTCATTGTATTCATGCTTTAAGTATTTGGTCATATTGGGACAAGAGTCCCACTGGGATATTTTGCAAAATCCCTCATTTAAAGAAGTCATTTTCTTTCTTATGCAAACTCGTGAAACTAGCGAGATTAGCGCTATTTGCTCATTTGGCATGGTTAATTTGGAAGGAGCGCTATGGATTTATTTTCGAGGGCGAGCGTCTACCCCCCTTCATCCATTTTTTTCGATGCATGTGTCGTGGCTATGGAGTTCTCATCCATGCTTTCCAAAGATGAGGTCCAATTCCCGTGAAGTGAAGCCACTTTCGGATATTTGGATTCCTCCGCCCCGACTTTTTACAAGATTAATGTGGATGCTTCTCGGGCTAATGGAATGGCAAGTTTTGGGCCGCATTGTGAGGGATCATATTGGGGTTCCGCGACTCGCGACTTGTGGTGGATTTGCCTTTTTGTAAGTCTCGCAGAACATGGTGAGCTATCGCGCAGCTTGAAGGCCTCAAGCTTGCCAAGTCGCTGAATCTGCAATCTTTCTTCTTGGAAGGCGATAATCTGGGTGTTATCACTCGCCTTGGGTCGCCCTGTGATCCGGACTTCTCCCGCTTTGGGGGTTATTTTTGATTTTGCTAAGTCGTTGCTTCATTCCTTTGAGTCCGTCCGATCGTCGCTTTGTTAAGAGGTCGGGCAATCAAGTTGCTCATTGTTTAGCTCAAAGTAGGTCGTCTTTTTCGCTCCCACTCGTTTGGGGACGCTTACTTCCCCACGAATGTTATGGCTGCGATCGCCTTAGATCGTTCTTTGATTCCTTAAATATATTGCACCCTTTGGGTTTCAAAAAAAAAAAAAAAAAAAAGTTGATATAATTTTGCTTTTTTTTTTTCCTTTCTTATGAATGAAGTATTCAAACCTCCTTCCACTAATTTTTTGCTTTTTTTTTTTTTCCTTTCTTATGAATGAAGTATTCAAACCTCCTTCCACTAATCTTGACGGGCGACAACTTTATCTTCTTATTTGCCACTTAAATAAATTCAAATGCGATCATAATTTATTCATAATTAATTAAACTTGGACCGAACATTTGAAAATCAATTCCAATGAAAGATGCAAATATAATTCTCTAATAGCGAAAATTAAAATATAATTTTGTCTCCACAAGACATCTGACTTCAAACATAAATATGGTCTATCAACTATCACCGTAAAAAAGTAGGAAGAAAGGAATCATTGGAAATGGTCATATTTTGCTAGAATGGTTTTCACACGACACTTTTTTTTTTGGGAAGATTTTTTTTAGCATCAACGAATTTTGTGAATTCGTTTTTTTTCCAGCTAAGACAGATTCTAGAATCAGTTTTTGCAATAATTTGTTTTTGGTGTTTTTTTTGTTCCCGAAAAAAGGCAAATAATATTCCTGGGTAGGAATTATAATAAAAAAAGGTAAGGTGGTAGATCACGTTTGATAGAGTTAATAGAAATTCTTAGTGTTTGTTAGGGTATAATAAGGTGTTCAGAGTGTGTTCATGTTTATTAGTATTGGTTAATGTTTTTATGGTTTTTATGGTTTGTTAGGGTTAATAGGGTTAGAGTCAGGGGCGGCTATGAGGGTGTTCGAGGTGATCGACCGCACAGGGCCTCCAAAAATTGGGGGCCTCCAATTTTATGTTAGTTTATATATATATATATATATATATATATATATATAATAATAATAATAATTCTTTTTTGGCTTTTTTATGTTCATAAGTATTAAAGTATATAAATAATTTTTATTTTTTGGGGACAAACTAGCTCATTTATAGGCAAAGGCCCAATAAGATAGTGTTGATAGTGTTAAATACTTGTTGGGAAAGACGTGTTGATAGTGTTAAGGCTATAAGATTTCAAATTATGGAAATTTGTGAAGCTTTACTTCAAGATGCCGAATCTGATAATGATTCTAAAATAAGGAGTGAAGCTAAATCATTAGCGAGAAATGAGCTTGGCGACTTTGAATTTTTACTTGCAGTGATCATTTGGTATGAAATATTATATGCAATTAATTTAGTGAGCAAGCATTTACAAGCAAAGGATGTGCTTATCGATGTTTCTATTGAAGAAGTGAAGGGGTTGATTTCCTTTTTTGAGAAATACAGAGAAAGTGATTTTCCTGAAGCTATGAGTATTGCTAAGGAGATCGCCATTGAAATGAATATTAATCCTGTGTTTCCTGTAAAGCGTGAAATTCGAAGAAAGAAGCATTTTGATGAGAATCCAAATGATATGTCATTATTATCTCCTGAGGATTCATTTAGAGTGCATTATTTCTTATACATTGTTGATCAGGCTTGCTTCACTCAATAAGAGATTTGAACAATATCAAGAATATCAAAATATTTTTAGTTTCTTGTTTACATCAGATAGGTTGCATTCTTTGGATAATTTGAGCCTCAAGTCTTGTTGTACTCATCTTGAAAACGCCCTTAAGAATTGTGGGCAATCTGATATAGATGGAAATGATTTGAATGTGGAGTTTAAGTTGCTTAGAGAATTCTTGCCTAAAGAAAAGATGGGACCTATTGATATTTTGATATTCTTGAAGCGTGTAGATTGTTTTCCTAACACAATAATTGCATATAGAATTTTGTTGACTATTTCGGTTATTGTTGCATCTGCTGAAATGAGTTTTTCAAAATTAAAGTTGTTGAAGTCATACATGCGTTCTACAATGTCTCGAGAAAGACTCAGTGGATCGCTGCACGATAGAGAATTGAAAATGATATTTTGGAGCAAATCAAATATGAAGATTTAGTTGATGATTTTGCTACAAAGAAAGCTTTGAAGTAAATCGCTTTATTTTTTAAGTCAAGAAAGTTTATCTCGTATTTATTATTTTGGAAATCTCGCTTTAAAATGCTTTATTACATTTTGGAGAAAAAAATTATAATACAATTGTATTGATTTTTTTTGTTATATTTACATGAAAGTCATTTTTTCTCCTAAGTATGTAGAGGCCTCATTCTTTAATTTCTCGCATGCGCCTCCAAAATGCTTGCAGTTCGCCTGCTAGAGTAGTTAGATTCTAGAATCCATCACCCCCTTTACCATTTTGTATTTGCCTAATTATTTTAAATAAGGGGTTATAATCTGCATTATACCATAAGTCAAACTCTTTGAACAATGCCGAAATAAAATAAAATTATTAAGTCTAAAAGTAATTACTCCCAACGGTTATGGTTATTATTATGAGATGAAGAGAGTAGTTATTTTCATATCCGAGATTGCATACATATATGTTGTGAAATATGAATTTCAATACCGGAACCGGATTGGGCACTGATCCATCCAACCCAAACCCACAAAAGAAAAAAAGAAAAGAAAAAATGATCGAAGATTTGGATCTTCTTGGAACGCGTGAGAATCAACAGCATGGCCCACTCATTTTTCACAAATTTTCCAATGTCGATCGTCAACTAAACCCCTTTCCTCATCTCCCCAAATCTTCCAAACAAAAAATCTCTTATTAGAAGAAAAAAGAAGAGATAAAACAATTTTTTTTCTCTCGTAATCATCCATTTCGATTGATCTCCAATTGAGTTGTGATGTCGTCTGTAAGTACTTCTAATCATTTCTGTTCTTGCGATTGTTCATATGATTACGTCTCAATATTTTGCGTATTCTGGTAATGTTTGATTGATTTTGATGATTTTGATTTTTTTATTAATATTATTGCTTGATTTCATGATTTTATGGAGCTTTTAATCATTTGCTTCTGGTATTTGCATTTACGCACACGAATATTGAGCGGTATTTGCATTCTGTTGTTGAAATTAATAGGAATTTGAAATAAATGAGCTCCAGTATGAATCAATTAAGATATGTTTTACATGTTTTGTTAAGTTGAATTGGTAGGATATTTTGCAACCATCCGGTGTGAATCTAAATGTTCTGCAATTAGATAATCATATTATGTGTAAAAGTTGCTGTTATGTCCATTTATTATGTACAAAGGAGAGCTGCTTTCTAGTTTCGACGATTTATGTTGAATGTGAGTGATATTTAGGATGTCGGATCTTATAAATAGACCAGTTTAGATGTGGATCGTAGTTCTTAGTATTTGATTATTAATAATTTGAATGCTTCTTATCAATCCAACAAGTTGGATGGCCATAATTTGTTTGTGAATTCTAAATCTGTATCGTCCTGCTTTGCATGTTGAACTCTTTTAAGTTGATATGACAACAATTTTCATAGCTGTAGAGAGAGCATTGTGAGAGACCTTGTCATTTTTCTAAATTGTATAGCATTCTTATTATAATTATTTTAAATTGTCGCTTGGTGATGTAATTTAATATATTGCTCATACTTATTTTTGGAACTGAGATCTAGTAAGTAACAGTAATTTCGTAGCAAATTTCAACTGAAAAATGTTTGGTTGAAAATACTGAAGAAAATATAGTGAAGAGGAATTGTAATTTGTTTAGCTTCTAGAGATGATAAGGTTTATTGTTCTGGTTAGAATACTAAAATTTAGTCTGGTGCAACTTGTTTGATTGGCCTTTTAGAGGTGTAAAAAGTTGCATATTCATATTTCCTCCTACTTCCCTCTAGAAAGTAGAGCTAAATGTTCATGTGCTTCCAAGATATCTTCTCTTGCCCATATGTGAGCAAGAAAATGAATTTACATTTTTAGGGTATGACCTAATCATGATATTTGGTATGCATCTTGGTATATTCAACTTCAAAAATTCTTTAAAATTATTTTTCAGATTAAGTTTGGGGTTGGATCCCAAAATATTTGCAAAATACTGAATTATCAAGGGTTTCATACACCTTACAGAAGCTTAATTTATTGTATCTATATGGCTATTGCATTTCTGCAACATTTACTCTTCTTGTGCATTGGTTTGGCTTGGATTAATATGTAGACAATTGAGAGCTTTTAATCTAGCAAAAGTTTCAACACTTTCATGGGTAGGATTATCTCCACCCACCCGAGTACATACCCTATCAAGTTACCATGCGATCTAAGAGGGTTCTGAAGACATAATGTAGAGTTTCTGCTAGCATATGACCTCATATAAAATCTGATTTGAAAGTAAATTCAGTTCTGTTGGTAAAAGAATGACCATTGAATAGTCTATATGTAAGAAGTTAGTTTGTCACTTCTGCCAATGGTTTAATGTACTTATGCTTTTAATTGGACTCCTTACACGATGAACCATAAACTGATGATATGGAGTTCCATGATCTTATACTTTTTCAGTATTTGTAATATTTATAATCTTACCACCGCCTATACCCGCAATTATTGGGGACTTAATGAGTTATGTTATTGTTGTTGTTGTAATATTTATAATCTTACCATTGTTTTGACAAAGTTATTTCTGCAGATAAGAACAGTTAAAGTTAGCAATGTCTCCTTGGGCGCATCTGAGCGTGACATCAAGGAGTTCTTTTCTTTTTCTGGTGACATTGAGTATGTTGAGATGAAGAGGTTAGTGGGGTCTTATATCCTACGTTGCTTCCTTAACTATTAACTTCATGTTGTTGAAGCTGTTATCATCATATTGTGTAGTGATACGGAAAGGTCTCAAATTGCATTTGTTACTTTCAAGGATTCACAGGGAGCAGAAACTGCAGTTCTCCTTTCGGTTATTTTCTTGCACTTTCTTCTGCTATTTCAATTTCTTACCTTTTTCCTTTTGAACCATTTATAATGATTTATTCCAAACATTTTGTTGCTTTAATGGAATAACGCCAAAGTATAGAACTCATCTTACTAAAGCAAATTAGGCTGTAGCCTGTCCTCTCTGGACGAGGTCTCATTGCTTATTTTCTATGTAGTTTTCAACTATGGTAGGCTAGAATGCCTTTATTTTTGGAAGGTATTTGAACATTTTAGTTGAGGGTTCCCACTTGGGAAAAGCTTTCGTTGTTTACAGCGTAAGACTGACCTGGCACTTAATGACCTATTTAATGTTTCTCTGTCCGAGTTTTTTTTCCTGTGTGCGTGTGTGTGAATATTGTTAACAAGTTTTCGTTATTTACAGCGTAAGACTGACCTGGCACTTCCATGACCTATTTAATGTTTCTCTATGAGTTTTTTTGGGGTTTGTGTGTATGTGTGTGTGTTAGCAAGTTGCATTTCTGGGTCTATATACGTGCCTGCCTCTTTTGGGTAATATATGCACTTATGTTGAGTAAAATGAGCCATATCACTTCTGCTTGTAGATTCTTAAATATTGCCATTGCTAATCTTTTCTAATCTTTTGTTTCATAAATAATCACGGTTTCAAAATATTTGTTCGCATTTTATTTTCTTTCTGCAAATGCAGCCACTTAGATGAAAATTATCGCGGCACGTTTTAACATTAGGAACTCGGTTATTTGATTCTTATGGAACTTTAGTCGTGGGATAAAAAGTGAAATATAAAAACGTAATATGTGCGATGTGAACATTTTGATAGCTTTTTGTAATAAGCACATTATACTCATTTGTTTATGAGATCTGAAAAACCAATGTTCTCGGACCAGAACCAATTTTATTATGTAAAATAAGCAAAATAATTTATTCATGCCTCTGATTTTTTTATATATAGCAATTGCATTTAATGGCTTAGTTTGATTCAGGGTGCGACAATTGTTGACATGTCTGTTACAATTACTCTGGATCCTGATTACCAACTTCCTCCTGCTGCTACTGCACCCCCCCTGGTGAGGAATTGCTACGTATGTCATATCCTACATTAGAAATTGAGAATAGTATCTCTTACTCATTAAATTACCCAATAATTATGTAGGCAACTGACAAGAAAACTGCGGGAGGTGCAGGGGCTGCTTTTCACAAAGCAGAGGATGTTGTTAGCAGCATGCTGGCAAAGGGTTTTGTCTTAGGTAAAGATGCCGTCAACAAAGCCAAGAATTTTGATGAAAAGCACCAATTGACTTCCACTGCGAAGGATAAAGTTGTTTCTTTCGATAAGAAGATTGGGTTCACTGAGAAAATCAGCATCGGTACTTCCATTGTGAATGAAAAAGTACGGGAAGTGGATCAGAAACTCCAGGTTTCGGAGAAGGCAAAATCCGCATTTGCAGCTGCTGAGCAGAAAGTTAGTGATGCTGGATCTGCTATCATGAATAACCGATATGTCTTTACAGGCGTTTCATGGGCAGCTGGTGCTTTTAACAAAGTTACTAAGGCTGCAGGAGAGGTGGGCCAAATGACAAAAGAGAAAGTAGGAATGGCTGAAGATGAACAGCGAAGGAAAATGGTGGATGACTTTGCTCAAGTTCATCTATCCGAATCTCCCAAAGCCACCGACTTCAGCGAGCAGCAGCCTCCTAAGCCTGCACACTTGCCTTGATTCTCTGAATGCTGTAAGATTTTGAATTTCTGCTATCCTGATTTCTCCATACATGAAATCATGAAAAGTGGTGAATGTAGAACAATGTACATTATATCGTTTAAGATTGGAAGTTTAAGATTGGAAGTCTGAGTTTGAATCTGTGATACTGTTTTACATTTTTCAATATGTAGCATATTCGTCAAGTAAAATTTTATGTTAGCATGTTGTGGCCGTTTCAACCCCCTCCCCCTCCCGGGGGCCTCGTGGAGCGTGAGGGGAGATGGGACTTAGGCTGCACTAGTAGACCTTTTTTGTTACTAGTAAGTATTGGGTCACTTTGTTTTCTTAATTTGTCCTTGTTGCATCCTTGAATTTTTCACTTCCAAAGTGGATTGGTTTAATAGTAGAAGAAGCTGAGTTATTGCTGCTTTGTGTGGACTCAAATCTCATGCCTCCATAGGGCCGAATAAATGAAATTCGTAAGCTTGGTGAATGCATTCAAACCACGGGTTCCCTGCTTCCCCCTTCCTCCCTAAACAAAATATTGTTTCTCCCAGTAAAATTAAATAAAATGATTAAATTATCGTTAATTAATTATGATAGGTTTCTTTTTGAGTTTTCCTCTCTTACTCGTATGTTGCAAAGTTCATCAGAATATTTTTAAAAGAAAAAAATTTACTCCGGATGGAGTGCACTTTTAATCTTCATCTAAGGAGATGAAGTATTGGAGTATTTAATCCATCACATGAATATTAAAAAATTTACTCCGGATGGAGTGCACTTTTAATCTTCATCTAAAAAGATGAAGTATTGGAGTATTTAATCCATCACATGAATATTCTATGCTACATTTACAAAGTAAAAGACCTTTATTCAAAGTTAAATTTTTAGAGAAAGTGAATATCAATGTTGTTTCGACTAACTTTTATGATTTTTGGAAAGTTAAATCATTCATTAGTAGTAATTGGTTTAAATTAGGGGTAAAGTTGGAAAATGTACCATAAATGCAATTGTTATTTGGAATTAGAAAATCTAATTTGAAATTTGAAATAAGTTTTGAAGAAAACTAGGTTATTTAAATTGATTTTTTTTTTTTGAAACTCGATTGGGCGGTTGGCTTATATATGGGAGAGAGAACTGTCTCAGACGAGGAGGAGATAGCCCTAGAAGTGGAGATTAAAGCTTGTCGCACACAGGCCGAGGGTATCAAACCAGGTCGTGGGCAGGCGTCTGCCCTACTGGGTTAGGACACCTTTGATGCTTTTTATTTAAATTGAAATGGGATAAATAAATTGTTTTTTTGAGTTTCATTGTCTTAAGTATGGTTCATCGAGTTACAAAAGGAAGATTTAATGTCTGTTATTCCTTTTTGGGTGAAATTAAATAAATATCGGATATGAAAATTTTGAGTATGATTGGATTGAATTTCAATTTTAGATTCCTGATCTTAGACTCAGATTGATCTCAAATTCCCAATGATTTAGTGCTTGAAGTTTAATTCACATATGGGAATCGGGTAGCCCAAGTGGTAAGGCTACCCGAACACGGGGCGGAGGTTCCGTGTTCGATTCCTATATCTCCCCATAATGGGGCAAATAATTTCTCCTCCTTATGAGGCTTATCTTCCCTCCCGAGGCATGGGGCATGCTTCAATCTTCCCTATCTAGGGTACTCTCCGCTCTTCTCCTTCGGGCGCTCAAAAAAAAAAAAGAAGTTTAATTCACATACTCAATTTAAAAAGAGTTTGAGATTTGTGTGAGTTTCAAATTAATACCAAACTCTATGCAAGCAGTGGCCGAGCCACGGTGGGGCACAATTTTTTCAAAAAAATTGCCCCACCAGTTTTTCAAAAAAAATATATATTTTTTTTAGTTTTGGTTTTGTTTTTGTAACACCTCATCTCGTGAACATTGTTTATTGTACCCATTTTGAATCACTTTACGATTTAAAATTAAATTATTTAGTTTGTGAATTATAGGAATGACACCACTTATATTTTAACAATTTTGCTCTTGATTTGGTAACAAACTTAAGTGTGTAAGAGACTAAAAAATAAAATTACTAATAAAAAATCCACAATGGCTCTCTTATAAACTATAAAAAGTTCACAATAAAAAGTCCACAATATGAAGCCAGAGGACTTGGAGGTTTATGAAGCACTGATCAATAGAGTGAAAATGGTGAACAAAATGTGAATAACTCTAATCTATAAGATTTCATCAAAAATTGCTCCGCCAATATTTATATGTTTTTACTGAATTTATTTTCATCAACGTTAATCGTGCTCTGCAAAGAAAAATTTCTACTTTCCCATCATCGTATGCAAGTAAACCATTTAACTGGAGTTCATAGAGTTCAAGTCATTCGTGCAAAAAAAATTGCCTCCTCAATAATATTTTTTAAATTATTGTTTCAAAATAAAAACTGTCCAAAATATATGTTAGTTGTTTCTTCTTGGCCCTGAAAGAAGAAAGAATTCCGCGCTCTTCATTTCGAAAAGGGATGATTAAGGAAGAACAACATGAACTTTAGGATCAAGATTCATATGAAACCTATGACTGCTTTATATATCTTTTCATATTCTCATTCTGAATCTTTAATGTATGATTTCATACCTTCTTTGATGAAATTCATCATTTACGAAATTGAAGACGAAATTCATACACAAACTCAATCCAATGAGTATCGATTTGATCATCTACAAGAGAATTAAAAACATGGATTAACAAATATTACTACACAAACAGTACCTGATAAACCCCCCCAACAAATTTTCAAGCCCAAGAATTATCAAAAGCAGCAGAAGTAATCGCTTGAGAAAACTCGATAAAACTGATCCTTCCATCTCCATCAGTATCAGCTTCATTAATCATTCCAGTAAGTTCTTCAGCAGTCAAAGCATGTCCAAGTTTAGCCATGGAATGAGCCAATTCCGCCGCCGTTATAAATCCATTTCCGTCTATATCAAACATCCTAAACAACTGTTTCAACTGCTTTTCCGTGTACGGAGATTTCGCTGGCAAGAGATCTGGTGACACAAGAGATACGAACTCCGAGAATTCGATTAATCCGTTGATGTTCTTGTCCGCTTTTTGGATCAGTGATTCGAGTTGATCTGGACTTGGTTTTATCCCTAGAGATCTTAAGAGTGATCCGAGTTCTAATTGCGTTAGGCTTCCGTCGTTGTTTGTATCGAAGGATCTGAAGATTTCTCGTAGTTCTGATATTTGCTCGTCGTCTAATTTCACTGGACTACTACCCATATTCTAGAAAATAGGCACGCAGACACTCTACTCAACTGCAGTCTAGGGCTTGGGTGGTATGTGCCTTAAGGGCATTTCCTTTGCCTCTTCGCTTTCTCTTTCACATCCAAATCAAGATAATTTGATTTGGGTTCGGCAAATTGGGGCAATCTGTGTAAATTTCTGCTGATGTTGATGCTGATCCAAGAAAATTGAGATCAACCTGATGGGATCCAATCCAATCAGGTATGAATCTGGAAGAGTTTTTTGTTTTTTTTTTTTTTGGGTTGGGATCCACCAATTTCGATGGATACTTCGAATTTTCACTGAAACTTGTATTTCTCTACAAATCTACTTTGACGGCCCGGGATGGAACTTTATTCTTATGCTCATTTCTAATCATTCAGTCAGTGGCTTATCTCTTTCAACATTTATTTTATTTTATTTTTTAAGGGGAAAGTTATTTAATTGTTTTTGCTTTCCATTTGACAAATTTTCATGAAAAGTGCAAATGGGCGGCACAAATGGCGCGAATTACGTGACAAGCCCACGTCTTTCTTGCTCTGATAGGGACCGTTGGGGCTACGACTTTTTCAACCGTTTTTTAAATTTGGTCGAACTACTAGTACTAGGGCAGATTCTGTCGTGGACCTGGGCCACAAGGTGGCCATGGACCACTTGGTCCACATTCAGCCACATCACAGTTTTGATTAAAATAATAAAAACAGGTGGGGCCTTATAAGATTTTTTTTTTTTTAATCAAAAGAGGTGATGTGGTTAATTCTGAACCAAGTGGTCCACAACCCCACATATAGCCCAGGTCTATATCAGAATTTTCCCTAGTACTATATCTCAACTTGAATTGATTTTTTGTTTTGGTTTGGGTTTGGGTTTAATTTTTGGCAGGAGGAGTTAAAAAATTGGCGGGAGAAATTCAAATTCAAATTTTTTTCTTCAAATAATCGTCCAATTCCAAATTTTGGACTCAAAAATTTGGAATTTGAACATCTCCGGCCAATTTTAGAGGATAAAATTTGGAATTTAACGATTATTTGAAGAAGAAAATTTTGAATTTCAATTGCTCCCGCCAATTTTTTAGCTTCTCCCGCCAAAACTCAAACTCAAACCAAACCAAAACTCAATCCAAGTGGAGCCTATAAACTATAAAGTATTACCTCCATTCCTAAATATATTATTACTTTTATTACATATTGCGAAAATTAAAAAAGTAAAAATTATGATATTTTTATGATCAAAATATCAATATTACTTTTTAAAATAAAATTAGTAGTATGCAAATAATATTTAAGAGAGTGATATTGATATTTTAATTACAAAAACATTTTTATTTTTATTTCCTTAATTTTTATAATATGTAATGAAAATCTTATATTTAAGAAGAGAGGGAGTACTGTAGAGGTGAAAACTGGGCCGACCAGCTTTAACGTGTCGTCTCAATTTAGATTAGACTGATACGGTCTAATAAGGTTATAGCCCAGGAAAATTTGGCCAAGGCACAACAATCAACATAAAAAAAAATTATTTTGTTGTCCGAACTGGTCGAATGAACTAATAAGAAATTTGTGAAATTTTACAGACTACATTAATTATGAAAAATAATAAAATAAAACAAATTCAACATCAATTGAGAACATTTCCCGTTAAAAAATTCATTTTAATGAGATTAAGTAATTGATGTTTGATAAAAGAATCAGATAGATTAATGAACTAGTAACTAGTAACATTTTGCATATACGTGTATTAAAGGAAAAACATTATGTATATAAATAACATAGAAATTAAATTAAATTATTTTGATAGCTTCCTACAATGAATAGCAAATAAAATCTATAATATATAAAGTTAGGGAAAAGTTGAGATAGAAGCTTGAGAGAGTGACATGTGGCATTTTGTAGAATGTGAACCAATTAGAAACTTCCATGTGGCAACTTTATCATTAATTTACTCTTTAAAATTACTTCTCCATGAGCTATAATCTTTAACTCTAATTTTAAGTTGTGATGGAGATAAAAACTTGAGAAGAATTCTATAGCTAATGGCTACAAACTACATATTTATAAAGTTCATTAGTTATATTAATGAATGAAGTAGAAGAGTTTTGTAACTTTTATTATAGTAATTATATTTATTTAGTTCATTAGTTATATTAATGAATGAAGTAAAAGAGTTTTGTAACTTTTATTATAGTAATTATATTTGTTTAGTTCATTAGTTATATTAATGAATGAAGTAGAAGAGTTTTGTAACTTTTATTATAGTAATTATATTTATTTATTGTTGATTCTTTTTAAATGAAAAAGTTAAATGAGTTTTTTTAAATAAAATTAATTTTTTATATAAAATTTCTATATAAATTATTTGTGGAAGATTAGTCAGAAATATTTTTTTTTATCATGATTACACGTTAACAGGGCTGTAGAAGAAAATGAAAAGAACGTAAAACAATACAATGATTACTGAATAAAAATGAGGAAGAAACAAAATAAGCTTCTTGATGGAAAAAAAATATGAAAAAGTAAAGAATCAGTATCTTAAATATGAAAGAAGAAAAATTGGATTTGATCAAATAAAAAAAAAAAAAAAAACAGTTTCCAATACTTCATGATTTCCCTAATGAAAGACTCTTAATATTCTATAACAATAAAATCTCTAATAGTTAAAAATATAATATAATAAATAGGTTTAAAAAAACCATTCTTTTTTCAAATAAATGACTTTTCATATTTTAAACAACAAACTATAATGACTATTTAAATAAAAAAATAATCTTTTCAAAAAATGATTCTTTAATTTCTCTAAGAAAGTTACTTTCGACTTTCTCGGGAAATCAAAAAGTCTAAGAGTTTATATATTTTATTTTATTTATTGTCATTATTATTGTTATTGTTTTGTCGGTTAGGAAATTTCAAGAGTTTTTTCCTCTTATAAATAGAGAAATGATATGACAAAATATGTCATGGTCTTCTTGGTTTCCATAGGTAAGAAATTCTTTTTTTAAATAATGCAATTCACATTTTCACTTGATATATTAATTTATATGTTTATGAACAAACATCTAATAATTTTGTATAGAGATAAATTATTTTTCAAGTACCAAGTTAAGAGAATATGTGTCTCAATTTCCAGAAGATGCTTTTGTTGAATGAAGACAAAGAGCTTGCCACCTGAAAAACATGGGTGATAGAAAATCTTGAGACTTGATTCAATATTTTTCTTGTCTCTTTTTTTTTTCTATGTAATTATTTCCTTGCTTTTGTTTTGTTTGCTTTGGAATTAATTTCTTACTTTTATTTGTTTGAGAATGAGGATGGAGAACATATAATACGCTATAGAGGGAGAACATTTGACATTTTATGATATGTGACATTTTATGATATGTGTTTCAATCATAAGCTTCCATGTGACAATTTTGTTATTTTTTTTCTTTTAAAAATAGTGCTTCATGAGTTATAATTTTCATCTTTATTATAAATTTACTATGAAGATGAATAGTTTAGCTATAATCTTCATCTTCATTATAAAGTTACATATTTATAGATTATAAAAAAAGTATATAACATAAATGAATTGAATTTAAATTAAGAAGTTGAATGGTTTTCTTTTTCAATGAAGAAGTTTATTGGTTCTTTTTAAATGAAGAAGTTGAATGAGTTTTTTTAAATAAAGAAGTTTTTTAAATGAAGAAGTTCAATAGTTTTCTTTTTTTAGTGAAGTAGACTTAATGTGTATAGAAATTCTAAAAGTCTTCCATCATAAAGTAGATTTAATATTCTAAGAAGATAACATGTATATGTAACATAAATGAATTGAATTTTAATGAATCAGTTCAATGGGTTTTTTTAATAAAGAAGTTGAATGATTTTCTTTTTTAATGAAGAAGTTCATTGGTTCTTTTTAAATGAAGAAAGTTGATTGGATTTTTTTGAATAAAGAAGTTCAAAGTTTTTTTTTTTAATGAAGTAGATTTAATGTATATATGAATTCTAAAAGTCTTCCATCATAAAGTAGATTTAATATTCTAATAAAATAACATGTATATAAGAATTCTAAAAGGCTATATAATATAAATTAATTGAATGAGTTAATAACTATTTATAGCACTAAACTATTTACGAATTTCTCTTTATAGTACTAAACTATTTTTTTTATCTAAATATGTCACTCAACTATTTACGTTTATCAAAAAATATACAACCACCCATTTTTTTGTGTGTTTTCCGGCCAGCGATGTCACGTGAGTTGCTTGAACATGAACAACGACGAAAAGGAAAAGAAATCTTGGAAACGTCGGGCGATAACTGCTTAATTTGTTGTTGCAAGGGCAAAAGGGTCTGTCAAATTAAGCAGTTATGGCCCGACGTTTTCAATATTTCTTTCCTTTTCTCCTTTGTTCATGTTCTGAAGCAACTCACGTGACATGGGTGGTTGTATATTTTTTTATAAACCTAAATAGTTGAGTGACATATTTAGCTAAAAAAATAGTTTAGTACCATAAAGAGAAATTCGTAAATAGTTTAGTGCTATAAATAGCTATTAACTCTTAATTGAATTTAAATGAACAAGTTCAATGTAGTGGCGGAGCTTCATGGGGGCAAGAGGGGGCCGTATTTTTAAAAAATTGCATATTAGTACTACAAATATTTTTTTTGTATAAATAAGTCCTTATAATATAAAATATTTTGGTCTTTTCTCAAAATTTTGAAATTTCATAATAGTACTCTCTCCGTCTCAAAATGAATTTCTATTTTCTATTTTAGTTTATTTCAAAATTAATGTTCATTTTCTTAGAATTAATGTATTTTCTCAGTGACACCATAATTCTTCCATCCTAAAAAAATCTCCGTCCTCCGTTCATTCAATTGTCTATTTTATTCATGGAATGCTCATTGTTCTGTATTATTATAATTTGGGCATGATCTTTGGTGTTGTAATAGCGTAATTTGTGACCAATTTTTTTAGTGCTTTAATACTGTAATTTGGACAGTAAAAACAGAAAGAAATTTGTAGTTTTAAAGTAAAAATATGTCATTTTATTAATAGGACTTCAAATAAATAATTTTTTTTTCTAAAATATGCCTTTAATTAAATAAATAACATTTTTTTATAACTTTCTCATTATAATAATAATAATTTATAATTGTTATGAACTGTAACATTAACATCTGCATATTAGTCGTTTTTCTCTTTTTATTTTTGTCATTTTTCTTCCTTAGTTTCTGAATTTTTTTTCAAGATAAGTATCATTTTAATTTCAAATCTTTTAGTAAAATATATCTTTCTACTTCAAATACATTGTCATACATTGTAAATAAATTTTAGCTAGGCCCCCGATAAGTTCAAATCCTGGCTCCGCCACTGGTTCAATGATTTTTGTTTTTCAATAAATAAGTTGAATGGTTTCTTTTTAAATGAAGAAGTTAATTGGCTCTTTTTAAATGAAGAAGTTGAATGAGTTTTTTTAAATAAAGAAATTCAATGAGTTTTTTTTTAAATGAAGAAGTTCAATAGTTTTCTTTTTTTAATGAAGTAGATTTAATATATATAGGAATTCTAAAAGTCTTCCATCATAAAGTAGATTAATATTCTAAGAAAATAATATGTATATAGGAATTCTAAAAGGCTTACATAAAAAAATATGCATGATGAATTTTTGGATTCTTATTAATGCATATAGGAATTATAAAAGGATTGCATTATGAAGTAAATTTAATGTTCCAAGGAAAAACGGAATTTTTATTCATGTATATAGGAATCCTAAAAGTCTTGCATCATAAATTAGATTTAATATTTCAAGAAAATAACCGACTATATCAACCAAAATCAACCATGCATTCCCTCACAAGAAAACAAAAAAACCATCAAAACAAACATTATGGGGAAATCAAGACTTCAATATGTGCATCTCAATGAACTTGGAAAAGGCAAACAAGAAAAGAGAATATTATTTCGAGTAACCAGATTATGGAACACTTTCAAGTTTGTAAGTATATTTATAATTTAGGAAAATGATTTACTACTAGAATTTTGGGGATAGAAACCCTAAACCCCCAAATTGAGGGTGTTAAATGACTATCTTACTCCCTACTGGTATAAGAGACTCACCCAACTATAAGGGCAAAAAGGTCCGAAAACTATTTTAGTCAATCTTTTAGCCAATAATTCTAGTAGCCGAGTAAGGTCCAATAATTTATATAGATAGGGCAAGCTATCCCTTTTGGAGGTAGTAGCCTAGCAAGGTCCAATAATTTATATAGATAGGGCAAGCTATCCCTTTTGGAGGTACTTCGAATCAGTTTTTTTTTTTTTGCTGAATAAACTTCGAATCAGTTACAATGTAGACTATTTGTGCACATATTTTGACTGTTAAATCCCTTGATTAAATAATCGTCAGATCGTTTGATTAAACATGACGGTCTATCAAAACCTGACTGTTTGCATGGTGACAATGGAAACGCGTGCCTGCATCATAACCATAACCATAACCAAATTGGATTTTCAGTAAAAGATTTGCGAATTGTTATGGCTTGTCCAATAATGTCCTGCCACGTCACTATCTGGGGGGGGGGAGTGGGAGTGGGAGTGGGGGTGTAGTATGGCAATGCAGGTAGGGTTTTTATTGAGAAGGGGAGACAAGTAGGGAGTTTTATGGGTTATCCATTGTTTAGTATTTTTGTTTTGGTGACAACGATGCGCAACTCAGGCAGTAAGACACTTCACTTTCAATCGATAGTTTAGGAGTTCGAGTCATGCTAGAGTAAAAGTGGAAACCACTATCAATCCTCCTTAAAAAAAAATAGTATTTTGTTTTGGTGATATTGATGTAGACAGTAGAGGGGGTATTGTTCACTTTAATGACTTGCGAAAATAGAACTTAATAAGATGATCCTAGTTTTGGTGGTCACTCTCAAAACTCCTCAGGGTTTGCACAGAGTAAGGTCGAGAGTCTAAAACACCTCAAGAGCGACTTATCTCGTAGATTTACAAGATTTCCTTTCAACAAACCATGATACCTATTAGATTCCAATCGGATTAATCGAGTCAAATACCTCTGGAAATAAAAAATTGTAAACTACCATCGAATTGATACGCCGGTAAATATTCTTTTTGCCTACTTTTACATGTCTGAAATGAACCCCTTTGTTTTTGTATGTGTCTCACATGACCTTTCTATTCTACTCTAATTTATTGGCTTCAAATACGAAGAAGTAAAAGAGTGTATTTGAGTAAACTAATACAAAGACATTGTCATCTTTCACCTTCATATATGTCATGAAATTTATTCTTACGCCTTTGCTATTCGAGACGTGTAAAAGTGAACGGAGTATTAACAATATACAGTTTGCTTCAAACAAAGGCGAAAAAGCGGTAGCAAGACTCCTCAAATTCCAGTATATAATGAGTATTGGTATACACACAAGGCTACCAAATTCTATTTCAGCTAACCCCTTCAACAACAGGGCAAGCTAATTTACCAATATCAAAGTTGTACTTACAAAATATGTCTCGACAACGCTAATCCGAGCATAGCCAATATTAAGCAATATAATGGCATTTCTCACACTTACATGGTCTTTGATCTGTATCTGATGAGCAAAGAGCACTAAAGATAGATCAAAACTGTAAACAGCTTACGAGAAATGCAAGAAAAAACAGAATAAGACATTGTTATTTACTTTCTGTCATCTCTTTTAGGGATATTCAGTTATGCTCGAATTTGCTTGTACCAAAGGAAGATAAAGGTATACTACTTGTATATATCTGTCGCTTTTTGGGTCAATCAATTTACGGTGTATTTGGATTGCCATTCAACTAGATTTTTTTTATAAACCTTTTCCAATATGCACCTAATGTTTTTTAACCTTTAGTACGCGAATTCTAGATATTCAATGTTCAACAACATAATTGTGGAGACTACAGCATCATCAAAGAAAATGATATGTAAAAAGTTTCCATAGAAGAAGAATTAATGGAATTACCTGGCTATTGATCTAAAAACGGACTCCCTTCCTTAGCAAGCACAAATAAGCTGCCATCTCCTCTGGAGATACGAAAGTCTTTATCAAGATACGTGACGAGAAGCCAGGATTCTGCCCTCTCACCAGGAATGGGAATCTTAACAGAAGGCTGACCAGAAATAGCACGTGCTATACCAGCAACAACGTCTTGCAAAGGGTCCAGAGATTGTTGTACAGGAGACAGGCTAATTGTTTGCCCAAAAATATCAACATTTTCGGGCAGATCTATATTTGACTTGATCTCTGGAGGCTTCAGGGACCCTTCCTTGAACTGAACTTCTATTCTTGTAGGAGTTCGAACTTCGAATGCAGCAGAAGCGCTAAAAGACAATGTCGCCACTGGGCTGGATAGTGTGGTAGAGTTCTCAATGGTAAGACTGCTGGAGTCAATTGATTGGCATATCTTCTCAACCTTCACGAATGGTAGGTTGCCTGCTGCCAGAAGAGGCAATAGCTCGGAAAATGTGGTGAACCTGACAGAATGGACAAACAAATTTTCCTTAAATATTACTCCATCCGTTACAGAATAAGAGCAATATTTGCGCTTTCCACATGTTAAGGAATTACTAAAGTCAATAAAAGTTAAAGCAAAACGACTAAAGTATCCTTCTTTATTCAAAAGTGCAAATGTTGCAACTATTTTGGGACGGAGGGAGTAGTTTTTGCTGAGAGCGCTCTTTCCCCAACTGTTTTTTTTCTTCTTTTCTTTTCTTTCCACATTCAGAGTGCAAACAAGCGTTCATGAAACTTGAAGACGGTCCATTGTAGGTTTCATCTATTCAGTACTGAGAAAATGCATCTTCCCAGTCATTCATTTTCAAATTGCTTTAGAGGTATTGATTTTTACGCTCCAAGTCAATTGCTTTTTAATTAGCCGCAAATATTTTTCCGAAAACTCCTCCAAGGATCCTCATCCATAAACTCAAAGTTCTAGTCCCGTCTATGCCAAACAAAAAACTTATATAATCCCAAACAATTTAGATGCTGCATATTTAATGTGGTAATCATTAGAAGAAATTCCATGTTTAAAAGACAGTAAGTGCTGTAAATGAATAGTGCAAACTTTAAATAAATACTTCCTCCATCCCAAGTTATCTATCCACATCTCCTTTTCAATCTGTCTCAAATTAGCTGTCCACTTACTAAATAAATGACTCACTCATTAATGATTGTTTTTCAATCTTACCCCTTACATTGAATGTTGGGGGAGAGAAATTAAGATAGAATTAAATCGAGAGTAGAATTAGATAAGGTCATGTTTGACATTTTACCATATTCTATTTGATAAAATCTTAATTCTCGTACAAAATACATAAGTTACATATAATTTGGAAGGGGGAGAGTATATGGAAAAACAAAGAAATGAGAACTTACACCAAATTCCAATTTCCATCAAACAACTCCGGGGTCTCAGTAGGTGCCGGAGTTGGATTCGCGGCCTCCAGCTGACCAATCAACTCTACAGCCTCGGCTCGTACCTCGGATGAAGCCCGGAACCCAAAATCAGTACCATGAACCGTATCCACAAAAGCCCTCTTTAAATCCCTAAGCTTCTTCTCACTCTCACTCTCAGCAGGAGTCCCATTACCGGACCCATCATCATCTTTAACTCCAACACCGCCCCATTCATCATCAGCTTCTTCACTCGGAGGATCCGGACCAGAAAACTTAGTAACTGGATCGGGTTCTGATGGTTCGGAATTGGGTTTTTTTGAAGATAAACAAACTGAAAATTTTCTGATTGTAGTTGCAGCTGAGACAGATATGGAGTGGAGTTGAGGTTTGTTGTGTTTATTAAGAGTGGGTTTGAAGAGGATTGAGGTGGGATGTGGGAGGGAATTTATTAGGATGGACATAGCTGTCGGAGTGCAGGGCAGAGAGTGGTGGTTTGCTATGGTGTTGATCATTTTCGAGGACGGCGAGGAATGCCGAAGATGGTGGTGGTGGAATCAAAAGATTAGCAGTAGAAGAGTGAAATAATTAAAATGAACGGTTGTAAATGAATATTATTTCCAAAACAAAGAAAAATGATTTACGTCTTTTTATTTTGTATTAATAGAAAAAGAAAAGGAAAAGGAATTTCTTTATACACTTATTTTCATTTTAGAGATTTAGCTAAACTATATTTTGTTGGTTACTCTGTTGGCACACATTGTTCTTATTGATTTGTAATTTAATTTCTGATTCGATCTACTAGATGTATGTATAATTTAAATTTTATTTAAAAAATGATTTGAGTCGAAACTATTTAACGTAACACTTATTTTGACTAAATTATATCAATGAATTTATGTAATTTTGATAAAACTACAAACAACTTGTGTTACGAATCAAGTTTTTGTGGTATCATATCTTTACACTCATATGCTATATATACTTGGCAAGTTGTGTTAGTTATCTCAACGATTAAAATTCTAATTGTCACTTTAAAAATCATAAGATTCAACATTATCGGTAGCATAAATTCCTTCATTTTATGGGGATACGATGAGGATGACCCCATTGCCCGTAATGCTAATCTTACAGGTCAAGAATGGAGTGCCTAGATGTACTGTGGAAGGGACATTGGTCCCCCTTTCCCTCGGCCTCTAGTTTTTTGAAAAATAAGATATTTTGTATAAGTCTTATTAATATAAGATAGATCGTTTTAAATAGTAGAGATTTTAACAATGACTTAAGTTGCATATTTGCAGAATTTTTTGCAAGTAAATTGTATTGCCTATTAAATTCTAACTGAATTAGTCACGTCAAATACCTGAATATTGATCAACAGTGACGAATGGAGAGTATAATTAGTGGGGCACATGCCACCAACGAAAAAATATAACATTAGCTAAATATTATGTATATTCCATGTATTACATATTATTTTAGTTTAAAAAAAAAAAACCCCATCTTATACTACTGGTGACCCCACTTAGAAGTTCTAGTGCCCCCACCCAAACAAAATCGCCTACTTCTCCCAACATAAATTCTCCACTACATTTTCATTTTCATTTTTTTTTAAAAGCACTCACATTTCTTTACTTTCAGAATTTTTAATCAAAAATAAAAAAATAAGAGACTTTGCAGTTCATAATCACTGTTGATATTCAATTTATAATCACGGTTGATATTCAATTCTCTCTCATATACGGTCAACTGGCGCACACATTTTACAAAAGAAACCTTCAATTCTTTGCTATTAATTGCCAATTTCTTTCATTATTCTTCATTTGTGTATCTAATTTGTTTTGTAAGTCCAAAAATACAACTTTTCCTTACCGATTTTTTTACAGGTATGAATAATTTTTTAAATTAAAATTAATATCTGATGAGCTTGACATTTAGTAAAATGAAAATTTCTTCAAAGAAAAATAAAATTGAGATAATTTCTAAAAATCTCCTACCAAATTCCAAAATATAATGTCAATATTTTGTCGACAAGTGTCACGATTAATCCTTTGTCATGGATCCGTCACTGCTGATAATAAAACAAAGTCCTCTTCCCCTAAAAAAAAGAAAAAGGAAAAAAGAGAGAGTTGACTTAAAAGAAAGGGTCTACCCTGGTGGATAAATAGTCAAACCTTTTTAGTTAAACGGTTGCGGTTCTCAAACTATTGACTAAAATTGTTTGCTTAGGCCTTAAAGGCTTAAAGTCATCTTCAGTTAGAGTTGAAAAACAAACATCACCAATTGTCCTATTCTATATTTCTTTTTTTTGGGAAACAAAAGTTTGAGTGGGTTCGGTTCCGATCATCACCACTGTAGTCAGTGACAGATCACTAGGGGGACTACAGGGTCGCTTATAAGAAATCTTTACTGATCACCCATCAACATAGCCTCATCTAGCGAACTGAAATTGAATACTTGACCTTTGTAAGGACGTGTCAAATCCTTATCTACTGAGCCAACTTGTATTGGTTCCTATTCTATATTCTATATTCTATATGATGTACTTCTTTTTTAAGTTTCAACTGTCTTGTTTAAAGCTCTTTGTTTAGTTTTGTTTTTTTCTTAACAAGAAGATTTAATCCAGTGGAATTCGTCATGACTATCTGTTGCAGAAATTTAAATATTGTAAAAATTTGTTTTTGTCCCAACTTTTATTTTTTTTTGAAATCTGGCTGGGCGGTTGCCCATGAAGGGGAGAGAAAAGTGTCTCACAAGAGGAGGAAAGAATCCTATAAAGGGAGATTAATGCATGCCCCATATATGTGGAGGGTATCAAACCATGACCTCACGGTCGTAGGCAGACCATATCCCACTGGGGTATGGACCTTGTGATTGCCCCAACTCGTAGAGTCAAATTTCAACTTAATTACTACATGCCCATCAACATGATTCAATGAATTCATCGAGGCCGATTTAAGTATTTATATTTGATTTTTATTAAATAAGAGGATTATCCATTGAAAAATAAAAATAGCTAAATTCATTATATTCAAAGTCCCTCAAACTCAAACTCTTTCTCCCAAAAAGAAAAGGAGGGAATTGAGGGAGAGGAATAATCATATGAAGAGAAATACGAGAAATACGAGAAAAATAAAATTTGCAAAAGATAACAGAAGAATTGCACTTCATATGATAAATCAAAATAAAATTGAGTGTTTTATTAAAAAAATCATCAACGCATTTCTGATCCTCTATACCACTTTCTATAACATTTTTATTTATAGTTTTTTTTTTTAATTTTCAAAATTGACCAGTTAGAGTTTAAATTATATGAGCTTGGCTCCTTAATTGACATAGCCTTGAGTTTGGTTCCTCAATTGACAAGGTACCTTAAATTTAGGGTATTGAAATGAAATTAACCATAAAACTTTTATTATTAAAACGTTACGCAGAGTTCTCATAATATATGGACGCGCTCCGAATCTATATATGTCAATTAAGATCATTAATTATTTTCTAATAAGCTGTTAATTACCAATATAATCTTTGTTCTTGTTTGAGGTAATGTCTAAATGCCCTTAATTAGATAAGCATGTCTTATTTTTCCATTTCTACTCGTACTAGAACTTTCTCTAACATAAACATGTAGAGGAGCCTATTTACTAAGTTTGGGGATGACCGAATTGAGGGTACATTTATTGAACTAACATCTACGCCTGTCAATTGAATTTAAGGGTCCAGATCCAGATCCAGACCCATAAAATCTAATTTGGATCTAGATAGACTTTTTTATACTTAAATTTAGATTGGGTTTGGACTAATATGAGTAAGATTCAAGTCAAGTACTGAGATTCAAAAGTTGTGAGTTTAAATTATAATTGCATAGACTCAAAGACCCAATTAAGATTATTTTTTTATTTTGTTTTTATAAGAACCCAAGGATATGATGCTAATGTTAATGAATGGTGCATATTTTTTTTGCAAAATATTTCGCTGATAATCGTTATTTATTTTATTTAAAAGAATATTCACGTTTTGATCGATAAAATTGAGTATCGATAAAATTATAAGTAAAATTAATGAGCGGACCCAAATTAGATCCAATACCCAATGTGGTTGAGTCCGGAGTCTAGTTGAAAATATCTAAACCCAATCCAATAGAAATGCAACTTGGGTATCAATTTAGTGGGTCTGAGTCTGGACCCAATATTTTAAACTCAATAGACTCAATTGACAGGCCTACTAACATCCATGTTTATATTACTTAAGAAATAAAAATTTAGAGATCAAAATTTATTCGCTCAACTATATATTTGTTAGCAAAAGAAATGTAATTTTTGGATCAATCAACTCACACAAGATCATCAATTACTGAATCCAAAAAAAAAAAAAAATTTGTCCTTTGATTATTTATTTTCCATTTTATCCCATTAATCAATTTCATGGTACAGTGGTATTCTATAAGTGACCACGTTGTGTATTTATTGTCAAATATTATGTCAATCTCCAATCTATATGTTTCAATGATATTTTATGAGCAATCATTTTGTATATTTATTTACAAATATTAGGTCTGTTTTTCCTATCTCTCTCCGTCCCCCTACCTTTAATTATTAGGGATTTAAAAATTTATGTTATTGTTTAATTGTTGTAATCAATTTCCACAAAGACTTCCTTTATATCTACATCTACTCAAACTTCATCCACATATTCAATAACTGGCTAGTTTCTTTAACCATAATAATATGGTAATTTCCATTTTCCAAATTCACCACATGTATTAATCACTTATTTTATGAAACCAATTAAATATTTTCTCTTTAGCAAAAAGAGGGAAAATTAGTATTTTCTTCACAACCTAAAGGGATAAAATTTAGCACACAACACCTCCGACAACCTTTAGTCCTTTGAAAACGTGTCCCGCAATTTACATTAATTTATAAAAATTTAGAAATAGAAAGATAAGAGTGTTAACAATAAAGCGATATTTTAAATATTTAAAAAAAAAGAGAGGGGATATATTTTCTTTACAAAAGAATTCAAGGGAAAATTTTTCATGGAAAGTGCGCCACACGCGCGAAATTCACTTTCAAGTGGGAAGAAAGAAAGGTTTGACTTTTGTACGGCAATCGAGCCGAAACGGATTTTTATCCAGTTAAATATCAACACGTGTTACATAACAGTCCCACTGCTGAACCGGCGGTTTCTTTTTCTTTACCGCACTGTCAATAGTTAAAGCTCGCATTTACTACCTTTTCATCCATCCGGTAAATTTTCTCATCTCCATTATTTCATAGAAAAAAAAACTCTGAATTTTATCTCATAGAAACAAAAGAAAGAAAATAGATTCTGGAGATGAAAAAAACAGAGAGCTAAAGAAGAAGAAGAAGAAAATAAAGGAAAGAAAAGGGTTTCACCAACAGCACAAAGTGGGGGTATTGATTTTTCTGTCTAACTTTTTTTTTTTCTTTCTTTTTTGTTTAATTTTTATATCCCATTGTCTAACTTGCTGTAGCCTTTCTTAATGAGAAGTTTGTATTAAAATTTATTTCGACAAAATTAAAACCGTAGCGGTTTTGGGATTGGGGTCTCGTGAAACATTAGGAATCTTCTATCTCTCTTCGATATTTCATTTCATGTCACACTAATAAAAAATAAAATGTGTTGATTTTATAATTAAAAAATTATAATTTAAAAGAAATAATATAACCAGTCAAAGAAGAATGAACACGTATCTAATTAGTTTATTTTATTTATTTATTTCTCGAGTCTTGAGGGAAGGAGAAAGTAATGAAATTTGTTAAACCCATTTATTTCACCGGAAATTTTTTTGTCACAAATCGATGATTTTATCTCTCTCCTAACTACTTAAAAGTTGTCATATATCCCAACGCATGTTAATAAAGAAATAGAATTGGAGATGATATTTACTGAGCGAATTTTAAATAGTGGGGACATATATAGAGACACTTGTGAAAAAATACAATGTTTTCTGGCAAAAAATCGTATGTCTCATCTTGTGTTTTTTTCCCTATCACATCAATAACAAATTATAATGTGTTAGTTTTTTATTTGAAGATTTCACTATTTTTTTAATTTATAATTTTTTAATTAAAAAAATTATGAAATAATAATTTTTTATTAATAAAAAAGAGATACAAAATGAGATTTTTTTTCCCTTACTTCACTTGCTACTGACCTCACTTTCTAGAGCAATATTTAAGACGTTTTTTGTCCCATACTACCCCTACCTATATTTTCCTTTGTGTTTTACTAGTAGAAATTATGTTTTCAACTCAAGTCAACAAGACTTTTAAAAACAATAGCTCTCTCTGTCTCTGTCCTTACAACTGGTTTCAATGGTGGGTTATATGATTTCTTCTTGTTTTTCTTCATTTTATAAGCATCATTTTTAATTATTATTTTTGAGTTTATTTCCTCCTATATCTCTTGGATTTTTCTGATATGGATCTTGTGTTTTAGAATTAGTCACGTCATCACAAAATTGTCTCTCTTCTCATTCTTTATTATTGATGTTTTCAGTTCTGAATCACATGGTCCAATTAACCTGATCAATGTCACAACTGTCCCTCTTTTTCAAAGTGGGATTTAAACATCTTATGATTTTTTTTTGTAGGTTTTGTTGAAGTGAAGGGAGAGAGAGAGAGATATATACATTAAATCCCAATTCGAAGAAAAATTCTTGGAAGTGAAAATAATAAAAAAAATGTTTGGGGATTGCCAACTTTTGTCATCAATGGGAGGAGGAGGAGGAGGTGGAGGAAATGGTGGTGTTCCTTCAGATTCCTTCTTTCCTTCATCTCTTCAAAACCCTAATAGCTTCAACTTCATGTCCAACTTGCCCTTCAACATTTTTCCTCCTCTTATTCCTGTAAGTTTTCTTTTCTTTTTTCTTTTTTTTTCCAATAATGAAATATACATTTATTTCTTTTTTCTGTTGATTTTTTTATATTGATTTAATTTTAATTTTTTTTGACAGAAGGAAGTAAAAGGGATATCATCAAAAAGCAAAGAGGAGATGGAAAGTGGGTCTGGTAGTGAGTTGCAAGGTGATGAGCATGATTTATTAGAAGCTAATGATGATCAACAACAGCCTAATAAGAAGAAACGTTACCACAGGCACACGACTCACCAGATCCAAGAAATGGAAGCGTATGAAACCCTTCTCGCGCTTTCTCCTAATTAAACTCGGGATTTTTCTTAATTTTCGTCCTAAACTCATCTTAAACCCCTCTTCACATTCCCTTCGAAGGGTACGAGTCTATCTTTCTCCTGAGTTAAGGTAAATTTGTAGGAGAAGGGGAAATGGGAAAAGGGGTTTATATATATATTTGACGAAACTTGAGAAAAAACCCCAAATTCAGGAGAAAGATAGACTCATTCCATTCTCTCCTTCACAACTATAAACCCCTTTTCCCAATCTCTTCTTTTGAATTTGGGGCATTCTCTATAAAGAACCCCCTGATCATGCAAAATAAACCTAACAATTAAAATTAATTTTTTCTTTATATTTTATGTGTTCTTGCTAGTTTTTTTTTTTCTTCTTTTTATCAAGCATGCAAATGTAACTTATAATTTTATATATTTAAACAGGTTGTTTAAGGAATGCCTGTGATACCCGTGACTTTTTGATTACGTGTTAGTGACGTGTAATTAATTTTTCACGACTTGTTACTCTGGTTGGAATTTATTTTATGCGATTACGTGATTACATGTCTATTTATTTTTATAACATGTTACATGTTACTTTTTGGTACGTTTTGTGAGGGGCGTTTTGTACACGTATCGTAGTTGGAATTTATTTGTGTTTCACCTAGATGATTAATTTAATTACATAATTAATTAGTAATATTTTTAGGATTTGGAGAATCACCATAATAATTATATAGGAAATTAATTTAAGGAAAGGTATTTTATATAGGAAATAATTGTGAATTGGTTTTTTTTTTAAAAAAAAAAAGAAATAGAAAATAAACAGTAACTATATATATATATATATATACTTCGTGGGAAGCAAGAAGGAAAAAAAAAAAAAGGAGAAAGAAAAAGAAAACCAATATAAACAACCTAGACTTACCTCGAGAACCGTGAAGAGAAAAGGCAAAAGTTGAAGGTAACGGCGGCTCTCCTCTTCTCGGCGGCTCTCTCTCTCTCTCCCTCCTCAGAATTGGTCTGACTCTTTCTCCCTCTCTCTCGGCTGGCAGCAAGGGGTTATATATTTTCTATCCAGTTTTCGTCACCCACATAGCTGTTTTCGGAATTATTTTTCTTCGTGTTATCATCGTAACGGTAGGGACCTCGCTTTCCATTATTAAATTCTGTCTTATAATACTGGTCACTGCTGAATTTTTATTCTGGAATAATTATTATTGTTAAATTTCTGCTCTGGCATTAATTACTGTATTTGAGAATATTAGGTTGCATAAACTGTTAGAGATTGAGCATTGTCTTGATGTAATATTTTTAATTATTTTAGTTGTGCTATCTGTTAGAAAATCAACGAATTCTACGCATTTAAAGTGTGTTATTGATATAATCAATTGTTAAAAATATTATATTGATGTTGTCTCTTCCTGTTAGTGATTTCTTTAATATGCTGCATATAGTTGCTAATTAACACTTAGTTCTTTTTCATTTCTTTTGTACACCATAATATGTATTCATACAAGATGTGTAGCATTCTCTCCTTATTTTATATGACACGTACTTTTACTTTAATTTCCATTACTTTCTGATCATTGGAATTATGATTGTTATTGTTGATATTGTTACTTAGTGCACATTGTCATTTTCTTTCTTCATGTTTAGTCAATTTTACAGTGTTCACATTTTTGCATAATATTTATCATACATTGATTGATTTGTGTAAACTGTAATCCAACATGTAATTACTTATAATGTATTACTGTTATATTTGCATTCACATATTTATTGTGTATTAATTAGTATTGGTGTTGATTTGTATTGAATTTACATATATATTATTTATAATAGTGTAAATTACACATTTGGGTAAAATTGAGCATGTCTTATAACATATATTCAATTGCTTTAATTAATTGTCAAACGTATATATAAACTGTTTCTGTACCGTTCTGTAACCGTCATGTAATTGTCTTTTTGATTAATTGTTTTGGGTCTTATTTGGAGTCTTCTAGTTGGAGTCTTTTCTGTTGTCCTAATTGGTTTGGTCGACCGAGTCGTCGCCCCCTATTGAGCTGCGTCTAGGAACAGTAGTTAGCAGGATCTGTCCGCCTTCTGTTCTGATCTGTTCTGCGGTCCCAAGTGACCTTTCTGCTCTGTTCTGTTCTGGGTCCGCATCTGATGGGGCTAATCATCAGATACGGTAGTGGTTTTGTGGAGTCCCTGGTTGGGGGTGATGATACAATGTAATGGATGGATCCTTAAAATCTGGCTCCGTCGTTTGGGGGGTAATCCGAACCTACGTATTGATACTGAACCTTCCTAGTTTGGTTGATAACTGGGACCACTATCGTTATTGCTGAGTATGAGTGACTAGACGAGTAAGCTCATGTGGTGGGATTGTGTGTCATAGCCTTAGCGATGTTCTAAGTATTTAAGACGAGTATGTGATTGGGTGTACCGGATGGGCAACGCGTGGTGCTTGTCGTACACTCGGTTATGGAATCGTTTAGGTGCGAAGAATGTTGTTAATTGCTTAATTGTTGCATTATATGTGTTCGTCCTTGTTTGTTTTATACTCGATTGTCTGACATAACTATTGGTTGTAGTGCATGAGTAGTATGGGATGCTCATGTCATGAATTCCGATCTGGGATGCCAGATTTGATAAGTATAGTCGAATATTTATTTTGGGTCTTTAATTGCTGTTTGCTTGGAGTCTATTTGGTTTCATATGAGTTGGGGATGGTGGGTATTGTTTAGTGCACTTTTGCATCTCATTTTCTAAAAACCGCAGTTGCAGCAGCTTCACTGTTCAGTATTGTTCGCATTACGAACCTCTGCATTCGCATTCGATATATTCCAATCGTATCTGCACTGTCCTGCACCGAGTTCTAAGTCTTGCTAGACTTGGGATGAGTCGTTTGCATATACTTCCATAGGGGTATTTTGGGGAAACGGGCATCCGCATTATATGTATCCGATTTATGTTGTATACGTTCTCGTTATGTTACTGTCTATATATATTGCTATTGTTATTACTTGTTTTAGGTCCTCGCTGAGCACCGAAGCTCGATCCCGATATCCGATTTTGTTGTTGCAGGGTTTTGTAGATGTTGATTATACATATGATGATGGAGCTTGGGGATGGGATTACGAAGAGTGCTCATAATTGGATAGTTCACACATGTTATCCCTTTTATAGTTATTTATTTTGAAACTTGTAGTTCCCTTTGAGATGTAATAACTTAGACATATTTCCTATTTAGAATAACGTTTTTCATTTCTTTGTGTTATTACTATTTATGGATTTCGAATTGAATCGCCTTAATTAGTAATCTCGATCGTGGCTTAGGTGTTTCATTAACCAATGGGGCACTGCCATGTCATCACCCTGGAGACGGGGTGTGACAGAAGTGGTATCAGAGCAGGTCGAACCTTAGGGATTAAAATATGTAATGAACAATAGGATAACAAGAACACATAATGTGAGGTGTGAGATGGGTAGGGACCATGAATTAGGATGTATTTGTTTATGTATAGCTTTATAGGCTACTGTTACACGTTATGTTGTGTTATACTATTCCATGCCGCCTTTGTCTCTGTTTCACAGGTACAACTTGATTACTTGCTTTATCGCCATACATATTATCGTTTACATGTATATTATGGTTCCTATATGTTATACGTGTTGTGTTATTCTTTGCGATACTCTGTTATATTTGCTTACATGTTAAGTTATGTTTTATTACTTGTACATTGTGCCATGTGAATTGCTACATGTTTGAACATATAGTATATGTGTTACTCCGCTAGGTGAGTTATCGCTTTATATACCATTGATGAATAATATGTTGTGCTACGTTAACTTTAGATATGAATTTGTTGAGTGGATTATGTGTTTACGTATTTACTTACCATTTTTTTTTTTTTTTGTAGACTGATGTATGATGTATGAATTGTATTAACATGATAGACACGTTTTAATTGCCTTAACTGAATTAAGATGTTAGGTTTAAATTACTTACATCAACACTATATAAGTTTACACACATTCTGAATTTTTTTTTGACTTATACTTGTTTTAGTGTATATGTGTTTTTTTTTTTTTTTTAGTACTGATTAATTTTGTCAATATCATGATATTAATACAATATTGTGGTTTGGGTTATTATATGTTTAGTAGTTGGTGCATTGTGTATATGACTTGTCCTTATCATTCACACTTCTCTTATAATATATGTGAATGCAATTAAATGTGTTAGTTAAGTATAATTTTACTATACAACGGTGTCATATATTACATTCATCGTTAATAGTAACTGGAGTGTGTCAATTTGATTACTTCACACGGCATACCATGTGTTCAACACTCAATAAATAATTGTTATATTAATATCGCTAGATATGTTCATGGTGCCTGTAAATTGCATATTAATTAGTTACACAATTTTATGACCATCATATATCTTGCAAAGACTATTGTTTTCTTTTACTCAGGAGAAGTTACAATGCTTGTACATATTCAATTTTAATATACATCTTATTTTGTCATTTTCTATGCACAATAATCTTTTTGTAACTTCTCTTCCTCAATTGCATTACCGGAACTTCTTCCTTCATTTTATACACCTTCACGTGCGTTAGATTTCTTGTACAAGTTGTTATGTGTATAAGTATAATTTTATGTATTTGGACATATCAAACATATATTACACCATTGTTCTTAAGGCGAATCTGTTTCACTTACTAATTTAATTATATAGTGATTTACATGATTTTAGGTATATAATGAAATTTTGACTTAATGGGTGCACCGCATAGTATACAATAATAATAATAATAATAATCATATAACAATTGCTTTGATGTTATACTACATTGTAATTTATTTTATTTGTTAGTACATGCTAGTAGTTTGGTTATATTAAATTTTGTTTTGCTAGTATGATTTATCTTGGTTGCAATCTGTTAATGCATGCACGGTTATATGTATTTATATTTTCATCATGTTGCACTTTTGCAAGAAAATATTGATACATATATGGCATATAAGTGAGCAGCTAGTACACTATATACGTTAAACATGTGGTATGGATTATAGTGGCATTTAAGTAGTTAATACATTTACTTGTTGTGTTTACATACATATCAGGATGTGCTTGTTTATATGACTGAATTGTAACACATTAGCTTTACATGATATTACCTCTCTCCTGTATTACGTTGTTTGGTATATTTGGTTATGACATTTAATGTGAAAATAATGAACCAACATGTATTATTCCAATTCATTATTGCATCAGGTATTAAGTGAAGTGCTATATATTTTTCTCATTGTTTGCAATATTACATTATAATTAAATCACATTAACTTCAATTTAAGAACCTAATTAAATTTTAGGTGAAACATATTCATACATGCATACAAATTATACAGCAACCACAAATTTAAAACTTGTTACCTAGTTTTTTTTTATATGCTTAAACACGGCGTTCGCTATTTTGCTATGCGTGTATTATAAATTGCAATAACGTGCTGGCTATGTTCTACATGCTTTAACGGTACTACCATGCTAACTTAGTTTTGGTACATTTAGTTATGTTAGGTATGACATAATTTTATTCCTTTATGTATTCATGTATTTACCAATGTGTTATAGGAGTAATTGAGAAATGATCATGAATATGAGATTGTAACATCATGTTAGTTTAGTTATTGTTGTTGTATGTGCTACATGTTTAATTGAGATATGATACGCATATGATTGTACTAGCATGCTACATTGATTTATATGTATATTTGTTCGTGTGTTATTTGTATATATGATGTCATATTTCTTTGTACTTCATATATTGCCATACAGTACCACACTTGTTATGTGAACGCCTATGTAACCTTTTCATCTAGTGGAGAAGTGTTAGAATTTATGTCGTAAGAAATACAAGTTTCGAGGACGAAACTTTTGTAAGTGGGGAAGTATGTGATACCCGTGACTTTTTGATTACGTGTTAGTGACGTGTAATTAATTTTTCACGACTTGTTACTCTGGTTGGAATTTATTTTATGCGATTACGTGATTACATGTCTATTTATTTTTATAACATGTTACATGTTACTTTTTGGTACGTTTTGTGAGGGGCGTTTTGTACACGTATCGTAGTTGGAATTTATTTGTGTTTCACCTAGATGATTAATTTAATTACATAATTAATTAGTAATATTTTTAGGATTTGGAGAATCACCATAATAATTATATAGGAAATTAATTTAAGGAAAGGTATTTTATATAGGAAATAATTGTGAATTGGTTTTTTTTTTAAAAAAAAAAAGAAATAGAAAATAAACAGTAACTATATATATATATATATACTTCGTGGGAAGCAAGAAGGAAAAAAAAAAAAAGGAGAAAGAAAAAGAAAACCAATATAAACAACCTAGACTTACCTCGAGAACCGTGAAGAGAAAAGGCAAAAGTTGAAGGTAACGGCGGCTCTCCTCTTCTCGGCGGCTCTCTCTCTCTCTCCCTCCTCAGAATTGGTCTGACTCTTTCTCCCTCTCTCTCGGCTGGCAGCAAGGGGTTATATATTTTCTATCCAGTTTTCGTCACCCACATAGCTGTTTTCGGAATTATTTTTCTTCGTGTTATCATCGTAACGGTAGGGACCTCGCTTTCCATTATTAAATTCTATCTTATAATACTTTGGGTCACTGCTGAATTTTTTATTCGGAATAATTATTATTGTTAAATTTCTGCTCTGGCATTAATTACTGTATTTGAGAATATTAGGTTGCATAAACTGTTAGAGATTGAGCATTGTCTTGATGTAATATTTTTAATTATTTTAGTTGTGCTATCTGTTAGAAAATCAACGAATTCTACGCATTTAAAGTGTGTTATTGATATAATCAATTGTTAAAAATATTATATTGATGTTGTCTCTTCCTGTTAGTGATTTCTTTAATATGCTGCATATAGTTGCTAATTAACACTTAGTTCTTTTTCATTTCTTTTGTACACCATAATATGTATTCATACAAGATGTGTAGCATTCTCTCCTTATTTTATATGACACGTACTTTTACTTTAATTTCCATTACTTTCTGATCATTGGAATTATGATTGTTATTGTTGATATTGTTACTTAGTGCACATTGTCATTTTCTTTCTTCATGTTTAGTCAATTTTACAGTGTTCACATTTTTGCATAATATTTATCATACATTGATTGATTTGTGTAAAGCTGTAATCCAACATGTAATTACTTATAATGTATTACTTGTTATATTTGCATTCACATATTTATTGTGTATTAATTAGTATTGGTGTTGATTTGTATTGAATTTACATATATATTATTTATAATAGTGTAAATTACACATTTGGGTAAAATTGAGCATGTCTTATAACATATATTCAATTGCTTTAATTAATTGTCAAACGTATATATAAAGCATGTTGCATCTGGGTTACTGTAATCAGTCATGTAATTGTCTTTTTTGATTAATTGTTTTGGGTCTTATTTGGAGTCTTCTAGTTGGAGTCTTTTTCGTTGTCCCTAATTGGTTTGGTCGGCCAGAGTCGTCGCCCCCTATTGAAGCTGCGTCTAGAAAGCAGTAGTTAGCGAGGATCTGTCCCGCCTACATTACGATCGCATTCTGCGGTCCCCAAGTGACCTTTACGCTGCATTGCGTGCGGGTCCGCGTCGATGGGGCTAATCATCGAGATACGGTGAGTGGTTTTGTGGAGTCCACGGTTGGGGGGTGATGATACAATGTAATGGATGGATCCTTAAAATCAGCTCCGTCGTTTGGGGGGTAATCCAGAACCTACGTATTGATACTCGAACCTTCCTAGTTTGGTTGATAAGCTGGGACCACTATCGTTATTCGCTGAGTATGAGTGACTAGGCAGAGTAAGCTCATGTGGTGGGATTGTGTGTCATAGCCTTAGCGATGTTCTAAGTATTTAAGGCGAGTATGTGATTGGGTGTACTGGGATGGGCAACGCGTGGTGCTTGTCGTACACTCGGTTATGGAATCGTTTAGGTGCGAAGAATGTTGTTAATTGCTTAATTGTTGCATTATATGTGTTCGTCCTTTGTTTGTTTTATACTCGATTGTCTGACATAACTATTGGTTGTAGTGCATGAGTAGTATGGGATGCTCATGTCATGAATTCCGATCGGGGAGGCCGATTTGATAAGTATAGTCGAACATTTATTTTGGGTCTTTAATTGCTGTTTGCTTGGAGTCTATTTGGTTTCATATGAGTTGGGGATGGTGGGTATTGTTTAGTGCACTTTTGCATCTCATTTTCTAAAAACCGCAGCTGTGCAGTTCATCACTTACGTATTGTTACATTACGAACCCTCCGTTACGTTTCCGATATATTACGAATCGCATCGCACTGTCTCTGCACTGAAGTTCTAAGTCTTGCTAGACTTGGGATGAGTCGTTTGCATATACTTCCATAGGGGTATTTTGGGAAACGGGCATCTGCATTATATGTATCTGATTTATGTTGTATCTGTTCTGTTATGTTCTGTCTATATATATTGCTATTGTTATTACTGTTTTAGGTCCCTGCTGAGCACCGAAGCTCAGTCCGATATCCGATTTTGTTGTTGCAGGTTTTGTAGATGTTGATTATACATATGATGATGGAGCTTGGGGATGGGATTACGAAGAGTGCTCATAATTGGATAGTTCACACATGTTATCCCTTTTATAGTTATTTATTTTGAAACTTGTAGTTCCCTTTGAGATGTAATAACTTAGACATATTTCCTATTTAGAATAACGTTTTTCATTTCTTTGTGTTATTACTTATTTATGGATTTCGAATTGAGCTGCGCTTAATTAGTAATCTCTGACTGTGGCTTAGGTGTTTCATTAACCAATGGGGCACTGCCATGTCATCACCCTGGAGACGGGGTGTGACAATGCCCACATCCAGATGATAAGCAAAGGATGAAATTAAGCCAAGATTTAGGCCTCAAACCACGCCAAGTCAAGTTCTGGTTCCAGAACCGCCGAACCCAATTGAAGGTGCGCATTTTAGCATCCACCCCCATATCCTCCCATTAATTTTCGAGTAATTTTATCTTGGTAGATGTGTAAATTTAAAAACTTATATTCAAACCAATGAATACAATATACGTAACACATATGAAAAAAATTTGACTTTTTTACCTACGTGTATTGTTTTTATTTGTCTGAATATAAATTTTAAAATTAGTCATCTACCAAATAAAACTACTCTTAATTTTCATAGTAAAGAAGTTGAAAGTTATAAGAAACCCTAAAAGTTATCCAGCTGGTAAAAAAATCAGGCACAATCCAGGCACATTTCCCAGTGTTTTCACACGTTTTTACTGCAATTATCAAAACCGTGTTCACTAAAAAAGTGCGTTTATGAGTAGTAAGCGTTAGCTATGCATAACGTTTTTACGGGGATACTTGGCAAAAAAAAACGTTTTTACGGGGTGGCAAGAACATTAACTTCTGGTTGCTTTCTTTGTCTGCAAATCTCCATTAATATTGTGCTGTGGGGTTAACAGTCAACCCCTACCTACCTACATCTTTAATGCATGTGCTGTTTTTTCTTTTAAGATTAATGTGAACAACAAATTTGGTTTTTTGAGTAAATTGATAATGCTTTAGTGGGGTTGGAATATTCTTAATTGTTTATGATGTTATAATTAGTACTCTGTTCATTCCTTAATATGAGTCGTTTAATACATGTAACGAAAATTAAAAAATATAAAATTAAATATTTTTTAATAAATATTTTTTAATAAAAAATATAAATATTACTCTCTTAGATAGCATTAGTGGGATACAAGTGAGAGAAATATTGATATTTAACTAACATATTATCTTACCTTTTTTTCCCTTACTTTTCGCTAAATGATCTAAACGACTTGTATTATGAAATGGAATCATCTTTATTTTTACAATATGTAATGAAAAGTCTTATATTTAGGAATGGAGGTAGTATTAATTAATGGAGATGTTATAACCTTAATTTACAGGCACAACAAGACAGACAAGATAATGTTATACTTAGGGCTGAGAATGAGAGTTTGAAGACTGAAAATTATCGTTTGCAAACGGCGTTAAGGGATGTCATGTGCCCTAATTGTGGTGGTCCGGCTATGCTTGGAGAGATAAGCTTTGATGAACAACAACTTCGTCTTCACAATGCCAGTTTAAAAGAAGAGGTATTCCCTGTACCAAATTATATGTCCAAATTTCCTTTTTAATTTATCACAAATTAACTGTCAGCTTTTTAAATAAATTGCTCATTAATTATGATTTTTTGAATACTACACCTACCTTCAATGTTGGAGAGTGAAGAATGCAGAGATAAAAGAATGTAGAATTAAATTGGGAGTAAAATTAAATGGGATCATATTTGACATTATACCATATCCTCCTATAGAATTTGATAAAATCTTAATTCCCGTGCAAAATACAGAGTAGACAGAATTTGATATATATATATATGTGTGTGTGTGTGTGTCAAGGACAGTTTACACTGTAAAGAAAATGCTGGAAAATTATTTTCTATAGGTTTTTAATATGTACATCGTTTAATTGATATCTATTAATACAGCTCAATTCCATAGAAAAAAGAAAAAGAAAAAGAGAATAATAATGATATGCTACATTCTTGATTTATCAATGCCTAATGACTTATACTAGCTAGTGTTTGTGATTGAATTTTTTTACAGTTTGAACGTGTTTGCCTTATGATTTCACAATATACTGGAAGGCCAATTCATACGATAATTCCGAATTCTCTTATGGGGCCATCTTCATTGGATTTGGACATGGATGTTTACCCAAGAAAATTTGATCAAGATCCTATGGGAGGAAGCTGCTCTGATATGATTAATCCAGCAGTGTCTTTCATGCCTGAAACTTCCACCTTTGGTGGTGGTGGTGGTGGTGTTTTGATAATGGACGAGGAAAAATCTCTTGCTATGGAACTAGCTATTTCATCTGTCGAGGTACTATTGAAGATGTGTCAAATGGCTGAGCCTCTTTGGATCCGAAGCGATGAAAATGGCAAAGAAGTACTTAATGTTGATGAATATTTGAGAATGTTTCCATGGCCAGGTGAACTAATTAAGCAGAATCCAAGTGAAATCAGGACCGAAGCAAGCCGCCATAGTGCTGTTGTTATAATGAATAGTATCACCCTGGTTGATGCATTTCTTGATGATGCAAGTCCTGATTGACACAGAAATTTTTTAATTACTTTTGGTCCCACATTACAAAAATTCGAATCCTGAACCGTCTTTTCTCTAACACTTTCAGGGTAAATGGATGGAGCTCTTCCCTTCTATTGTTTCAAGAGCAAAAACACTTCAAACGCTGAATTCAGGCGTTTCTGGGCATGCTAGTGGTTCTCTTCAATTGGTTTGTGTTTATAAATTTCTTGTTTTTCTAGGTAGGTTATTTTAATTTCTTAATTTTAATTTTTTTCCTTATTCTACCATAACAGATGTATGCCGAAACACAAATGCTTACTCCTTTAGTGCCCACAAGAGAGTCTCATTTCCTTCGTTACTGCCACCAAAATGTCGAGGAAGGAACTTGGGTTATCGTCGATTTCCCCCTTTGATAGTTTCCACAACAGCTATGCTCCTACACTTCCCTATTACAAGAAAAAACCCTCTGGTTGCATTATTCAAGATATGCCTAATGGATACTCTAGGGTGAAGTTCTACATTTTTTACCTATAATTTTTATTTTAATTCGCATGGAATACGATCTTTTTTCTTCAATCAAAACTCTTTCATATGTATAGGTTACTTGGATAGAACATGTGGAGGTGGAGCAAAATCATGTCCATCAAATTTTCAATCACTTTGTTAGTAGTGGTTTGGCCTTTGGGGCGCAACGTTGGTTAGCAGTTTTGCAGAGAGAGTGTGAGAGGATTGCAAGCCTAATGGCAAGAAACATATCTGATCTAGGAGGTGATTTAATTTCTTGAAAATATTTACCATAGAATATAATTTGATAATTTCTTGTTTTTTTTACTTCCCTTTTTGGATTTGTTACAGTGATACCATCTCCTAAAGCAAGAAAGAATTTGATGAATTTATCCCAAAGGATGATTAGGACATTTTCACTCAACATAGGCACTTCTTGTGGGCAAACATGGACAGCTCTTTCGGATTCTGCTGATGATACAGTTAGAATAACCCCGAGGAAAGTCGTTGAGCCGGGCGAACCCAATGGATTAGTCCTTAGTGCTGTTTCAACTACTTGGCTACCGTACTCTCAGTTCCAAGTCTTTGAGTTCTTGAGAGATGAAGGCCGCAGAGCTCAGGTTAATATCGCTCCCCAGAAACACAATATTTATTCATTTTTCCCTTCTTTGATTTTAAGAGCTAATATTAGTCAATACATTGAAACAGTTGGATGTTCTTTCCAATGGTAATTCATTGCACGAGGTGGCTCACATTGCAAACGGTTCACATCCTGGAAATTGCATTTCTCTTCTCCGAATCAATGTAAGTAGAATTACTACACAAGAGATTGGTCTTGCAATTTAAAAAAATGTCCCAAATAAATTGCTGCTTAGGAATGAAACGAAAATTAGGCATCATTGTCGTTCTTTTGTGATATAATCATATTTCTTAGAACCCCTAGTGTCCCTACTTTGGTTAGACTAGTCGAACGTGTAAAACATATCAGAGTCTGGCTCTTACTCGACATGCCTTTCTTGAGTAATGTCCCTACTTTCGGATTTTTTTTTCAGGTGGCAAGCAACTCATCACAGAGAGTAGAGCTAATGCTGCAGGAGAGCTGCACCGATGATTTGGGCAGTCTAGTCGTGTACGCCATTGTTGATGTCGAAGCAATTCAGCTAGCCATGAACGGGGAGGATCCTTCGTGCATCCCTCTTTTGCCCTTGGGGTTTGTCATTCATCCAATGCCTGTCCCTCCTCATCACCAGGACTCGAGCATTACTAGCGGCAAGGTTAAAAATGCACAATCTACCGAAAATGCCCTTGTCCAGGAGCCAGGATGCTTACTAACTGTTGGCCTTCAAATCATAGCCAGCACCATACCAACAGCAAAGCTCAATCTTTCAAGTGTCACAGCCATTAACCATAACCTATGCCATACAATTCAGCAAATCACTGCAGCATTAGGCAATGGCAATAACGTCATTTCAACATCGGATAACGGAAGCAGCATTATCGCCTCGTCCACCGAGCCGGCACCGGCAACTTCAGCACGAATGCAGCACGCTGATCAAGACTCCACCTCCTAATTATTACCTTAACCTGCCCTCTTTGTTTTGCTTTGGTCATTTTCTTTTATAGTAATTAGAAAACTTGTTAGAGGGTAGAATTGGAAAATGTTAATTAAGGGTAGTTGTTACCCTCTGGTTATATTGGAGGGAGAGTGAAATGAAGCTAAGTTAAGGGTAGTTGTTAGGTAAGGGATTTGCTGGTGTAGGGAAGTCAAGAGCGCACCAGATATGATGATCCTTGCTAGCTGGTGAGGCCAAGAATGTGTGGCCTCACCAGCCAGCAAGGTTGGTGGTTCGGGCATTGACTTCTTGTTTGTTCCCATCTTGTTTGCTTCTTCTCTTTAGATTGCTATAATATGAATATTGTCTTCTTATAATTGAATGTTCTTGTTTTTAGCATTTATTTTTCTTAGTAATGTAGTCTTTTGATAAGATTGTAACTGAGTTAGTTAAAGCGGGCCGTCTCATAAGATTAGAAATTTGGCCAATTAGATTTATTCCCTTCTTACCAAAGCAAATTCTGGTCATACGATAAGATTTTTGTCTTTTATTATATCATAGAAAGATTGTAGCTCAGTTGGTTAAAACACTGTCATTTACCAGATTTCATCGCTAGAATTGCTTACCCTCCTAGCATCGGATAAGATTGTGGCCCTTTAGTGTACCATCCTCTAATAAGATTACGGTTTAATTGGTTAAATCACTCTCTTTTACAAGATCAGAAACTTTGGCTAGACCTCCTACTAGATCAAAAAGCAAAGCGTAAATAGTATATAGTGACATAAATAACTATTTACTCCATAGTACAAATACGCTGGAATTAAATTATGTTGCAAGATTCTTGAACTCATTTCCACGATCAGTTTCTTCATGATTTATAACGTTACAAGTCTTCTCAACCATTTCTCTAAACATCGAAGATCGAAGAAGAAGGCTTAATGCAGTAGGAGAAGAAGATGATGACTTGCTGCTACAAGGACTTAGTGCATTTTCCTTTCTATAACTTCTTGTTTTTGTGGAATTGTTAGATTTCCATATGTGAAAGAGTTAGAGGTGAAGGCGAATCCGGGTTCCTCGTCGAGTTTAAACTGATTAGAAGTGGATTTGGGTGGCTAAATCTTGATTTGGTGTTGGATTTCCATTTGGTTTTAGCCATTTTATGTATGTGCTTAATTCAAAGTTAGTCATTGCATTGATTCCTCTATATTCAATTGCTGCTATATCATAAGCTCTTGCAGCTTCCTCTTGAGTACCTACAAGATTAATTCAATAGGAAACTTCAAGGCTATGAATTCTAATAGTTTTAGAAATATTATCAGCATTTAAAGTGTTTACTATAATATGAACGTTACAGAGAGTGTTACATAGTATCTAAAGTATAAATTGATAATAAGATACTTACTATAAGTACCAAGATAGAGATATTTGTTTCCGAAAACTCGACCAATCCTTGCTTCCCATTTACCATTATGATGATGCCTGCAGGAAGTTAAAAAAAAGAAATGCCAGATTATCATTATTAGTTTACTAATCATCAACAGATAAAAATGAGCAAGATTAACGCGACAAACGTGTTTTTCTTACTTAGCAACCCCTCTGTATTTCGATACGCCTCTTGCAAATCCACTGCTTCTTCTGGAAAATGAAACAATGAAGAGTTTTTTAACCTTAAATAAATTCTTGAGATCATAAGCTATAAAGCTAAAAATAGCTGAGTGACTAATTACCTTCTTAAGGAGGCTAAATATTCCTCCCTTGTTAGATTTTGCATTATTTCAATCTCATTTGTATAATCACTTATCTGCGAAAAATAAATTCGTGTAGATTTTTAATCTACTGCTAGGCAGGCCATCAGTAAATGAAAGAAATTAACTTCGAAAATTTACTGAGGATCATACCGGGAAATTTGTGACAGTTGAGGTCCCCCAATACTTGATTCCAGCCAAATCATATGCTCTTGCTGCTGATTCTTCTTCATCATAAGCACCTAATAAAACAGAATTAAATTTAGTTTACCTTCAATTTGTTTTATTTTTTTCTGAAATGAAAAAATTTCATCAAAAAAATATTAATTTACCTAGGTAAACTGCTCCATCCCCAGTAGTTATAGCCAAAGTAGGATCAGATCAAAGCACCACCAGAATAGCAAAGTTTCAGTAAGAAAATAAAAAATGTTCAAAATTGTATAGCAATGAGTTGTCAAAGTAAAGCCTACTGCAGTTGATGCAATACTTCTTACGAAAAAAGAAGAAAAAAAAGTAAAAACAATAAGTCTCTATGTACCTTGTTTTCCCTTCTTCTTTTGTGTTGCATTCCAAGAGACTTTGTCCCATAAATGAGCTTCAAATCGCCCCGTCCAACAATGTCTGAGGCAAGAAAAACTCAAATTAAACTATAAACGATCTGTATTTTAAAAACGACTTATACTTTTAAAAGACTCCCTTATTTTAAAACGATTTACATTTTGAAAAAGATGAATTAGTACCTACTAACTCCTCGGAATCTTGAACTTCTCTTGACCGTAGGACTGGCTTGATTAACTTGCTTAGTATCACAAGAGGGGAGTGTTATTGCCGATGGAGGAGATCTTCTTCTCCTCTTAACACATTTTATCTCTGCAATTTCATTTTCAATAATACTAAAGCTTCTTCTTGTTGGAATCATGTCAGTTTTCACATTGTTCATCTCCATTTTTTTTGTCTTAAGAATTTAAAAAACCAGTAGTTCAGGACCTTGCTGATGCAGGAGTCTTGTGCACTGGGTACGACTTTTTGTTAGTAGTTCAGGTAAATGAGGACTTATTTTTTTTTCTAGATAGTGAATGAAGATGAAAATAAAATTTTCTACATAAATAGGCTAATACTTTGTCCTCTGTTGATTTTGATTTTTTTTTCCTTCACATAAACTATGATACATTTTGATAAAGACAAAAATGGGCTCGATGAGTTTGATGGGGGGTTTTTATAATCTTGTGGAGGGAAAATTATATGGTAGAGTCGCCTTTGTAGGACTAGCTAGGTAGGTCATGTTCAAACTCATGTGAAAGAGACGTATGATCAGTCCCCTTCACAAAGGCAGCTCTATGACAAAGTGACCATTGTGGACGATTCATCATTATAATTCAAGAAAGCTCCACGTACAAGATCTTCTTACTAAAAAATGTGGAAAATGCTCGGGATAATCGAGGTTGATGTCTTGAAAAATATTTGTCAGAATTCACTTCGAATAGCCACATAAGAGCTCTTTTTACTTGAGATTTTGTTCCATGTTGTACACAAATTCCCCTTAATAAACGTTTTTTTTTTTTTTACTTTGCATCAACTCCATCCCTCCACATTAGCAAAATAATTCCTCCAATTTTGGAGGGGTTAGAATGTTTATTACTAAAAGACAAAATAGTTTTTCTTAATTTTTTATTGTTGCCTCCACCTCATCTATCTTTTCCACTAAAATAGGGGTATGATAGTCAATCTAACAAATAAAGTTATATAATTAAATAATAATGAAATCTCAAATTACTTCCCTTCCATTCCTTCAAAATACAATAGACGTATATTTATTTACTTCACCATCCCTTTTCACCTTGGGGAAGTAATTGGTCCTCAATTTTTCATTGTTGCTCCCGCCTCATCCATTTTCCCACTAAAATGGGATATAATATCCAATCTAGCAAATAAAGTTAAATAATTAAATAATAAAAAAAATCAATTTACTTCTTCTCCCACCCGTACCAAATACAATTGTCATATATTTTTTTTTGTATAAAGTCAAAATGAAACATCAATACGGAAAGAAATGATAATAACAACATTGTAAGCTATATAATGCATGGCAACTACTTGAGCTCCAAATAATTGTGAATAGAAGTTTTCAACCGTGCAAAAAAAAAAAAAAAAAAAAAGTCAAAATTAAATGTTTTACTTAAAAAATAAAGAGAAGGTTAAATGTTACAAGTTACATACTCGTTTTAACCCCTCAATTACCTATGGTAACTTTCTTTCCGCAAGCTGTTCATTCCACTAACTTGAGAATAATGTGAAAAATAGTTTGTAAAAGAAGCGAATTACATAACTTGAACACACAAGTGGCGGGTGTTAACTTATAAGTGATTTAAATTTGGATTAAATAATCGATGTTTAATTTACTTTATATTTCAACCTCTCACATTGAGATATATAGGAGTCCATTTAAGGTTCACCGTCCTACTTGAGTCACACGGAGACAGTTCAAGTCCGCCTACTTGACATAAAAATTACCAGACCGGATAGCAAAAGCATATGCTGAAAGTGAAGGCAGCCGTTCTTAATTGGTATCATAAAACATAAACAAATTAACGATCACCAAAAGACAGAAAATTAAATGGACCTAAAATTGTCTTTTAATTTTCGAACAAATTCCACAGAGACAAAATTCTGAATCATAGTCAAAAGCACCAAAGTTGAACTCGTCTTTTTTTGGACCAACAACTCTAGAACTTCTCACAAAATGATATTTGTTGGCTTTGAAAACGTTAGTAAAATGTTGTCGTGTTTGTGAAGGCGACCGACTATGGTTGTGTTGTCTTCTAACTGTCACTAATCCAAGCCATTTCTTGGGATTCTTCGTCGAGCTCGAGTAGAAGCTTTACATTTTAGGATCTTTATTTACTTCGAGTTTTGAGTTTGAGTTTGTTTTTGTCATGGAGTTGTCTGTCTGAAGAAAGTTGGACTCTTTTTCGTCACCGACGGTTAAAACTAAGGAATAAAAAAGAACCTTAGAGGTGTTTATGTGGAATATTGTTCATAATTCTATCTTGGTTGTGTCAAAATAAACCTTTGATATGCTAAGACGGTTTTTAATTGCTTAGAAGAATACGTTTACCATCAGGAATAGATCTTCGATTTCATTTACATTATTCTTCATCGATGTGTTAAAAAGAGAAAACCCGTTATATCTGGGAATAGATCTTTGATTTACATTCTTCTTCATCAATGTTATCAAAACAAAAAATTGTTTCATCAGCATAACTCTATCACGAAGCTTTTTAACTATGTTGCTAGACTTGTTTTATTGGTCCAGAATCCACTCCTCATTTACATTGTAACTCGTATTACATACTTTTTACAATCCCACTTGCAAAAGTAGGGTCAATGAGTTACAATGTAAATGAGGAGTGGATTCAGGACCAATAAAACAAGTCTAGAATAGGCATTTCCTGTAAAAAAGATCCGAGCCATAGTATTTGTATTCTCAAATTTTGAAGCCCAATGATACACTATCAAATGTACTCCATAAGGTAAAATGTGTATCGTACTTGTAAGATGCATGCGTTATGTTCGTATATTCTACCACTAACTTATTCACAGCATGGAGAATGCATAAAATTTCCAGAAAAATGCATAAATACAATGAAAAAGCAGCCGCACAAGTCAGGACGCGCACAGAAATTCATTAAATATTTATTCCAGCAGTCTATGGTACAAAAAAGTACCAATAGCTACATAAAGAATCGAGAATGAACCCTACCAAGGGAAGCAGCAACTTGATACCTAATGAGAGGCCCATGGGAATTCCCACAAGAATTAATTTGTGTTAAAATAAATGTCCACTGGAAGTTACTAATCCAAAATCTACTTTCTAACCTGCATGTAGGAGAAAGGTTCTCCTGCCAAAGACGGAAAAGCAGCCTGGCCTGAGATCCAAGAATCACCACCGTGCAAGTTGCCCCAATTTTTGAGGCCTGCACAAAGAATATATGACTTGTAAACCTAAAATCGGTTAATCTTCGTTGCTGCTTCCTGAATTGAATGCCTAATTAGTTATGTGTTGTTAGATCCTCATCCAGAGAACTATAGTTAGCAAAGTCAGGCTTCTGTTAAACACTCCAGTTGTTCAGTCCAACCTGCTTTCCAGCCCTAGAAATGATGGACCTTTAACTTTAATGCGCTTCGGCCCCATCTCTAAAGGGGGTGGTTCCTTCGAGCTTCTTCCCGAGTAATTCTGAAATATGTCAAACCTCTGGGGTTCTCTACTCCTGTTAACTGCTTCATCGTTTGCTGTTCTTCTCAACTTTACGGATATCGGAGATATCAGAACAGTGTTTCTAATGGCTAAACGGTCTCTAAATGCATTATCCGAAGATTCTTTAGAACTGGTTATTTTTGGATGGTACCTTTGACTTGGAAGACCCGCTGTTGAATACTCTGATGCAGTCTGTAGCCCATCACTTGAATCTGACTGACGTTTCTTTAGCCGTTTAAAACCCTGATAAAACAGAAACACTAAATTAAGTACTTCTTACATCAAGGGATTTAGCAAAAATTCTAACCAACCCACATCTTGCAGAAGAGTAAATAAGTAATTTTAATTTTAAGAAGTAAAAAAATAAGGCAGCTGATAGATGTCGAATCGTGCACAATCCTGTGTTGCACCTTTGCTGAAGAACGTCTTTTGACCCTAAATATTTCTGATTCGGACTCATCACTCTCTTGTTTTTGTTCAAAACACTTAACATCGGACCTCCGTAGTTCGTTCTGATGCCCACTGGCATATAAGTTGGTCGCAGAAGATTGTGGGTATCCTACTCTGCAGTCGGGCACATCAGTAGAGGACTTGGAAAGAAAAAGATTTCCCGAGTCACAGCCACGATGCATATACAACTGCACGCAAAAGCAGACAAATCATAAATTTTAGTAAAGCTATCTCTAGTTGCTTCTGGTTTAACAGAGTAACGGAGGAAAGCCAATAAGGTACAGAACGCAAATAACAAATCATACATTGTCAGAGCGTGTGATACTTTCAACTGCCTCCATAAATGAACTAAAGTTTGATGGTGGTGAGGTTCGAGAAACTGAAGCATCCGACGCTTCACTTATAAAGCTTACTTTCTGAGTGCAACGCGCTGGCTGGGAGGGAGAAGTGCAAGCTAGCTCTTCAGACTCAGGATTGGTTCTTGGACTTGCTTCGTACAAGCCAAAGTTTATCTCACCGTACGGAATATATCATTTCTTGTCAACTTTTGAAAAGATACCTGACAGTAAAATAAAATCATCCCCGTGTTTACAATGTTGCTGAACTTCATAAAGTATATCATCCTCCTGTTCAAACTTTTCAGTAGCAGATTCCATGTCTAATATATCTTCCCTTAGGAAGAGGGTTTGGTTCTCAATGCAAGGCAAGTCAAGTAACTTGGGATCTGCAAAAAAACAGAATCACCAAGCAAATCAGCAGGTTATATGGAAATATGAAATAAACAAAAAGGCCCCACTCAAAGCAATAACTATCTCAAATATATCAAATGAACATACCATGACGAAGGCACACAGGATGTGCATAGCAACTGCAATTAACATATGCCACGTAACAATCACGTTTGCAAATGTTGCAAAGAATAGTTCCATGGGAAAATAAAGAAACACCAACGCAAGCTTGCGCTCTCATCAGGCACCAACGAGAATAATGCTGCAAGCGCATCAATTTTACAAAGGAAGCCTTAATTGTTCGGCGTGATATTAAGTCAGCAGCAGATGAATAATCAAATCCTCAATGTCCAGATTACGGTGAAGAATCATTGCTTCTTTACATAGAAGTTCCTCATGGGGAAGAAGCGGCATCCTGTTAAGGAGCGCATAACGACGACTAGCAATTGATCCCAGTGGAAACCAATCTCCCATTGCAAAATTTACAGCTTCTCCGTAGTTAAAACCTGGGAATTTTCAGGATGTTAATATATTGAAGAAAACAAAGAGACAAGAAGAAAATAGGCAATGGTAAAAGAAAAGGAATCATTAATTAATCTTCAGGACAAATGCTAAGTCATAAGGTCAAAGTGTCTTACCATGGCTAAACCCTGCATGATATGCTCTTGGAAAGGTTACTACATATTCCCCAGGCTTCTGCACAGCCTTGTAGACAGGAACATTATGTTGCAACAATATGTTTGGAGGAAACAAAGTTGTCTTTCCCAGAAGCACATTAAACGCCCCATCCTCCCCTTCAGCTGATAAAATATCACGATTGTAAACATGCTCTCGAACCACTTTTTCAAAGTCTACAGCCGCGTGACCTGGAATACCATACCAAGTTTTCGCCGCCCCACAGTGATGGTAATTGATACTAAAATCAATAAGCAAATGGTCAATATCCATTGAATAATAGTTTATGTTTTAAGAAAATACAGCTCTAATATGATAAACACACACCTGTACAAGTAATGATCTTCCACATGCCAAGCAAACATACTAAATAGCATTCCAATATAGAGCATGGGTTCAGTGACTCCCTGAAAAAGGCAAAATGTTAGCAGAAACAAACGAGCAGGCAAAAGGAAAATATATGAAAGAAATGAAATGAAAAAATCCATACCGGTATTGTGGTTTCTAGGAGGCGCAAAACAGATTTAGACAGTCGAGAAAGCTTCTGCAACCACAGGAGGATAACGTTAACGATATGTTAGGGAGAAAGCTTGAAGTTAAAGATAACAACCTAGCAAGATCTAGAAATAGAAAAATTCTCTCTCCCTTCCTTTTCGTTTTCTTTTTTCAGGAGGAGGGGGGTTGTTTGAGATGCTTGAAAATTGGAGAATGATGACAGCTTTTTTAGTGAGAAAATGGAATATTTGAGTCGATTAACTAAGATCTCTTCAAAATCTGAAGAAATACATGTTTAAAATTTTCAGATTATTGTGAAATAGGAGAACAAAAATGAAGAAGGATGTAAATGGTAAATTTAATGCTAGGATGAATAACAAATATTGTGTTGCTCTGACACGCAAGCAACTTTAAGAAAACATAGAAGTATGAATTTTGAAGACCACGAAGCAATGACATCCTCTCAATGAACTCGTGAAAGAGCTGATTAAGAAAAAACAACTCTTATTATACACTGTTCATTACTTCCATTGGACCACTAGACTTGCACTCTTAAAAGTTTACTTAAACAAGCTAAGGAAAAAGAAAACCAACAGAGGGAAGGAAGGAAATTATTAGTAGAGAAAAACATTCAGATTCCATTTGCTTCTCCCGAGTTGATCACTGGGAGAAGATGAAAATGCACTACCATCAACATCACATGCATATTCAACAGTTTCAGTCTTTCCACAAACTATTTCATTCCAAAATTCTTTTTCCATGTATGTAGCAGGAAGACATCCACCACTATAATATCTTCGAGCAAAAACCCTGTTCGCCATTTTCTCGAAATCACGAAATGTATAGTTTCTGAAAAATGACAATCATACTCAACATCTAAACAAGTAGCAAATACATTGGGGTTAGATGTCTCAAGTAAAAGTAGAAATTTACCTGCCCCTCATGAAAAACGTGACCTTATCATCCGTATCCCACTCTGCAAGACGAAAAGGTTGAACTCTAGTTGTAAACTTGAATCCTGCTTTTTCTTTCATCAAAACTATTCCAGCAGGAACCGAAGCACTCAAGGGGGAGACAATCTTGCACACACCTGAAGTCGAAACATTAGTTAAAGAGGTTGGCAGATATTCATTCCACCCAAAGCAAGTCATATCAAACTGAGTTTGTAAAGCTCGTATGAGAGGAGCCAAAAGAAAACAGAAAAAGAGGGTTGTGGCAGAAGTAAAATGGTAAAATATAAGCTAGATTTCCCAGGCACCTAGCTATATGGATTTTAGGCACTAGTATAACATGCGTCTAGCAGATAGGGCGGCTTTCTCGTCAAATTCTGGAAGATGTCTTTTGTAATAAATATCATAGGTTAAGATTCAATATTTCAAATGGAATACTAATCTGAAAATTGCATGCATTTAACTCCTGGTTGACACCCCTGGTTTAGACACAAAAAAAGAGAAATGAATTATGAAGAGTACATACCATATTTAGAAGCTTCCAGAGCTATCTTTCGCAGATAAACCAACGGATCCTCAAATTCCTCTTTACTTGGACAGTAAACTGGACACTGTGATTTTGTCTATCCAATCGAGATCAGCTGTGTCAAATTTTGCAACCTTCCGCTTCATAGAAATATCATTCCCATTTAAAGGAGCACCAGGTCCCGAAAAAGCATCCACGTTGCATTGAATTCTCACACCACATGATGCAGAACCTCTCAAAGCATCTCCACCACTTCTACTCATCTTGTTGCTGACACATGTATTATCATTTGCAGTTTCTGTTTTCATTCGCCAGAGCCTTTTACGCTTCAAGAATTCCAATTTAGATTCCCTCGACATACAGACCTTTCCTTCCACCTATTAAAACAAAAGAAGCCAACTCAAATAAGATTATAATAACTAAGGAACAAGTTATAGTACAAATTGACTAAAAAAACTGCAGTGTTAGCTCCCGGAACTGGTCGTGTATAGTAGCATAGGCAAAACTACAGTGATAATTACTAAGCGCATCAATTTCATTCAATTAACAAAAGTAATACATCCCCCAGTAATTCACTATGTAACCTTTTGACCTTAAAGGTTTTGGCTAACCCAATTGACATAACTCAAGCAGCAAAACAAATAAAGTGAGGAATCACGCAATTTGACAAAATAGACAAGATGCACAGATTTGAAGACAACTTCGAAAACTAAAACCTATAGAGCATCAATGGGACCTGAAACATTACAATCATCAACTTTGCCTATTTAAATTTCTATTGCTTCCAAAGCAATAGTACATCCAGAATAAAAATAAATTTATTCCTCGGTCCAAGAGACTAAATAGTCCTCAATTTATTCAGGTTTAAAAAAGCACCAACTCAGGTGTTCCTTTCATCGTTTGGAAAAAAATGAAAAACCTCTCTCTTATTCCATCTCTCTTTCTTTTTCTTTTTTTTATTCTTTCTTTTCTTTTTTGGTTAGGCCACTGCAATACTGCAAAGATTTCCAAATTAATAAAAGGGAGAACCTGCAATGTTGGACCTTAACAATTTTTGCTTTTCCTTTTTTAGACATAAACTTTATTTTTGTACATTCTTAGACCTAAACTATTTACGGGCACTCAGAAATAAAATAAAAATTCAAAATCCGGCGAAAACTACCCGTTGCTTAAAATGAAGTCGTTTTATTAAGGGTATTTATGTCTTTTGAGCATTGTAATAATTCGACGAGAAAATATGCAATGTTGGACCATAACAATTTTTGCTTTTCTTTTTTTAGACATAAACTTTATTTTTATACATTCTTAGACCTAAACTATTTACAGGCAATCAGAAACAAAAAAAAATCAAAATCCGGTCAAAACTACCCTTTGCTTAAAACGAAGTCGTTTTATTAAGGGTATTTATGTCTTTTGAGCATTGTAATAATTCAACCCATTGTTTGCAAAATTTCCACTGCAAATTCATCCATCTCTAAGCATTCTCATCTCTTTCACAAGCTCAAACACATCAAAATCATGTGTGGAGGATGAGCAATTTAGAAACCCCTTTACGAGACCTGTAAACTGTGATGGGGATTCGAAAGGGAAGAAAAAGCTTCATTTTGAGCCTTTATCTCATCAATCGAAGAAAATGGTAGAAAAGACTAGACTGAGATTGGCTTTTAGTTATCTGGTCTTTTAATAATCCCTTTAGAAAAATGGAGAACGGGGGTGGTTCTTGGATTAGGAGGACTAAATTTTCTCATAATGTTTGTCATAGATTAGATGCATCAAGATTGACCTTAATTCCTTTAGCTATTCACCAGAGAGACCGAATTGCATGTGCCAAATCTAGGCTCGTTATTGCAAATCCTATGAATCCGAAATAAGATCCAGCTTGTTACTACATTACAGAGGAATCCTACTCCAAACAAGCGAGTAGGGTCATGGCGGTGGCGGTGGAGTCATGAGGAACCGATCGGGTAGAATGATGATGTTCTCACTGGAGGAGGAGGATGGTGGTGTTTAGCCGAAGGGAGAAGAAAGGAAAATGGGTCGGGTCGGGTTTGCAAATCGGGTTGGTTTTATTTATTTATTTATATTTGTAATTTGACTATTGTGTTCTCAGTCAAACGATATCGTTTTACTCAACGGCCACATTTTGGTCGGATTTTGATTTTTTTTTTTTCATTTCTGAGTGCCCTTAAATAGTTTAGGTCTAATATTGTATCAAAAAAAAGTTAATGTCTAAAATAAGAAAAGCAAAATTGTTAAGGTCCAACATTGCATATTCACCCACATATTTGTAATTTGACTATTGTGCCCTCAGTCAAACGACGTCGTTTTACTCAACGGCCACATTTTGACCGGATTTTGAATTTTTTTTTCATTTCTGAGTGCTCGTAAATAGTTTAGGTCTAAGAATGTACAAAAATAAAGTTTATGTCTAAAAAAAGAAAAGCAAAAATTGTTAAGGTCCAACATTGCAGGTTCTCCCAAATAAAAAACTTGTACCTTTCAAATGGTAAAAAACTCCCCAAATCTTGGTCCCATTTCCTGTCTTTCACAAATACATGATTGCCACGTGCTCCCGACATCTTATTTTTCCTTAGTTCTTATTAATCTTGCACTTATAACAATTATTAATAGTAAGATTTTATTTTCTCAAATGTATTATAGAATTTTTTTTACAGAAAAAACCATAACAAATGATTAAATCTGTAATTAGTAACTTCATGATTCACTAACTAATTAAATCACAAGCAAAAGAAAAAGTAGAGAGGGATTTCTCACATTAAAACAAATTTGTATTATGTTATCGGGCCAGAATCTAAAAAAAATAATTTTTTTTTGAAAAGAGACAATATTGGATCGTACGATCTTTTACGATCCAACTCTGATGCGATTTTTAGTACGATTTATACCGATTTTACGATCCAACTCGCGATTTTGACAACCATGGGTACAACAACTCACCACCTTAGCCGAAAATTTAACGATAAAATTTAAGTGTACAAGTCGAATTTGCATATACTTTTTCTATATTATAAATCTGACCAATTCTATTAGAATATACAAGCAATTTTGATTGATTAGATAAGAGATTCGACAAAATTAAGATAATTATTGCTTAAAAATATCGAACTTAGAATGTATAATTCCAAACAAATAATTTTATTTATTTATTTATTGAGGCTGACATCATAAATTACTCATAATTTTTGCAAAGAATAAAGTAAAGAATTGAGAGCCAGGTCCGTCAACCAGGAGCATTTAGTCAGAGCCGTCCATGGGCCTATTACGAATAAAGGTCTCCAAAACAAGATCATGCATTATTAGCTCCAATGGGCTTCTTTGATTCCAAACTCGGAGATGATAAAAATCCGGTTCGGTTATTACTCTTATTATTTGAACACTATCTCAAATCTCAAACTTTAGAATTGGTTTTCCATTTATACTTATAAACAATTTAATTTTTGCGAAATTCAAGGAGATCTCAAATTTAAAATGTTATACAATGCAAGCCGTTGGATTAGTTGCGCGGGCCCAGATTAAAAATGGATAACATCAACTGTTCAAGATAAGTTATTCTAAACAACGGTTGTGTGACCACTTTTAATCAAGATAGTCAATCAATCAATCTAACTAACCCAAATTCTATAATAACCTACTTAAAAGAAAGGCCATAAACTAAAAGTTCCTTAAGCTGCACCTAGGCCCAGCACCCTCCATTCAAATATCACTTTGTTGTACTAAAAGAAATGTGTAAGCTATATTCGGGCTTCTAGCCCATGACAGCCCACATAAAACTTCACAAGCTCCCATCTTCCCAGTTAACTTGGACCACCATCATAGGCCCAATTAGTTTTTACTATTGAATTAATAGTTTTTTAATAGAGAAGCAAATATCATAGGTCGATATCATAAAGTAGGGTCACTTTGGCATGAATCCGACCTTGTAGACTGGCCCACGACCCTCTCATATGAATTGGAGTGGAGCCAACTTGCAAAGTAGGTCCCGTCATAAATAATGTGAGAGGGCTGTAGGACCAGTCCCACAAGGCCGGTCCCCTATATTAGAATTTTTCCATAAAGTAACATGTAGTAGAATTTTCTCCAAACCATTGAATCGAGTATCTAATCTTTATGGCATGCTTTGCTAAAATATCAGTAAAAACATTGCATTACCTATGCACATAGAATAAGTTAGGGAAGGAATTTCCCAAAAGACAACAAATAAGACTAACAATAAATCCTTAGTCCTCAATCTTTAATTATCTCAACAATTATATAAATATGAAAGTGATTTTCATTGATTTATTCAATAACATATCTCTAATCATATGATATACTTCAGAATATGCTCACTGTCAATAATTTCCATAATCAGATACTAATAATATGTTCTTTAGTTGAGAAAACAACTAATCCAATTAATCAACGATAATTTACCTATTAAGTATTTAAATGGATAGACATGAATTATTTATGAAAAAATAAAGAGGTTCTAATTTTAAAATCTTGCATTGGGTTTCAAAACCAACGATGTTCTAATATACTGTTGAAATACTTCATCTGTCTCATATTAAATGTCCTAAATCAAGTTTTACACAGAGTAAAAAAATATTAATTATGTTAAATTTTTCGTCAAATGACCAAAAAATCATCTGAAAGCTTTGAATGCAATGAATGTCAAGTTTGCTGAATTAATAAATCTAAGGATAATATTGAAAAATAATAATAAATGTTGTTTTGAAATTATAAGAGAGCAACTAATTTCAAAAAGGAAAAAATAAGTTATGGGATAACTAATTTGGGAAGAATAATATTTTCTCTATTCGGAATTGAATGTTCCATTTACCTTTTTAAGACGATCACAAAATGAGTGTCTTGTTTACTATAAACATTCATTACTAACCTACCTGATTTAACTAACATATGAACTCAAACACTAGTAAGGCATAATTTAAGGAAAGTAAACTCTCAAACTCATGCACGTGATCTAAATTAATAAAATCAAGATATTGACTAAATTCAAATGTTCTTATTATTTTTTACTTCAATTTAAAATAATATATTTAATTTCCGATTAAGAGTATAATTCAGTTTGATAGGACATCTATTATGGGACCAAATTGTGTAGTGATGTCTTTTCTCTACCTTTTCGTGAACATAATGAAATGGAAGATGAAAACATAAGGCATAAAGAGTAAAATAAGAAAGAAAATTCTGGTGAGAATGGAACAAAGAAAAAAATTAGTTGGAAAAAAAATATGCTAATGGGTTATTATCAAAAAATATGCATGAATTTATCAATCACTCATTCCCAAAGAAAGATTTGTAGGGTATTTATACTGGTTTCTATTGCTTAAAGTCTTTGAAATGATTCAAAATGTTTCCCTTTTGGCCCTTTTTGTATTAGGTTTATAATAAAACTCCTATGCCTATTACAAAGGAATTTGGATGGAAAAAGTGGAATTTGCTACTTTAAGTCATGTTATGTGGGTATGATTGGAAAAAATCATACTTTTTTAAGTATGGTCAAGTTTCATAAGAATATTTATGTCTTGGATGGAGAAAAAATGGATAATAATTTTACTACTACCTTTAAGTCATTTTATGTGGGAGTGATTGGAAACTCCAACTTTCTTTTTTTCTATATAGTCAAATTTCTTGAGCATATTTGTTCCATGTTGGGAAAGAACACTTTGCATCATCCATTTTTCTCTGAATATTTGATCTTACTAACTCGGTTGATATCTAATAGACACATAGATCTGCTGGTAAAAAATTCTACAAATTCGTGATTATTATCTCGAATTCTAAACTTTACTCTTAAAAAGCCTGTGAAGTCACACGTGTGACCAGATCACTTGACACTTTGCATCATTCCTTTCTTTGAGTATTCAAGTAATTCCCAACAATAGGCATCACGATAGCCCAGTGGAAATGGTTATCCAACGCAGGGCTTCAGTCCTGCGTTCGATCCCCTCGTACTCTACCCTCCAAAAAGGTAATTCCCAACTATATAGTGGAGTATATTGAGGTTTCCTTATGCTTTTAGGACATATCTTGGATTATGTTTTGGGAATTTTGCTAGCCAGTTTCAAACTTTATGAACATTACAACTTTGTTGCATATGTGATATTTAGTCATATATTTTGTTTTCCATCTATAGATTCCTTTCGATCATTTATATACAAGCAGTAGATTATATTTGTTTGTTCTTATTATTTTTTTAATCTATTTTCGATACCGTTAATAGTAGTACTTATATGGTGAATCATTTATTATTTTATTTGAAGATAACGTTGCATAGAACTAGTATAATCTATAATAACATATTCACTAACAAAGATTATGAAGGATTTAGTCAAACATATGCAATCTGGAAACCATATTGCTCTCTGGATTCCTTTCTCACTTGTGATTATTAGGTAATTATTTAGGCCAAAGTTTATCACTATTACATAGCATCTTGTCAAGCTGTCAATTCTACAACATTTTTTTTTTTCCTATCTTTAGTTTGTGGAATCTATCAAGGTGTCATATATCAGTGGGGCAGGCGCCTGCCCAAGCTTTGACTTTGAGGTCGTGAGTTCGATACCCTCCGTCCGTGCTGCGGCAAACTTTAATCTCCTTTTTTTGGATTATCTTCTCCTCGTCTGAGACAATTGTCTCTCCCCCTATATGGGACAACCGCCCAATCGGGCTTCAAAAAAAAAATAGTTTGTGGAATCTATTTTTATTTTTGACTATATTAATTACACATTTTGAGAACTCAATAAAGGCTTGTTCTTTTTCTCCTTACCTCTGTTCATATAAACATTAATTAATAAAGTATGAAAATGATCATAAAAATATCCCTAGCTCCAAAACATGCATTTTGAACTCAAATCTTCATATAGATTAAGATGCTCCATTAGATCCAACTTAATATTATTTACAAGAAGCTAGTCTCTTTACTATTATCTCAAATTTTTTGTTGAATACTTATTTCCTATTCGAATATTTTACTTTATATGTTCATTGAGTGAGCTTTACAGAAAATAACTTTTTAGATGGGTCCCGCGTGTCATTTCGCTTGTATGTAAGGAAGTAATTAAGCCCTTAACTTTGACTGTGTAAGATGTTAACAAGCTACCTAAAAGCCTACCTAAAAACCATATACCATAAACATGCATCACATTTCAAAAGATAATTATAACTTTGTGGAAGTTCTAGTTCTTATGACACTTTTACATTTGTTGTCAGCATTATTTTCACTTAAGGCCCTTAGATAGTTTTGATAAAGAGGTTATTAGTTTCAGCTACATATTGGTACGTTTTTTTTCTTCTAAAAATAAGAGTACAATAAAATGGCAACACTTAGTAGAGTAACTGACAATTTAGTGTGGCATTCGACCCGCATGTTGTGGGACTGAAACCCCACATTCCCCAATTATAAAAATAAAAAAATAAAAAAATAGTACAACAAAATGGATTTCCACACAAAAATATTATTAAACACTAGATAGTCATGTGCTTGGTAGACTTCAATTCAAATCCCTCTTCAAATGGCTGTTATCAATGTGATAGACACCTTTATATCCCAACTTTGACCAATAAGTCTTTTTTTTTTGCTGAATAAATTTTGTTTCCATTAATCACAAATAGCCGAAGCCATTACAATCAAAGGAAAATCTGAAAATACAGAAAGTAAAAGTTATACAAATGATTTAAAAATCACGATAATGTAGAAAGAAAATACACCCTAAGAAAACTTGGATGGTTAGGAAAACAACTAAAAAAACTAGCCCAACTAAACAAATACATAATCTTCTCCTTCAAAGCATCTTCATCGCAATCCCTCGATCCATGAGGGGACAGGGAGAATATCACTTTCCACATCTTCCTTAGTGAGTCGACAATTTATAGGGACCATGGGCGTATCAACCGTCTCTACAAATTGCCTCGGGAAGATGTAAAAAGTTGATAAAGGGCCCAGATCTAGTCCGGGTTGAACAAATCCTCCTAGAAAAATAGAAAAAAAGTCTAGATCTGTGAAGATCTGAGACTCATCTAACCGCTGTGTCTTAAATCTTGAAGAAAAAAACTCCAAAAAAGATTTAATATGATTCGTAGTACAAAATAGAGTAATATAAACGGAACAAAAGGACCAAGATTTGACCATTGACCGGAGCCAATGGCCAAATCTGGCCAGCAGCAGCAGCAGGGGGAAGAGAGAGAAGAGAGAGAGAAAAAGGGGAGAAAAAAAAGGAGGATTTATTTAAAGAATATAGACGCTCCTAGCAAATTTTGACCAATAAGTCACTATCCCCAATTTGAACAGAGAATTCTGCATAATTTAGAGTTGAATAAATGTACTCTTCATTGACTCCTTGTTACTAACCCTTCTTCTTCTTCTTTTTTTTATTAATTTTTTTAAGAAAAATATGAACTAGGGTGGACAAAATAAAAAGAAAAGCTATTAAACATTGCAAATGATTTCCATGTTGATGCCTGAGATTATAAATTTGTAGATTGAGAACAATACAATGAGAAAATAATTAATGGACATATAAGGATGAAATTAGAACTACATTTTTTTGGGATCTCCACTTGTGTGTGCTAAATTAAATAATAGATTTTGTTTCGACACTCCCTACCTCGATAATATATAATGAAGAATGAAATTCTGGTAGGGAGTTTGCTTCAAAAGTTTGCAATATAGGAGAAAGTTTTGAGGCCTTTGATGAAGATGGATTAAGTATATGGTCTAAAAGAATGTCCAAAATATGAGTTTTTTTTTTTTAAATTTTGTCATTTATTTGGGGAGGGGACCTATCTATTACAAGAAATAAGGGGATTCAAGAAGTGGGGAGGGGATTTGAACTTACGACCTCTACGTCATGAGGCCTCAGCTGTGACCACTAGACCAATAGTTGATTGGCCAAAATATGAGTTTGAACAGTTTATAAACTAATAATAAAAAATGTTCATTTCATCACACTTTTAAAGGTTCTTTCTGAAAAAAGGTCCCCAACCATGTTCAAAATGTAAATGTAAATGTAAATGAAGGAGCCCAGAGATTAAGGGGTTCCCAGTACATACATACAAAAGCCATTAAAAGACGTTCTGCAGTACTTATCCTCATAAAAAGTTTTAAAAGAAAAAGAAAAAGAAAAAAAACCAAAACTTTTTCCTCATACCATTTTGTGTTCTAGTGTGTTAATGCATAAGAGAATAATGAGGGTCCCAAATGGATAGATAGTTGTTAAGAAATTAACAGAGACAAAGAAAATAACTTTAGGAAACCAAAACAATCAAACAAAAATTTTAAGGGACCCAAAAAGCTAAACATATTTTTGAAAGGACTAAAATGGAAAAAAAACATTTTAAGGACCAAAACTGATATAAAAATATTCATAAGGGACCGAAACGACCAAATTAACAATTATCCATGCTACTTTTCTGTAGGAAAATTTGAGGGTACAAATCACCCCCGTCCAAACAGAGATTCTCAGGTTTTGGCTAGAGCAGCAACTCAAGGGTGGATTTCTTTATCACAAGGTCCTTAGCCCATTGGGGTAACGACGGCCTGCCCACAACCTTAAAGTCGTGGGTGCGATACTCTTCCCGCGCATGGGGTGTGCTTTAAATTGTCTTTCTATTTAGGGTTATTTCTTCCTCCTCTTATGAAATGCTACTCTCTCCCCTCTTGCAGTGTACGTCCAGTTGGGGGCTTCAAAGGGCGGATTTCTGTGTAGGCTCTTGACGCATGCTTTAACGCTGCAATGTTGCTAGCGAAGGGTGTTGAAGTAATGCACATATACAGGGAAGCGAACAGGGTCTCAAATTTATTAGCTAATATAGGATGTGACACGAAGTAAATATTATTTTTTCTGAGTTTTCCCTCATTACTGTTAGAGGTATGGGGCCTTATATTAATCTTGACCGTCAAGGAGCACTACTGATCCTTTGGCTGTTGAATCTTCTATGTAATTCCTTTTTTGCAAAGCGAGTTTTTACTCCCAACTTTTAATAAAGCATTCGGTTTAAGAAAAAGTATGAAACTGCCTAACCTATCGACAAGATTCTACAAAAAAATTTATAGAACATATATGAATTATGGATGACAATAATGTGATTTTCCATCCACTATAGAACCCAAAGGAAGATGAGGATGTGTTTTTGAAAACTCTCTCTCTCTATTCTGTCATATATATTCCTTCATGAGTCAATAAATTCTTTGACAACTCTTAATTCATTCTTGTGAATGAATTTTATTGCCTGCACTTATCAACAAAATCCTTAGGTCCATAAGTCCATTTGCCTTCTTACTTCATTGGCATTTTGTGGCTCAAAGGTTGGGTAGTAAATGAACATGTTGACCCCATTTGTGCATTCCTCCATCACAATACTATATATATGTCATTCAGACAGTGACTTCTTCCAAATGTCGGAAGCTGTCACGCAAATGAAGCACTTATAACATCGACAAATCTTTATAATTTTTCATTGTACAATGGTAGAATACGATACTGAAGTTGAAATGTATTGAGAAAGTTAAAATTGAAATCCACATTAATTTAAGTTTTAATAATAAAAAAAATTAATGAAAAATCGAGTCATGTTTCACTAAATTGTCCTAATATATTTGTAATTTGGGAGAATTATTAATTTATGAAGTTGTTGAGACTATATATTTATATAAAGATCTTCCAAAAAATTATGATCTTATTGATTTATTGAAATTAATATAATTTATACTAATTTAAATTGGGACCGAAATTTTATATTATTTTAAAGAGGTTATTAATTTATTCGGTAATAATTTATGGAGGTTAAACTATATATATATTTCGTCTCCTATAGTTTACTTTTGATTAATGGTTGTTAAGCCAACACTTTTGTTAGAACTCTTCATATATTTTGTTTTTTGCTAAGTAACTCTCCATATATTTTAGTCAAGATTTTCATTGTTTTATGTCTGATTTGCAAACATCACGTGATCTTGCTTCCAAATGTAAAAGTCAATTTCATAAAAAATCTCGAACCCCCTTTTTTTAAAGGGAAAATGACCTGAAAAATCCTTAAAGTATTTACCAATACACGATAAGGTCCTATAAGTTTTTTCGCTTCTTGTTAGGTCCTGGAAAAATTTTCGTGCCAGATAAAGAGTCCTACCACCAATTTAAGCTGCGGTTTCCGGCCAAGTGATGTCGAATTAAGGGCAAAATGGTCAAAAAAAAGCTTGTCACCCCTGCCACCCCCTCTCCACCATAAACCTCCCATGGTCTCCCTTCTCTCCCATTCTTTTTTTAACTCTTAAGAGGAAGAAGAATAAGGCAGCCCCAGTTGCTTATTTCCTCCATTAACTTCTTCTCTTCGTTCCCTCCTCCCGCATTTACATATCCGCCACCATATTGAACCTGGATTTTTGTGGGAATTTCCCATTGATTGCTACAGGAAGGGCTTCGTCACGGGGAGATGGCGTTGACGGTATTGGTGGTTGGCGGCAGGGTGGTGGTGGTGGAGGTGGAAAAGGGATTTGATGCATGTATGAAGAAGGTAAAAATACATGGGAGGTTTCTGGTAGAGAGAGGGTGGCAGGGGTGACAAGCCTTTTTTTTTTACCATTTTGCCCTTAATTCAACGTCACTTGGCCGGAAACCGCAGCTTAAATTGGTGGTAGGACTCTTTAACTGGCACGAAAATTCTTCCAGGACCTAACAAGAAGCGAAAAAACTTGTAGGACCTTATCGTGTATTGATAAATACTTTAAGGATTTTTCAGGTCATTCTCCCTTTTTTAAAAGAGAAAATCTCCAACCATTGGGATGCACATTATCTATATTCTTTACTTAGAAAACAAATTTAAAACATTATCTATATTCTTTACTTAGAAAACAACTAAAAAAATTAAAAAAAAAAACGTTATCTATATTCTCAGAAAGACCATATAAGATGATATAAATTGACAGTGTTAATTCTTCATTCGACCAAAAGTACATTAAAACAATGTCATTGCATATTGTATAACTCTTACTTCTTTTTTTACATTATATATATTACATCCAACTAAAAATATTGACCCCTTTGTTTGATCAATATTTACATCTATCAATATACCAATATTACAAGTTTAAATCATGAAATATAAAATATAAAACACTATCTAGTAGACCGGAACATTGAAGGTTTGAATCTTTATATCAGCCGAAAGCTCATTTTATATTACAATTTAGATATTTTGCGAAAGTAAGATATTGTTTTTAGAGTCCTAGTCGTATATTGTAAAGGAGATTTATATAGAGGATAGCCGTTTCTCAAACGTCCAATTTGAGTGTGTTAAAATCATAGCTGCATTTGAATTTATTTAAATGAAGAACTAGGAAGAAGACCATCACTCTTCATAATTAATTAAGCAAAATTTAAATACCCGAGTCATATAAAAAATAAAAGAATAAATAAGCTAATGAAAGACGGTATTTATGTAAGATTCCTCTCGATTGGCCACTTGGCCCACTTCCAGAGTCATTGCCTGTGGAAGTTGAGACTAACTATGAAGGATGCTTCCAACCCACATTTTATTATTCTTAAAAACTTGTTAAAAACAAGAAGGTTTTGGAATCCTAATTTGGGGATTACCGAGGAATGATTGACATTGATATTAATTTCTTAATTATATACGCCCTCCGTCTCAAATTAACTGTCCACGCTTCTTTTTTCTTTGTTCCAAATTAATTGTCTACTTTCTAACTAAAGTAAGTATTAATAACAATTTTTCCAATTTTACCATTCTTCTAACTCCTCATTGAATACTCTTAATTAATTAAAATTATCAATTTCCAACATATATTTAAGAGGTGATTGAATATTGTGTGAGAAGGAGGAGAGAGCAAGACATAAAATTTAAATGAGATTAATAAAATTAATAAGGGTCATTTTAGACTTTTACTTATATTTTATCATCAAAATCACCAAAATTTTAATACCCGTGCATTTGTTAATGTGGACACATAATTTGGGATGGAGTGAGTAGTAATAATTAAGGAATACCCTTCCTTAATTATTTGATGAAGTCAAGCCACGAAAACCAATATTGTCAGTCTTCTAATTTCTGTTCCGTGTTAATCGCTGCAATAAACTTCCAAACAATCTCCTACAATCGCACGAAACATAATCTTCTCACCTTAATACTACAATACAATATTTAGATTTTGTTCAATGTTTCCCAATGTTGTTGGGAACCCTAAACTAAGCAAGGACGAAGGCAGAAATTTTAGTGTTTGGGATGAAAAATTATAACAGTATGCCAAATTACATATTAAAATTGTAAAAAAAAATTATGATGGGGCGAATTTGATATAAATATTCCAAATACATATACAATTTACTATATCTAGTAAAAAATTTAAAAATTTCGAGGGCGACTGATCTTCCCCTTACCTTCGTCCCTGACCGTAACCGCTACTAAGCGAAATGGCTACAATGTGAACAAAAGTCCATCACACATGCAAAATCCTGTTCAACAACGTTGAATCTTTAAATTTTAATCAACGTAAAAATATTTTGATCTCCAATTTTTTTTTTTTGTAACTCTCTCTAACTTTATTTTCTTTTATTTTTTCATTCATCTGACTCGAATACAATAAGTGTTTATACATAGCAGCATCGAGTCATAGAGCAAATGTAACGGTATTATGAAAGGGCCATATTTTGCCTTTCTAAAGTTCTCCTACTTTTGAAGCAAAATTTATATAAAATACTTGATTAACTATATTATTTATTCCCTGACAAATGATTTAAGAAGAAATGTAGTATCATGCATGCCAATGACATTAACTTATTTTTGATAAATAATTGTAATATTGGGTTATTTGTGCATTTATTGTCAAATGTTATATTAGTCTCATATCTATTTGTTTAAGTTGTATTATGAGAGGAAACAACTTTCTGCATTTATTGTCAAAGTTGAAGTATGTCTCCTAATCTCCTATTTGTTCTCTGTCCATATCCTCAATTATTGAAATATTAATAAATTATGTTACTATTGTTATAATCGTAATATATATATATATATATATATATATATATATATATATGTGTGTGTGTGTGTGTGTGTGTGTGTGTGTGTGTGTGTGTGTGTGTGTGTGTGTCTTCGTGTACATGTACAAAAATAATACTCCCTCCATTCCTAAATATAAGACTCTTTAGACAATTTGAGAAAATTAAGGAAGTTGTCATTTTCACCTAAACTTCCAATATTACCCCACCTTCCCTCTCTCTCACTAATACATCATAAAGAAAAGAAAGGAAAGTGTTAAGGGTATAATTGAAATAAATTGTTGACAACTAATAAAAGAACCTTAAACGACAATTAATTTGGATACCTAGATATCTCCTAAACGACAATTATTAGGGAATGGAGGGAGTAATGTAATAAAAATAGGACGTGCAGCCCAAATTCCAAACAAAGCCACCTTAGTAATTAATTCCTTGAACGTGAATAGCAAGATTACCATTTCCTTCTGGGAGAAATAAACCCAGATCTTGCCAGCCCATCATTCAAAAGAAATTGGAAGTTTTGAATAATTGTTAAATTGTGATACCATAATTGAAATAGGATGTTCTAGAAATTCAGGACGAAGTCAAACTTTTAGATTGGTGGTGAAAAAGTGCAATAGTATGTCGAAGTAAATATAAGAATAACAAAAAAACATATTTAGGGGGCGAATTTGATCAAATATTCCTAATTACTTATAAAATTTAGTATATCTAATAAGATTTTTAAAAATCTTGGGGGCTGTTGTCCCCACCCGCAACTTATCTTTGTCCCTGTAAAAATTGTAAACATTAGAAATGATTCTAGAAGAAAGTTACTCATTTCTATGGGGGTTGGGTGGGGGAGGGGGGTAAAAACTAATAAGTGCTTACAAAGTTCATTGACTCTAAAATGAATGTTTGATTTATTAGAATTGATGAATTTTCTCTTTAAACCTCTACAACCAACACAATATATTTAAGAAATACAAGATTCACAAACATATGAGTCTTCTTATATCTTAGTATAGGAGTTTTTTTAACGTGTACTAAAGTAACATATGTTAATTCGGCTAAAATCATCTATACATGGAAACTAAAACTAACTCAAATCTCAAAAACTCAAACTTTCTGATTTTTGGAGAATTTATACAAATCAATCATTCATAAATATAGTTTCTCCTTCCTCTTGATTTGTTTAAAATCTCATAAAATTAGAAAGTTGGATTTTACGAGATTTGAGATATCTTTAATTTTCTTTTTAGATGATTTTATCCGAATGCACATGTTACAAAAACCCTTTAAAATATGAGTTAATTTAAAAAAACACCATGAAGTCCATCCCAATTATTAATTGGGTACCCATTCCTTCAATTTTATCAATTGGGTACCTAATTGATAATTGGAGGAGACTTCATTTTTTAAATTAAACGCTTAAAATATTATGGTAAATTACTTATATTCAAACTATTCTTCTTAATTTTTGCAAAATCAAATTTATACATTCAATTTGGGGCTAGAGATTAGTTCTTCTTTTTAATGATATGAGTTATTTTTTTCACTTATTCCAGGGGGAAAAAGAAAGAAAAACAAAAGCAATAAAGTATAAACGGGCTGGATATGAATTGGATAGTGAGTGAGGGTATCCGTATCCATCCCCACCGGGTTCTACAATCGAATTGGGCCTTGAGAGAAAGTCCAGAGTCTCATAATGGAGGTTAGTTAGAAAATTTGACCGTCTGTTAAAAGTGGGGGACCCGATTCTTACCCACCCGAAAAGGATTGCCGTTTGATAATAGGAGAAAAGAGTCTAGTGTGAGACCAAAACTAAAACACTTTTTGAATTGAGTCTGTCAATAAAACATGAAGCACTCAATCATAAAAAAAATTGGTTTGTGTTTGAGACAAAAAATTTCAAATTGAAACTCAATCCAATCTAACCTCATGAGTTGGACCGGTATTCCAGATCACTCTCCTCTCATATAAATTTAACATCCCCTTGCTGATAGACGTTCGATGCAAAATTTATGTGAGATATGTATAGGCTATAACACCTTGCAACCAGATTTGGTATGGTTCCTCCCATATGTGACTCAAAATCTGAGGCAACACAAAAAGGCCCTCAAAGTCATAATAGTCACAAGGAAAATGCTTTTTGGCGAAAATTCGGCAAAAATTAATTATTTAAAATTAGCTAAAAATTAAAATTTTCGTGAATTTTTAAATTTTTTGATGAATTAATTATAAATATGTTACGAATTATTTACAATTTTATCATAATTTATTCAAATAATTTTAGCCGCTTAACATTTTCCTAGTCATAATATATACTCACAATCCACACGGTTGATTAAAGGCATTTTCAACTATTCACTTGTCTTTATTTTATCTTCTCAATAAAAAGATAATCTTCTTTTTAAAAAAAACATTTTCCCCTTCAATTTGTCATCTTTTTCTAAAGTTCCTTTGGCTGCTTCAAATATTGTGTGTTTTATTTTATGTTTTCTTTGTCCTTTGAATGATAGGAAGACAAACAACTACGAAAGTTTAGAGCACAAATTTCAATGTATGATGTTATTGGACTATATTTTAACTCGTCATATTAGTGTAATTATAGGGGTAAGAGAGAATTATTATAATGTATTTTTTTGGTTAAAATATTTTCTTCATTCAAAAGGTAAATGGGAGTTGCTCCGAAATGGAAGTACAAAATAGGGGGGAGGGGGTGTGGCTAATGTTGAGTATAAACGAAGTCAGAAAATTCGCTTTAGAGGTGAAAATTGCAACAGTATATCGAATTATATATAAAAACTAAAAAAAAATGTTGAAAGGAGAATTTGATAAAATATTGTGAATTACACATAAAATTCACTATATCTAATCGTATTTTTAGAAATCTCGGGACGTCTACCACCCTGTCCCACTGTCTTCGGACCTGATGTGGAGCACATTAAGCCTAAACAGCAAGTCTTTTGTTTTCTTCTATTATCAAAGCAGTAAAATCTAGAAGCCATGATCACTATTTGGTCAAATTTGACAGCAAATAACAAATTCTGTTTTCTTAATCAATTTCCTCTTACGTTGTTTGATAGCATACTGTTATTTTGTTAGCAGACACTTTATGTATTCATTGTTAAATGCTAGATTAGTCTTCAATTCATCTATTATAATGATATTTTTAGAGCAGTTACTTTGTGTATTTACTGACAAATGTTATGTTTATCTTCTATCCACCCTCAACTTATAGCTTATTATCAAGGAATTAATGAGTTATATTATTATTATTGCGAATTATCTATAATTTATTTTCAAATTTTAGGAACTATGAATAAGATATTGGACTACTAAGCTGTTGGTTGGACAATACACTTATTAGATTTTGTACTATTTAAACAAGATTCATTATTATTTTGAAGAAAACAACATAAAGTATGGTAGGGCTATTCTCTACAGCTTTAGGAAATAAAAAGATGCAATTGGATGTACTTTTTACATCTCAAATTTGCACAAGTTATTTAAGGTGATGTGTTGCTAATTACCTTGGTACATCTATGTAATATATTTGAGGAACTTCCAAAATTAATCACTTTTCGAATTATTATTTTTTTGCTTTAGAATGATGGTGGCATTGTTCAACTAATTAAGAAATAAGTAGTAAATTTATATGCTCTTGATATAGAATTTATTTAAATTGGTTAAAATTATGTTTTAAAGAAACAGATGAGTCGATAAATGTAACATAATTAGTAGAACGATGTATTTTGTGGAAACTCTTTTTATTTTTATTTTTATTTTTATTTCATTTTACCTACATATGAGTGACACACTTATTAAAAAAATAATTAAAGTTTATATATTTAATTCGCATTGTCTACTTGAGTATATAAATTCATATTGTCAATTTGAAGTGATTGGTCATAACGAAATTTGTTGTATATGTGTTTTTGGTAAAAAAATATCTGGTCTGGATTTAATACTCAAAATTTGGTCTTTTTGAATTGAGTTTTTCGAAAAAAAACTTTAAATAGTAAATCATTGAGAATTTGGTTTGGATATGAGACTAGCTAGTATAATATTGAGACCAACAATTTTCTGATTGAGACTCAATTGAAAATTGTAAGATGAACTATATTGTAAATTAGTAGATACTTCAATCTCAATCACACACATAGAATTTGTCATAGGTTGCCATACTTGGTGGAGAAATTGCATATATTCTAAGGCATGTTAGGGAAAAGTAAGGTGTATGACAGATGTAGAGACAAAATGTGACGGGAAATTCTTTTAGTTTCAAAGAGAAGAAAAAACAGAGGAAGATTACAAAATAAATTGGAGCATTCTTCAGGTGACTTTTCTTTCTTTTCTGTCACTTGAATTAATTTGAATTTCTAATGTTGTGAAACTATAAAAAGAAAACAAAAAGAAGAAGTGTTTGAGCAACAAGCAGAGAACATTGAAAACTATTAAGTTGTTTTAAATTTTTTTTAGAGCTAATGAGACTAGGGATATTTATTCGCTAGGGTTGTATCATTGTATTACTTTTAACTTTGTAATTGTAGACTCTCTGTCTCTGTCTTTGTAACTTTAATTCCCCTAAAAAACACTTTGTCTTTATTTAACGTAAATCACATTAACTGAACTACATAAATCTTATCAAGTAAAACATCTATACAGTAATACTCTTGGAACCGGAGGACAATATTATTATATGGAGATTATTCTTAAATAGAAGCTTACATATAAAAATTATAATTTTAAAAAATAACTTACATTATACTGCACTTGGAAATGCGTCCCTTCATATTTTAAGAAGGTTATTATCGTCGCCGATTTAATCGTATACTCTTGAAGCGAATTGAAGATCGTGTTTTGGAACCATCAAAGGTATCTCTCCTAGATGGAATTGTAAATGCAGTTGCTTTCATGGTTGATCGATGTGTAGCCACATACAATCGAAAAATTGCTTCAAGCACTGCAAAATTCGAATAAATGGTGCCGATGGCTTAGAAGTTACAAAAAAATTGGATTAAGAGGATAAAAAAATAGTTGTAGATTTGAGAAATCAGATTAAAGAACTTCATTACAATAACCAAATGGATATGGATGTTTTCCTCGATCATCCAAATGAGCAGCAAGTAGTGTATGTTTTAACTGAATAAGAAATCATTGCAGAAATCAGGCAAGAAGCGCAAAGTGACAATCCGGAGGATGATAGTGTAGAAATAGAAACAATCTCGTGTCAAGGAGCTTCAAGCATGTTGGACAAACTGGAAATATTTTGAATTCAACAAGAAGGTGATTTTCTTTACGAGTTACTACGAACGCACAAGTTAAAGGATGCGGTATTAACCCAAAAAATTAAGCCATTGTCACAGACTACTTTAGATAAGTATTTCATATCATCTTAAGTTTAATGTAACATAGTTAAATAATTATGGATATTTTATATAGATATATAAATATATTTAAAATTTAATGTTATTTTATTACTATATGGAGGTAAATTTCTTAAGGATGTTCCTAAAAAACATAAAATATTACGATGTAGAGTATATTCTTATTTATAACTGAACTCGAAGTGAGACCATGATGTTTTGTTATTCTAAGGAGGTTATTCTTATATAAAGGATTACTGCATATATGTTTTATTGTATATTTTTTCTTTTATTTCTTTCGTTTAATTGCTATTCCCTAACATAAACAAATCACTAATTGCAATTCACAAACACGTTGATGATAATCACAAAAGCTGTTCTGGTTAATAAGGCAATGTCAATACAAAATTAGAAACTGAATTTTTTTTGTGCTTTATATAGAAAATTTGGTAATTAGGGTTTGAGAACTATTATTTTCAAAGAAAAAAGAAGAATATTGGTTAAAAAGGCAAGTATATGAGTTGTTGATAGAGAAAACATGTTTTGTCAAGAGTTCCATAGTTCAGTGGGGCTATGGCCTGCCCACTACCGTGAGGTCGAGGGTTCAACACCTCTCCCGTACATGGGGCAAATAAATACTCCCTTTCTAGGGCGGTCCTCCTCCTCTGGTGAGACTAAAAAAAAAACCTCAAACTTATTTTTCTTTTCTTTTTTTTCCTCTACCAGACTAATCGTTATCTGTATCCATTTTATGATCTACAGTTAATCTAATCCTATTTTTATCAAATTCTTTCTAAAAAAGAATTTCTAGTAAAGGATTATTCATACACAAGGTTCGAATTTGAATATTTACTTAAAAACATCAAAACTTCTCTAATATGCTTGCACCAGACAAATTCAATTCTAGAATTGTTCTTACGTTGTTGACTCCAAAACCCGATAGAATATACTTGCGTGTGTAGGTACCATTCAATTCATGTAAGAAATCTGTGAATTCATGTAAGAAAGTCACGAAAGAACAGTCTTAGAATTTATTGACCCACTTGAACCCATTCATTTTGGTATTTTCCTTTTCCTTTCTCACTCATCTTTTCATTTCTTTGCTTTTCTTTTCCCCCCTTTTCTCATCTTACCCCCACGTCCACAAAAGAAAACATACTATTTCTCTCTATCCCCTCAACTGTCACTTTCTCACATATACTTCACACAAAAGAAACAACCATATTCACTTCTTCTTAATACCCTTCTCATTTCTTCTCTCTCTCTCTCACTCTCAAAATCTCTCTGTAACCCATCAATTCTTTTTTTTGCTAAGTAACCCATCAATTCACATCCATAGGAAAAGAGAGGAAAAAAAACTCCCACAACCTTTCTCTCCCTTCCCAAGCCCTCCAAATCCCTCTCAAGATTTTCTCATATTTTCCCTTCCTAACCTTAAAATTCTTACAACCTTAAAAGTTACAAGAATTTCCTTCACAAGAACTAACTAACTAGCAAGAAGGCCTAGAGAAAGATCAAGAACAAGAAAAGGAGGAAAGAAGAAGAGGTGTTTTTTGGGGGTATTTAAGTAAATGGAGCTATTTCCAGCACAACCAGACTTATCTTTACAAATCAGCCCACCAAACAACAGCAAACCCTCCTCATCAGCAACTGGTTGGAGAAGAACAACTGAAGATCATCATGAAATGGATTTAGGTTTCTGGAAAAGAGCTTTGGATAATCCTCCAACCCTTAATTCTTCCCACCCTAATTCCAACAACCTTAATTTTAACCTCGTCCAAAACAATACTTCCCATCTTCTTCACAATTTTAATCATAATAATGATAATAATAATCAAGGGCTGAGCCAAGAGCTTGGTTTCTTGAGGCCTATAAGAGGAATTCCAGTTTATCAAAACCCTCATAATAATAATAATTCTTCTTATTTTTCTTACCCTTTTGTTCAACAATCTTTAGATACATCTAAAATAGTGCCTTCAAATATTATTAATTCTTCGACGAATCCATTTCAACCTTCACAAGGGCTAATGCGGGCGAGAATTTTTTCGAGGTTTCCAGCTAAACGGAGCATGAGAGCTCCTCGTATGCGGTGGACTACTACTCTCCATGCTCGGTTTGTTCATGCTGTTGAGCTCTTAGGTGGCCATGAAAGTAAGCTTTCTTAATTAATCGATAGACAGAGAGTTGTTGCACCGACTGTACTAGACTTCTTTGACTATAATCCATTGAATTCATGTTTTTCTTGACTATTATTACCATTTTAATATTATTAATTGTTTTTTTTTGCCTTAATGGGATTTTCAGGAGCTACACCAAAATCAGTTCTTGAGCTAATGGATGTCAAAGATCTAACCTTAGCACATGTAAAGTCACACTTGCAGGTAAAAAAAATGGACCAATTTTTTTTTTTTTTTTTTTATATCTTGGGTTTTCTTGTTAAATTACAAAGGGAATTATTTTTATTTTCTTTAAAAGTGTATTTCTTTTGATTTTCTTTCTTTTGTTGTGTGTCAGCCTTATTAAGTCCATGAGTACTCCATAATTTGAAAACGAACCTACATTTCAAATTCCAATGTTTTCCAGCAGAGAGAGAGAGAGACCTCTAAAAATCCTTAGGCGCACTTCTTTTTCTACTATAGATCTGATGGGGTTCTGCTAGGCTATTAAGTTACTATAGTTTTTTTGCTTGGAAGAATGAACCATCTATCTATACTATGTAAAGAAAAAGAGGGAAAATTCTGATATGGACCGGGTCTATGTGGATTATGTGATATAGATTTGGCCACATCAATGCAGAATGAGGAGAGAGAGAAAGAAATGCAGTGATGTGGCCAAATCTGTACCGCATGATCCAGTGGACCCGGTCCCACATTATAAGTGTTTAAAAAAGAGAGAGAGGAGAAAAGGGCCCCTGTTTGATCGCTGCAGCTATAGTGTTGAATGCATGAAATTCAGTAAATATAAAATATTTTTTTGAATAAATGTTATATATTTTTAGATGTGTTAAATCTTATTCAACAGATGTTTTTTCTTACGAACGTCTGTCCTAAAGATGCAGCAAATATTTTATCCTGATAAATACATGTCTTTAGGCATTTAACACATGTCCTACTTAACAGATGAAAATCACAACAAGAGTCCCCCAAAAATAAATCTTAGACCTTTGAATTCTTTTTTTATCAAACAGACAAGAACGGCTAAAAACTATCTAATATGTATTAAATTTTGACTGTTCTACATTATAACAACAACGTTATTAAATCAGAGAAATCAAGTAAGACAAACCCCGACGAATTGAAAAATGGTTATATTATTGTCCAAGCAAAGACAACCTTTTATACAGTCCCTTATTATTATTATTTTTTTTATAGAGGACCGAGTACAAAATGCTATGATGGCTCAATGATATCTGTGTATCTATTATCTCTGCTGCAAAACCACGGTCATGTCCATATATAAAATTAACCATGGTTAACTCCAAACCATTGTCACATGTACAATGGACACGTACCAATACCACCAAGTTCTTCACTATTTACTAAACTTGGAATGTACTAGGCCTGGCCTCAATAATACTGTATTATTACTTCCGGTCTATAATTGAATAATATTGTTTTTGTACAATTGAATGATAAAGTGGATATTCAATTCTGAACGAAGAAATATTAATTTTTTTTGCTTTGAAAATGTTTGTTTTGGTTCGTTATTGAATAATGTCTATTTTTCTGTACAAAATTAATAGAAAAATGAACTCGGTCGTATAAGATGTATTATTTTCTACTTTAAAGAAGTTTGTTCTGGTTCATCTATGTCCAATGCTAATGTAAGTTTTTTTTTTTTTTGGCAGATGTATCGGACGGTGAAGACTACAGATAGAGCAGCAGGATCTTCAGGTGAATAATACTTTTTGTGTTGTTATTTGGAAAGTGTTAATTTGTTGATGACACTACAAGAAAACAGTTAAATAACTACAGAGCTTATTCCTAGGTGGCTAAACTGAAAATTGTTTGTACATGCATTTTCTTTTTGGAGGAAAATTGAAAATTTCTGAATGGGTTTTTGATGGTTTTCTGTTGCAGATTTAGGACAATCTGATGTCTATGAGAATGGATCATCTGGGGATACTTCTGAGGACTTGATGTTTAATGTTCAGAACTCGAGAAAATCGGAATTATCAGTCCAACAAGGAAGGCCAAATGCTAATCAAGACAAAGATTATCAAGGGCTTTGGAGTAATTCATCAAGGTTAGCTATATGATATTTAGGAATTATTAGCCAATTGGATCATTAAACTTCTTTCGTTCTACCACTTTCATCAAAAATAAATTTTTTTAACTTTTTTCATCATCAACTTTTTTTCAGCCTGACATTTTGGTCACAAATGAGTTTTTTAACTTTTTTCATCACTAAAGTTTTTTCGGTCTGCCATTTTGGTCACTAATTTTTTTTTAATCTGCCATTTTGGTCACTAAATTTTTTTCATTCTGCCATTTAGGTCACTAATTTGTTTGACCAAAATGGCAGAATGTAAAAAATTTAGTGATTAAAATGGCAGATCGAAAAAACTTTAGTGATGAAAAAAGTTAAAAAACTCATTTGTGACCAAAATGGCAGGCCGAAAAAAGGTTGATGATGAAAAAAGTTAAAAAAGAATATTTTTGACCAAAGTGGCAGAACGAAAAAAAGTTAGTGACCAAAATGGCTAATAATTCTGATATTTAGCAAGTAATTAATCTTAATTAGTGATATGTTCTAATTAGTCACTAGACTTGGTGCAATGTGTCACATTTATCAAACATAGTTTTAATTATTGTTATTTATTAGAAATAGAGTCGCAATATAATCTAAAGAAAACAGACGAGGAATCTTTAGTACTGTATGTAAAGTCTTGATCAAATAGTAAGAGGTTAGGTTTTGAAATCATGCCAAGACCTGTAAGGGCAACCTAGGAAACATGAAAACTTCAGTTTTCTACTAAATAAGAACAAAGGCTAGGGAACTAATGCTTATTCTCTTCCCATCAGTAGCGGATTTAGAGGGCCGGGAGTGACAAGCGCCTCAACATTTTTAACTCGAGATATTCCTAGGAAAAAAAATATTCTAGTCAATATTTTGTTGCACCTTCTTCAAATATTTTAAAGTTTAATTACAATACATATATTTGATGTAATTCGCTCCTACCGTATAAGTTCTAGACCCTTCACTGTTCTTATAGAAGGAGAGAGGGAGAGATAAGGAAAGAGCATAATCCAATAAGATAACAAAAAGAAGGAGAGAGGGAGATATATGATGAGCACTCCTTTGTTCTATCTGTCTAGAGAAACTCTTTACCATAGTGACTCCATAAAGTAGTAATAATCTCTTTACAGTGAAAAAATGGATTTCAATTGGAAGAATAAATCAAACATATTAAGGGCATTTTGAATTATGGGACCCTTATAATATAGAGAACTTAGTCTCAAAATTAAATCCCCTAGTGAGAAAATTTTCAAAGTAGAATCGCTCTTATAGGCCACTCCCACAAGGTGGCTCCATACTCCAGTGACCCCAAGTGATGCCCATATGTAGAAATCTTGGTTCCAAAGCTATATATGATGTTTATGCTCATTATTTGAAACTTCCTTGAAGTGTGTTTCATTAAGCATGTAATTCTCTATCACATGGGGGAAAGTTCAACTTTATTTTCTATCATCTAAGAATATAAAGTCATGAAGAGTACTATATATATAAGACATCAAAAGATATCCTTCTTTTTTCAGTTTTTCTTTTTCCTTTCTGCATGGCTTCCACTTAACTAAATATTCTCTCTATAAATTTGGTTCTTTTTTGTAGCAGAGAAGCTTGGTTGCATGGCAAGGCGAGACCAGGGAGATTCGATTGGGAATAACATACAAATACCTTCAATTGAGGTATAATTTAGACTCCTTGAATTCAAATTCTTGCATTTATAAAAAGTATCATTCACTTTTTTGAGTAGTTCTTTTATATGAATGAAATTCCATAAATTAGATGCCCACATGCATGGGAATGAAGAGTTGTCTGTCTTGCATCATGCAAAACAGCACTACTTCCATTCCTAAATATAAGACTTTCAGAACAAATAGTAAAAATTAAGATGTTTTTTAAACAAAATATCAATATTACTCTTTTAAATAGAATTAGTAGCATACACGTTCTATTTAAGATAATAATATTAGTATTTTGATTAACAAAATACTTTGAATTTTAGTTTCTTAATTTTCACTACATGTCCTGAAAGTCTTATATTAAGGAATGTAGGGAGTATTAAAGGGGAAGGAGAAGATTAAAAGACTTTGCTTTTCTAAAGTTGGGGCAGGTCATTTGCGATATCTAATGGTCGAGAGATTTAATATAAGATAATCTCAAAAAAAAGAATGCAAATCTTTTGTTTTAGTAGCTTTTAGTCAAAGAAGAATAGGTTCATTTCCTAAAGTGCATACATTATACTTGTCCATTTCTTGCAACTCTAATACTACCTCGTACTTGATTGATCCTCTTCATTAACTTGAACATTAATGCTCCTGCTTTATGCATAAGACATGTATTTTAAGTTGGTTTAGAACCATCCATCCTATTCCTTGTCTCATTCTTTCTCAATCTTAACAAACTACCACGCGTCCCACTTAAATTAAATTTTATTGAATTGAAGCAAAAATCATACATGGAGGGGACATAATCTTACCTCGAATATAAGGTGGAAACAAATTCATTACTTTCATCGGACTACCGATTCCCAGTAGTCTATAAATACTAAAGGAAATGGTCTCAATTTTAAAGCTAACGTCTTTTAAAATATTGATATCTAGTCTTCATATAATGTTCAGTAGGAGCCTTTATGATTTTCTTTTTACCCTTGCGTGAGCGAACAGGTGGTAACTTAAGATTCCTCCTCCTTCTATAGGCTATATATTCTTTAAAAGAAAGAGGTAGACGTGTGACAGTTCAATAATACTGTAATAGGTGATGAGACAAAGTGTGGTATAAATATCTGAACTCTCTCTAATTGTAATATGGAAAATATTTGCACTTAACTTAAGTTCAGTCACGAGACCTCCCGCATACACTTAGAATGTGTGATTCACATGCCTTCTTTCTATAGTTTCACTAAGGTTTTGAACTTTAAATAATGTATGCATGGGAATATTATTTGCAGAAGGAGATGGAAGCAAAGTGCCTAAGCCATGACAGAATATCAGAAGTGAGCTCATCAAGTGTATCAGCAGAGACAAGCCCAAAGAAGCCTAATTTGGAGTTTACTTTGGGAAGACCACTGTGAAAATTATGTCTGCCTATGTATCAAATCTGATATATATATCATATATAGTACTACTCATTTTGAAATCATTATATTCTCTTACCAAGGGATCTGAAGAAGGAAGGAAGACAAGAGAGAAGAGAAGAGAATCAGGTACCCCCACTGAGAAAATCAGTGAGAAAAAGAAAGGGAAAAGAAAAGAAAAAGAAAAGAGAGCTAAAGAAAGACAGAAAGCAAACAAAAGGAGGCCATTAGGGTGGGAAAAGAAAGTCATGTTTTTTTTTTCAATTCCCTATCTATCAATGTTGTGTGTGGCGCTCGTGATGAAGCGTTATTATATATAAAAGAAATGAGAAATCAAGATCAAGATCTAAATCCCACATAATGTATTATCATTATTTATCATTATTTAATTGATTTATGCATGATTATATCTATATGGCACTGCTCTTCAAGAAGACAAAAAAGGGTTCCTGAAAAAAAGAACAAAAAGAAAGTCTTTGTAATGAATGAGGAAAAAAGGAATATTTTTTCAGCAAATAAGTTGAGAATACTTTGTTAAATTCTTGGACATTGTCACGTGCTTTACACTTTCCCAACAAAGGAAATGAAAGAAAAAGATAACACGAACTAGTGAAAAAGGGAACTGAAACTATGTATCAGAAGGGAGGAGGAGGGGAAGTGGGAGGGAAATCAACAAAAAGAAAAAGCAAGACAAAATTTAGGTGGGTGGTGGGTGAAGGACTTGGAGAAACCAAACAATATTTGCATGCTCTTTTTTACTATGTTACTCGAACTCGGATATAGGTGTCGCGTACGGGTATGTATTTAGGTGTAGTGTATTTAAATATTTAAAATAAAGTATATGATCGGTGTTGATCAGATCCCGTAAATATCTTATACGTATACATGTTGTATCGTATCAACACGAATTCGACAGATATAAACAAAAGGTACGGACAACATAACTCTTTTATGCTCACTAGTCACTACGTGATTCTGCTTTTGGTATGGTTTTTGGAAGAATATGAATATGTTGCTTTATATGAAGCTGCAAAGCAAATATCATATGCACATCATTTACACCACTATGGGAAAAAATCGTGTTTGTGGACCAGACTTGTTAATCCTGACCGTATATCATTCTCATAAAAAAAAGGGATAAAATTGATCTAATAAGTTTAGTTCCATAACCCTCTCACGATTCAAAACAGCTCTCATGAAGTTGTACGGTTGACTTGGTAGCTTTTGGATATTATTGTAAGCGAGGTGTAGGGCCGAACTCATTAGACCGGTTCTATGCCTTAGTTACCGATCCCTCCCTCATGTTTCTAATTGCCCAAGCTATTTGTGCAATTGAGGTGCATGGATAAAAAGTTTCTACAAATGCAAGATAAGTGTGGCTTTGGAACTAATAGATCATATCCAGGATACATTTTAAATGGCTAAGCTAAATAAATATTCCAAATTCTTCACATTTATGATGAAATTATATACTGTCACAAATTATTATTCATTTAGTCAGAGTTAGAATGTTCAATTTTTTATTTATTGGAGAGTATTATTTTTTAAGATAATAGTCTTCAAAAGACGTGCATAAAACATCGTATTTCGGACTAATTAGAATTTTGTTTACAAAAACATAAATTGAATGAAAGAAATATAAAAAATAATTGGATGAAAGAGACAAATGGTGAAGGGGTACTTTTTAATTTAATTTCCATATTTATAAGCTAAAATTGTTAAATTGCTAAAACTCAATTAAATAGGTCAATTGATTCTCTAATTTGGGGGTCAATTATTGGCGCAAACTTTGATTATATGGTTCCCTTGTTTGCTTTTTTACTTTAGATTAGCCTAATCAGAGGAGGAGAATTATTGCCCCTTGCACGGGGAGGGTGTCGAACTCGGAACCTCGCGGTCCCGAGTGAAAGTCCGCCACAATGGCTACGACCTTCTTGACTTTTACTTTTGATTAACAAACAAAGAAATCATAAAAAATTTACCATCTTTTTATTGAGTGCTATGTTTTTTATTTTATTTTTTTAGGTAAATAGTCATAGAGCTATTGATATCTTTATTTTTCCACTTTGGCCTTTTCTTATTCTTGTTGTAGATTTCCATTCAAGTGTTTGTTCAAAAAGCTTCATCCTTGGGGTTACCACTGCTTTTCAACTTTTATCTTTGAAAAGCCAAAAGAGATAACAAAGTACTCTATACTCTTTTCTTTTCCTTTTTTTCATTATTGAATAATAATTTGAAGTTAGATTTGCAAGTTATCGTATAATCTCTATATAATAATTGTGAAAATTAGTTCATGGACCTCCATATCCTCTCAAAATTAATTGGCAAGGAGAGATGTTAACCCATGAGCTTATAAGTTATTCGGATCTTCCTTAGGCACTCGATGTGGGACTTTATATTTCAACAGTAATACTCTTGGGACCGGAGAAAAAATATTACTATAGGGAGATTATTCTTGAATAGAGAATTACATATAATAAATAACTAATATACTTTATACGACACTTGGAAATGTGTCCCTGCGTATTTTAAAAACATGAATTTAAAAGATATATAAGATTCATGAGTTTTAAAAAAAACAAATGTATGTACATCATGCATATACATTGTGTATATATTAGATTTAGAAGATTCATTCATGTAGATACAATATCTCGGAAATGTAATGTATGTACATCATGTATGCATTTAAAATTGGAAATATTTTGGATTCAACAAGAATGTGATTGTGTTGACGAGTTACTACGAGTATGCAAGTTAAAGGATGCGGTATTAACCCAAAAATTTAAGGCATTGTCACAGACAACTTTAGATAAGTATTTCATATCATCTTAAGTTTAATATAACATAGTTAAATAATTTTGGATATTTTATATAGATATATAAATATATTTAAAATTTAATGTTATTTTATTATTATATTGAGGTAAATTTCTTAAGGATACTCCTACAAAAACATGCATGAAATATTACAATGTAGAGTATATTCTTATTTATAATTGGTCACGAGTTGGGATCATAATGTTTTATTACTATAAGGAGGTTATTCTTGTATAGAGTGTTATTGTATAGAGATTTTACTGTATTTCACTTTGTACGTTATTTGGAATAGCTGTTTAGATATATTCCTTATGCTAAATAGATATATTCGAAAATTGAAAAAGTAAATTATTTGTGACAGAAAATGGTGATTAAAAGTAACATTTGTATTGAAAATGCGTCAAAAGTTGTGCGCAAATACTTTATTTTATATAGAACCACATTTTCACATATAATCGGATAACAATTAGTTAACATCACGAGAATCGCTATTGCTAAGATACACACGTTTACACTTCCCACAGTTCGAGTTTAATTATCTATTCACGACTTTACGACAATAACTAGTCAACCTAGTTGGGAATGCCCAATAAGTACAACACACATGGGTTCAGTATGATCCCCTGAACGAACGGGTCCAAACTTTAACGATCCATCCTACATTGTATCATCATACATCACCATGGACTCCACAAAACCGTTACAGTTCCAATGATAGTCGACATCGGGTTAAGGCCAAGACCAACACAATTCACGTTTATATTTCGAATGCACCCTGCCATATAGCAGATCCTAGGCAAGACCTCAAATGGGGCAACGACTCGGTGACGAAAACCAGATAGACAACGACTACAACACTACCAATTAGACGACGACTCCGACAATACCAATTAGACAATAATCAAATGACCCAAGTATCAAGTAAGGCTAGCAAATAACAAATAAGCAAGTATGGCAAAAAGGAACGACAATTACATAACCCAATTCATATCATAACACGTAATCGACGATCAACCATATTGAATGCAAATTCGACCGACACTTCATCCACTTTATGCACTAAACATGTAAAAACAGTCCATGCTCATAATCAATGTATAAATGACTGATTTCATGAGTTTTACGAATGAAAATACAAAGGTGTAAGATCATCATTACCTCTCATGAAAGCAAATTACACAAAAGAAAAGCAGAAATACGAAATTCAGAAAACCAGCCCCACTACCGGTGCTATAACTTCTCGCTGTGAACTCCGAATCGCAATCCGTTTGCGCTCACGCGTAGGTCTTTTGAATACCTTCGAAACAGTATAACGATCACTCAATTGTTCCCCTTCAATTGTTCACCCAAATCTCTGCCCATAAATTCTCTCCTCTCATTTCTTTCCTTTTTCTTTCCCTCTTGTTTTGGTAACCGTTGCCCCCCCCTCCCCTCTCCTCCCACCACCACCAATATTTCCCAGCAATAACTCGCATTCAATTAACTTTATTGCACAAAAGGTCAATCAAGCCCTCATGCATAGCACTTATGTCCCCACGCTCATAAAACACAATATAACACATAACACATCAAGTAGTCACAACACATAACATTTAATTCATGTGATTAAATAGAAAAACATATAATCATGCAAAAATAATTTAAAACATGCAAATTAAATAAGCAAAAAATCTCAAATATTACAATCTTAGATGATCTCAACTCGGGCAGTTCCGAAGTAACCATCATTCTCACAGTAGACTTCTTAATCGGAAAGAAGGGAATAACTTCATTAATTTTGCTTCAGCTTGGTGATCTGTCTGTCCGAAGTAAACTCATCTCAATCAGTACTCAGTAGCTTCTGTTTTTTATTTGAGATATCATGCAGCCCCTTGTCTTCTACAGTTTGACTGGATACACCACAATTGTAATGCTTGTAAAATGAGGTTGTGATTATGAGATTATGTCCTTGATTGGTACATAATTGTTATTCCCAATTATGATTAAGCAATTGAATATATATTTTAACTTTTTGGTACAATCGTATTTTTATTTTACGGTTCATGAATTTACAATCTTAGGGGTGTAATTCAATTAGAATTTTAATGTAATGAATTTCAGCAGGATTTGTAATTATAAGATTTTACTTATGATTTTAATAGATTGTAATTACATGATTCACTTGGGATATTTTTTTATTCTCCAAGGAATCAAAATATTTGCTCTAGGATTTCTTCTCTCTCTCTGTGAAAAAAAAAATCAAAATCTACATTTCTTCTTCCACTTTTTGTTTATGGCGTGCAAAAAGCATAATCAAAAGCTTCTGAATTATCAATACACTTCTCAAATCAGGAGAAAAAAAGTTCAAATTTTGCAAATATTTGATTAATCAAAAGCTTACGAATTATCAATCCTACCAGAATTCTTTCCAAAAATCCGATCTAAGAACTTTTCATAATCATCAATTACTACAAAAAAACACTTTAATTAACAAAAAAAAAAGGAATTGTTTTATGAAAAATTGCAGAAAATAAAAAAAGAAATCAAAATTTTCAACAGAAACCCAAATACACCAACCCCAATTCCAATTATTTATCCTAGAAAAATAATAGCAAGCATGTGAAGAGAAAAAAATGAGAAATTTTTCTCCGTTGTTACTTCTCAAGTCTGTTCATCTTCTCCCAACACAAACCAACGTGTGAATCAGATGTAAAAGGGTGTGATTTTTTATGGGTTTGGAATTTATATCACCCACTGAAAAGTCTCACAGAATACATCATTTAATGAAATACTTCAAAATCGACCGATAAGTTTTTTAACCATACTTTTTTAATCTTTTAAAAGTCCTAATTGAATATCATCAGACTTGTATTAATAATTTTAAAATTCTAATTGAATACCATTAGATTTTTATTGATGACTTAAAAATCATAATTGAATATTACTAGGCTTTTAAACTTTAAAAAAAAATCTATTAAAATCATAATTCAATACACCCCTCTTACACTCTCTTCTAAGTCTACCTAAAATTACATTTTTAACAACTTTAGTACTCGTAGTCAAATTATACAATATATAAAACAGAAAAAGTAGTACATATAGTATGTAACAGTTTAGTATTAAAGTGACTTAGCAAAAAAAAAGTATTAAAGTGAAGTGGTGGCTTTTTAAAGTCTCCTGGCTGTGACAACAGAGCAGAATTAGAGTCTATATACACAGACAAAAGTTGTACAGACCTATTACACCCCATCTCCTATACATAAAAAGGCAATATTCACGTCCTAGAGCCTCCACCTCTCGATCCGATAAAAATTGTGAAGGATGTTAATCAATGTGACCCAGCGTTCGACTGATGGAAAGTCTTGTCTTAGCCCACCACAAAAAACCATCAATATTGAAGGGTTGAAACTTTCACACTGCGGTTGTACTATACCCTTCTCTAACCTCAACATTTATCTATATACCTATACATATAGGCAAAATTGCAAAAATAGTCATACAACAATTTACGACTTGCAGGTTAGGTCATTTTTCTTTTTTTTCTTTTTTTTAGGTCACACAACAATTTACGACTTGCAAGTTAGGTCTTTCCCAGTCACTTTTTTCAGTCAGTCAACGGCTAGTCAACAATTTTTCAAAAATTTTCATCGCAAAATTGATTCAAAACGAACACATGTCTTGATTTGTAAGACGTCCCGTCATGTTTTGAAGGACACTCGTCCCCTGTTTTTTTGCCTCAAAACACCTGTCTTAAGGCGTTTTGCACGTCATCAAAAATTGAAAAATTGTTGACTAACCGCTGACTGACGGAAAACCGACGGAAAGACCTAACTTTGCAAGTCGTAAATTGTTGTGTGACCTAAAAAAAAGAAAAAAAGAAAATGGCCTAACCTGCAAGTCGTAAATTGTTGTATGACCATTTTTGCGAATTTGCCATACATATACATACATCCATTAGGTTAGGTCTAGAGAGGAAAAAAAATAGGCCGTACATAAAGAGAGAGAGAGAGGGGTCAAGAATGTCAAATTATTTATGAATCATTACACTATCATTCATATTCTTGGGTTCTTGAATTCTACACGTGTCGTAATCTTCTGGTTCGATGGTGACATTTAACAGAACTGTGACCGTCAGATTTTTCTTTTCCTTGATCTTTGTTTTAGAGACCTGTTATGTTGAGTGTGAAGCTAATTTGATACTATTTTCATCATAAATTATTTGCAATATTTCATATTTTCATACAGATTAAAAAAATGATTGAAAAGTAATTAATATGATAAAAAAAGTTCAAAATACCTCTTAATTAATGACTAAAAAGTTATTATTAGTGATTAGTTGAGTAATAAATTAGTAATAATACTGAAAAATTAATAATAAAAATGTATTAATTTTTTAAATGTGGCAAATAATTTGGAATGTTTTAAGAAGTTAAAGGTTTTAAATAATTTAGAATGGAAGTAGTATATATGCCTTGTTTTCACACAAAAACCCTTTTTTCAGAAGAGGTTTTGAGTAGCTCGAGACACTTTTTTGCATGAGAAAAAGTTTTTATTTGAGGGGTACCTCTTACCTTTATTTTGTTGGTTGTAAAGATGGGTTGATATTAAGCTTTTTTGTAAGATGAAAACTTCGGGTTTTGCCCCAAGAGTTTATCATTTATCACAATTGTTCCCCCCCACAAAGCACCATATATGCCATTAATATAAAGCACATAAATTTGGAGTTCATATCAAAATAGCTATTTTGGTTCAAATTATCTAACTACCGTCGAAACTTTTAATTCAGCGACCCACAAAGTATCAGCATGATATTGAGGATTAACACCAGATCATCACCTTAACCAAGATCCATAAATATCACAAGGTTCATATCCTGTGGGGCTATGGCCTGCCCACGATCTTACGATCGTGGGTTCGATACCCTCCTCATACATGGAGTATGCTTTAATTTCTCTTTCTATGCTATCTCCTCCTCTTGTAAAGTACTTCTCTCTCCCCTTCATGGACAACCGTTCAGCCGGACTTCAAAAACCAAGATCCATAAATGCAGAGGTCTTAAGGATCGTATTCGGTTCCTCTCGAAGGTTTAAAACACTAATCAAAGATCCTCCTGTGCGATATTAGTGAAGATTCTGCCAATCGATACCAGGGGCGGATCCAGGGGGTTTCAGGGTATTCAATGAATACCCTGACAAGAACGAAAATAGGAGAGATGGTATAGTACTTCAACTTTCATACTAGAGGTCTAGGGTTCAATTCTCTCAATGAAATACCCTGAACAAGAACGAATTTTTTTTTTAGGATTAAAATGAATACCCCGTGTTTGAATCCTGGATCCGCCCCTGATCGATACCCTGGAGAGAAAATTACTATCTCCAGCCTTAATTTTTATCACCAATTAGTAAAATATTCGCCTTCAAATTACTCGTGAGGGATGTACGAGTATTTTTAAGCATAGGAGAACGACGAAACAAATCCCTTAAACTTGATAGTTCACTTCTTTCCTTTCCCGTCCACAAGAAAGACACATATACGAATGAACAGTGGCGGATTCAGGAATACAGAACACTGTGACACATGACAATTTATTAATATTTTTTAGTGTGTTTCTAAAATCTTTAAATTTTTACATATTTTGGAGAGTTTTTATTTTATTTGTGGGGTCACTAAAATATTTGTGTATGATCACTTATATATTTATCATTTAAATAGAGTAAAATATATCATATATACTACATCCGTCTCTGTGAAAGAAATTAGACACATAATAAAATAAGATATATAGTCTTAACGATCATGATTCATCGGGAGAAATGATAATACTCAGCTCTGAAGTATTTTTATGATGATACATTCAAATGGCTTTGGATCTTCATAGGAAAATAATAAAAAAAATTCCCTAAAACAATAGTGTCTCTTACATTTGTCAATATGTACTAACAATTCACTTGTTTATTGTCTTATATATTCTTGTTGATTAAACAAGATCCTGAGGATGTCTTTGGTTTTGATCCCATTTCGGAAACCAATTCAAAGTTTTCACTTTTGTCTTTACATTTCTGTCACAAATAATTCAATTTTTATGAAAACCAGGTAAAAACAGAATTTATTTTTTTTCAAACAAAGAACCTAATTGACATGAATGTTCTCCTGGACTTTTAATATTTTGTTTGTGTTGTAGGTTTCTTGCTAATTAAATCAATTCCATAAGTACAAAAGATCAGAAGATAGTTACACAAGATCTAGTTTCAGACAAGCTGTTCTAAAACAATTATTACTCCCTACATTCCATAATATAAGTCGTTTAGAACATTGAACGAAAATTAAGAAAGAAAAAAAATAAGGTACTTTGTTAGTCAAAATATGAATATTGCTCTCTTAAATAGGAGTTGTATACCACTAATTCTATTTAATAGAGTAATATTGATATTTTAACTACCAATGTACCTTGTTTTTTACTTCCTTAATTTTTGTTATATATCCTAACGACTTATACTATGGAATGGAGGGAGTAATATTTTCCTAGTTGTAGTTACCAACCCTGTCATTTCTCCAACAAAATCACTATATTACATTTTCTTTCTAGTGGAAGACATCTGGTTTGAATGTGATCCCGATTTTATTTTTTGGGTTATAGAGTCTATTTGTAAGGGTATAGTAATGCATATCTTAGGAAACATGTTCTATAGAATTTGCTATGCCTACAAGTCAAGTAGTATTCTGGCTCACTTGTTGGTTGAACACCCTCAAAGGCTTGACGCCTCTTTTCAAAGGGTAGGAAATCCATCGGAATTCCACCTCCCTCATGTAACTTCTGATATTAATTAATGATATCACTTTCTTTTTTAAAAAAAAACATTTTCTTTCTAGTGAATAGTTTTTATGATTGAATAGTCACTATATTACATTTTTTTTTTAGTGAATAGTCACTATATTAAATATGTCTCCTTCATGTGTTGTCAATCCAAGAGTATGCTGGGAGGGCCGGACGGGAGTGACAGAGACAAGATATGTATAGTTGCCAAATTTCGTTGAGAAAAATATGGCCCCAAATATTGATATGTATTAAAAAAAATGCTAGTGCTGTCTTTTTTTTTTTTTTTTTATGACGTCACGATAGGCGATTGCCCCACGTAGGGGAGAGAGAACACCCTAGATAAGGTAAAATAAAGATTATCGCACTCAGGCGGAGGGTATCTAACCCGGGACCTCTCGGTCACGGGCCGGCCAATCCTCATTGGACTATTGGCCTCTTCGATATGCTAGTGCTGTCTAAGAGACCGTAACTAATTTAGTAAAAAAAAACTAAAGGAGTAACTTTTGGATTTCTTTGCTAGGTAATAACTTTTGGATTTCAGAATCACTAAATTTGACAAAATTTCAGCAACAAAATATTGAGTTTTAAACCAACTATATGAAAGTAATTGTTTATTCGTTTAACTTGGGTGAGACGGGGATAATGTTTGATTGAAACTAAATAAATACTTAAAGAGACATTATTTGTGAGAAAATTTAAATTTTGAGTTCGGTTTCTTGATGTAAGCCTATGACCCATCCCAGTGAAGCCCACCTTTATAACTAAATTATTTATTTTTGTTGGAGAAAAAATGAGAGTAAATGAAAAATTTTTACTGGAGTTTGAATTCACATGTATCTTTTATAATATAAAAAAACAACTTTAAATAAATAAATAAATAAAAGGATTATGTTGCAACCTTTTACCTTTTAATTGCTTTTACCTAGAAAATGATGCAATAAAAATATACTATATAAGGACATGAGCAGAAGATCAGACTTATTTTTTTTTAAGCCCGGCTGGGCGATTGTCCCATAAAGGGAGAGAAAGCACCTCACAAGAGGAGAAGAGAGCCCTAAAAAGGGAGACAATCATAAGGGGAGAGAGAACACCTCACAAGAGAAGAAGAGAGCCCTAGAAAGGGAGACAATTAAAGCTTACCCCATGTATGAGAGGGTATTGAACCCACGATCTCATGATCGTGAGCAGGCCTTTACCCCACTAGACTAAAGAACCTTTGATCAAAAGATTAGACTTAAGTAAATAGTAATTGTGTTATGCAAATGAGAATAAATTGTACGGACATATATCACTGTTACTAGAATTTTTATTTTTTGCAAGAGACAAAAGAGAATAACATATATTAATCTATTAAAGAATTTTTTTATAGAAACAACCAAAACAAACCATACATACAATTGACTACCAAACTCGATATATTCTTACAAGAAACGCATAATATATGGCGAGATTCTCGCGGGATACCAAAGAGTATCCTTTCATTTCATTCCCTCACTCTTCATCATCATCATCATCATCTTTCACTGACTATATGAATGTATCCTGAATGAATGATAACTACTGTTTCTCTCTCTCTCTCTGTAAATATAGGTAGAAAGAGAAAATAGAGAAAAAACAAAAAATCCTTGTTACAGAGGATCGGATCTCCTATCTCGTTTTGTGTCTATTTTCTGTCTTATTACTAATAAACTGTTAAATATTTATTTCTTTTATCTAAAAATATCTATAATATAAAAGAAATAATAAAACTTAAGAGAGAAAATGGACGGTTGACAGCAGGGAATGAGATAGAGAATAAAGTTAGAAAATAATAAACCTTATTATAGGGTAAGAGCAGAGAGTTACAAATGAATGTTGAGATAGTTCAACTCTTGTATTGTGTAGGAGGACAACGTTTATTACATGTTTGCAGAAATTTCTTTCAAATCGTTCAAAATACTTTGAATTGGTTAGGTTAATAAAGTCTTAACACATCGTTAAAAGAATCATGAAAGGAAAAAGAAGCCTCGGGTATACGGCACAGTGACAAAAGGCAAATTTATAGATGACGGTGCATAGTAAGTCATTGGTTTGATTTTTAATTTTGCCTTGCACATTTCGCGATTTATTTTTTTCTTAGTACTTCACGGCAGAGTTGTGGGCTTTTCTAATGAAAAAAAAAAAGGAAAAAGAATTATATATATATAATTCAAAAGAATTATGCTTTTGAAATAACAAGACCCACGAGTGATATGTAAAAATTGTAAGGGACGTGTCTCTCTTAGCAAAAAAGCAATACAGTCAAAGACATTAATACATATACACAAATCCATGCCATCAGCCATGGCATTCACTGCAGTTTTTGCAGGTTTAAATTTCTCTCTCTCTTCAAAGACTGACTCAGTACGCTGCGACTTTAGTGCGGAACGGGGTAAGTTCTTCACGTGCGGGACTTACCCTCATCCGTCAAATTGAATTTTTTACGGTTAAGATTAATTTAAAACAGATATCTATCTTGTTTTTTAATGACACCTGTCTTGTTTTTTGTCTAAGGACATTTGTCCTGAAGCGTTCCCTAAGCATATTATCCAGACAGGGCTCAGTAAGTAGGGAAAATTTTATAGTAGAGCCGTCTTTTGAGACTGGTAATACATCCCACTCACATGAACTGGAACGGGGTTTACGTTTGTTGTAGGCTCTGCCCCAACGCATGTGAGAGAGACGTGAGGTCAGTCCCACAATAACGACTTCATGTCAGAGTGACCCCTAAGTAGCATTGAAGCAAAAGAAGGAATGGGTATTTTTAGGAGAGAGAAAAAAAGGGGTAAAAAAATGATTCAATGATTTTGCAATCTATTGCATTATGATTGACGCCTCGCTGACCCTGAATCACTGACCACATTGCTCCAAAACCTGCTCCCTCTCTCTCTCACTACTGTTTCTTCTGACATTTTGTTAACCCCACTGTCGTCCCTTTATTCATTCACTTCGAATTTTTCTATACATCTATACATACACGTCTGTATCTATTATTGGAAAAAATCTGATATAGACATGGGATATATGTGGGGTTGTGGACCACTTGGTCCACAATCAACCACATCACTTCTTTTGATTAAAAAAAAATTTCATGCAGTGCCCTACTGCTTTTTATTATTTTAATTAAAGCTGTGATGTAGTGAATGTGAGCCAAAGTGGTCATCTGACAAAATGTTAGAGCCAGGGTCCATATCAGAATTGTTCTATTGTTGTGCATATGTATGTATGTATGTGTATCAGCCCTTTTGTTCTTTAACATCTTCTGGTGGTGCTAGTTGGTGGGTGGGAGGGTGTGATATTCGTCTCACATGAGATGTGTGAAAGAAGTCTGAATGATAAAGGAGTAATAGGTTTAGATATTCACGGTCATTTTGTTATTGGGGCAGTAGAAGCAACACACATAAATATAATATAGAGAGAAAGAAAAGAATAAATACCACAAAAAACTTCCCTTAGTGTTCCCTTAGAATAATATAGATATTTTGTATTACAACCATTAGAGTTTTCAATCCAACGATCCAAAAGTGTTCGCACGATGCTAAGAATTTACCCCTCAACACCTTAATCATCATTTGTCAAGTAATTGATCATTAGTGTTATCAGGTCATGAATCACGCATTTGGACTATTGAGACCCGAATATAATGAAAAAACTATCCTATAATTTAACTCTTTCAGATGGCTCTAAAAACGGAACGATGGGAATTCTTAGAAAAATAACTTTAATTAATTTTCTAATAGAAAGACGGGACAGAAAGTGAGACATATAGTGAATGAATGTGGTTATGGTTGTATAGTGATATTACTGGTAGTACTACACATACGTCTGGGAATTAGGGCAGTGGGTGTGATGGTGACCATACTTTTTTATATTACTACTTTCTGCACCTTCTAAAGGCCGTCCTGTCTTTGTCTGCCCGGCATTCAAGGCGGGCTCTCTTTTTATCTCATTTTTCACTTTCCAATTTTTACCCTTTTCTCAGAGTATCCAATTCTAGCTAGCAATGGCAAGTGGGTTTGGCCCACCCGCGACCCACCCCGCCCCACCCCGTTTAACTCGGCCCACTTTTGGGACCCGCCTAAACTCCGTTATGACCCACGAGTTAAGTGGGTTTACAACAGGCGGGGTGGGTTATACATTTAAGAAAATCGACCCACCCTCGCCCGCCCGCCAAAAACCCACAACCCGCCCCGCCCTCGTCTCCCCAACCCACTTAAACCCGCCCCATTTAAACCCATAATACCCAACCCCAACCCACTTAAACCCATATTACCCCCAACCCCCTATAAATACTCACTCAAATCCCCTCAAACCCACACTATCATTTTTCTACTCTATTTTCTAAATAGAAAATATGGACAACATTCCTCCTAATCCCTCTACTAGTGCTAGGACTAGGAGGACTTCCAAGGTTTGGCAATTATGGGTATTTAATGAGGAAGTTCTCACAGCTAAATGTACGATATGTGGGTATGAAATTCGTCACAAACATGGTTGGGGGACGGGAATAATGGTTAGACACATAAAAAAATAAACACCCGATTGATTGCTCGTTTAAATTGTAATTTTTATTGTACTTTTCATTTTAAATTGTAATGTTTGTTTTATTATGTTGTTTTCATCTAAGTCCCCCTCATATGTAAGTCTTATTTTGTTATAAGTAAAACCAGTATGACTTTTATCTATATTTATTTTTACCAAAAAAAAATTAAAAAAAACTCCGAACCCACTTAACCCACCAACCCGCCAAACTCGCCTAACTCGCCAAACCCAACCGACCCACCCAACCCACCGGGTTAACCCGTGACTCGGCCCACTTTTGACGGGTTTTCCAAACGGGGCGGGGTGGGTTCGTCATTTTCATTTTTGGACCCAACCCGCCTCGCCCCGTTGACTGGTCAACCCCGCCCCGCCACTGTTCACCGACCCACCCCGAACCCGCCGGGTTAACCCATTTGCCATTGCTAATTCTAGCCAATCAATTGGTAAAATTCAAGACAAAGTAAAAATACATCTTCTGATGAAAGTTTTTACTGCTTCTCTTGGGAAATGCGATCATTTTTCCCTGAGGGGTTAAAAGTAAGATGAGTCTCCCACATGGTGGAGTTCGATTCTCGGCAAAAGAAGAAATCGGATCACATGTATAAAGGGGGTGAAAATCCTCTGTCCCCATTCCTTTCCCCGATCCATTTCTCCAATCAATCAGAATTTACTATATAAATATTTTTTTCAATTATATATACACAGGGTGAATTGTGATTGGTTGGGGACAGAAACGGGGTCAGAGAATTTTTTACCGTATAAAGGTGGTTAATAGGCAACTTAAAGTGGATCCCAGTAAAATATATCCCGATTAACGTATTTTACCGGACCATAGAAACAAAATAGTAGGAAACTTCTGGTTGGGTATATGAATGGGGACAAATAATTTGTTGCCCTTGTATATAGACAAAATACAACGGGACAGATGATTTTCACCCACATAGAAGCAGTCCGGTTCCTATGCGGAATAGCTTTTTTTCCGCACGTGCGGAACAATACCAGTCGTCGAATGAGATTTTTAACGGTCCAGATCTGGAGAGAGAAAAGTTGCGGCTGGACTTAAAAAATTAAAAATTAAAAATTTTCTCCCTCCATATCTGGACCGTTAGAAAATCTCATCCGACGGCTGAGATCGTGTCCCGCAATGCGGAACAAAAATCTGTTCCGCATAGGAGCCGGGACGACATAGAAGTAGTTTGATGCGGGATAACTCTACAGTCCAGTACAGAGTACATTGTAAGAACTTCGTGGACTCGTAAGAAATGGGCTCTGGGCTAGTATGGATCAGATTCCTCCTTTTGAACTAATACAAAAAGAGAAACACATCAAATGTGGGCTACATTAAGCCCATACCTGCGGGCTCATATTTGGACTTATAAGCTGGACTGAAATTGTATTACGGCCCAATTTAGTTCTCCCTCCGAAAACCTACAAGAATAAGAGTGATAATAAAATGAATTTTTACCCCCTCCAACTTTTATCGGTAAACACTAGGTTTCAGACTCACGCTTTCATCATTTAGGTTTGAAAGGGTTTATAAAATTAATGAACTTTTATACATATATATATATTAGAATGAAAAAAAGTCAGAAGCTACATTTTTTTTTTTTTTTTTGAAGGAAAAACAATATCATTAATCGATATCAGGAATTACATGAGAGGGGTGGAAATCTGAGAGATCCACTACCCTTTGAAATGAGACTCTAAGTCTCATGGAATGTCTAACCAACAAGTGGGTTAGAGCATTACATGACCGGAGGGCATAGAAAAAACTGAATAACATATTCCTTAATATACACATCACTATACCCTTACAAATAGACTCTCTAACCAAAAAAACAAAATCGGGGTCACGTTCAAACCAAAGGCCATCCACAGTTGTTAGAGTTCTTGTTTGCATACTTTCAAAACACTTAAAATTAGGAAGGGAGATTAGCTTAAAACTGCACTTGGTAGTTTGCCAGCGACCACGCCAGATACGAACAAAACATCTGCTCTCAATCCTCCATTCGAAACCATGTTGCAGCCAATCTCTATCTTGAGGGATACTTCTCCAATATTGAGACGGTCGTCCCAATTGACTGCTTACATTAAAACTTAAAATAAATACTAATAAAAACATGAAATAAAAGCTAATACTAACATGATATTTATCATTAAGTCTACAAACGACTTTATTATGAAAAGAAAAATACTACGAGAAAAGTGAGCCATTATGAGGCGCACTAAGATTTGAATTGTCCAGGAATTGCCAATTCCTGCACAATTCCAGATTAGGCAACTCATGGGTCTAGGCGGGGCCGACTTGGTACCTCTGCATCGTCATTGTCTTCAAACTTTAGTTTCCAAATTGGGAAGTTTGCACATGGGTCCCTGTTTGCATCTAAAATCAGCGTCACAACCTCAAACATCTCATCAAAAAAATCCAAATTAGCTCAGCCAAATAAATCTCAAGTGGCCCATTAGGTAGCTCATTTCGGACTAGGTCCCTAGAGCAAAAAACCTGACCCAACAGTCTGGCCTGAAAGCAGCCAAATTGGGCCATTCGCGGATCTTGAACCATATCCACCTTCATAACCTCTTGGCCCAACCATATGGCCCAAGAACAACCCGTCTGCCCCAACCACGGTTCCTCGACCCAATCCACTCCAAACCTTCCATTTGCAACCCGAGTCACCCCACCTGCAGCCCGACCCACCCCACCCATCATATTTGTAACTCTCCGTCCTATTGCCGAAAAGCCGTAACCCAAATCTGTCTTCATCTTCTCCGGTAGTGTACCCACCGTCTCCTTCATCGACGCAGTTTCAGAGGATCGACCCGCCTTGTAAAGAAAGCCACAGACCATCTCACCCTTCGCCGGATAAAGATGACATCCGGTTGTCTTCATCGCCTCAGGCGGTAAGGCTATCTCCTTCCAAACCAGCTTTTTCGGCGAACCCCCCTTGTTTACCAATACATATGCTCCTGGCATACCTTTAGAAAGGTTGATCCGAATTGGCCCTCTCTCCACCATCGCCCCCTAACCTCCAAACCGTGCTCTACAAAAAATCGCCGGCTGGATACCATTGCCGGCGACACTAAACCTCATCCTTCCCTAAAGCCCATGTCTGGTTGAACAGGCAAACTTTGCTGATACAGGACACCCAAAATCAACAGTTCCCCTTTATCAGCAAAAGCAAAATTTAACGTCCCCGGTTCCGATGCACCTTCAAACATTGGTGAAAAGAGTGGGTGACCGGTACAGGTACGACACCCATCTATCACCATTGGTGATGTCAAGGGAGAGAAAAAAAACCGATGGATGAGAGAGCTCATCGTCCGAATAGCTGTGGCGGCGAAGAGAGAAACCTATAGAGTTTCAGAGTCAGAAGCTACATGTTTTTTTTGAATAATTCATATCTTTTTTTATGCTCCTAAATTTTGGAATATATTAAAATTAAAATTCAGAGTTAAGGAAAAAAAGACTGATCCAAAAAACATTAAAATTTATTGACTTATCAAACAAACTAATAAATCAATTAAATATGTTAATAACTGCACTTTCTGATTTTTCCAAAGATTACGGCATTGTATTTGCCAACGTTCTTCATAATAAAGTTTCCTTAAAGTAAAATTAAATAAAAAAATTCTCACTGATTTTGCCAAATATTTGCATCAGTATGTTTAAAACGTCCCTCATAATAAAATTTACTTAAAATTAAAATTAAAACTTTATATGCCACTTTGTTTGTTAGATATTATTCAACTCGGAAGAATATGATGATCATTGATACTCTATTTGTTTGTAAAGCTTTTTAGTGTATTAAGATTTTTTCCACTTCTTCCTTTGATTGAGATTTCATGTGGTGATGTCTCGCCCACTTCAAAGTTTTAAACTAAACACTGAAATAAAATAAAATAAAATAAAATAGAAAAATCATTTCAGCAAGGAAGGATGCGCAAATTTGGACATCCTTCACAATGTAACTTATTGCTAGTTTTCTGTTTCGAAGATTTTTAAGAAACATGAACCTTATAACCGAAAGACACCAGAATCCCCTACTATTTCACATCGCTTTTACCAACTGAAATAGTCAATCAGAAGTAACTAAAGCTCCAGGTTCAACTTTTGGCACAACCAATCCAATATTAGTCCTCGACGGAACCTGCAAAAACTACTATGTTTAGCAATGTCAACCAAAATGCATTTTCAAAATGCAATATCTGAACTCAGGAAAAAACATTTGCTTTCTGGAAACAAAATTGCTCTAGTTTTTAAATTCCTAGAACCTACAACAATTAGCTAGATGTCAGTTCGCTTTCCCAGCCTTCGCTAAAAAAATGAAGAACAAAGTAGAGAAGGTAGTCGTGCAATCCCAACGGAATACTACCTGCTCTCTGCACCACCTTCCCAGTCAATTTCAAGCATAAAAGAATATACCACTTCACTGACTCGAGTTCTTAAAATCAATATACCGTAACAGCAAAACCTTACATTATATCACAAGGTAAAGGAAAAAAATTCAGAAAGTCCCCATTTTAATTTTAACACCGGGTCTTATGCAACTGAAATTAATTTGATCATATGATACTTCATAAATTTCCCATGTAACTCACAAAGGAGAAGGCAAATGCAGATATCAAGCACCCTTCCAAGTTCCAACGAATACTAACATGGCAAGGAAAGCCGAACCATATTGAGCATTCACTTTCTATTTCTGAAGAATCTACCAGGAACTCTCTCTAATGCCAAGTGGTGAAAATTCTCTGTCCCCATCCATGTCCCCAACCAATCAAAATTTATTATATAAATATTTTTTCCAATTATATATACACATGGTGAATTGTGATTGGCTGGGGACATGGATGGGGATAGGAACGGGGACAGAGGATTTTTTGCCCCAAGTGGTGAAAATAACACCTCCAGGGAAGATTTTCAAATTCAAATTTCAGGACAGTATGTCTAAAAATGTTCCTTCTCCTTCTCCTCCTCCCCCTTCTCCCCAACCAAAAAAAATAAAGAAAGAAAGAAGATAAAAAATCAGAGGGTGAAAGAGTGAATATAATCATCTAAACACGATAGTTAGTTTTGCAAAAGATTTGTGTAAGCGGAGATTTTGTATATGTACAGTAAGTCATACCTGGCACTGAATACTAGTAATCGTTGACCTCAGCAAGACATCCCCAACTATCACCCGCAGCTTTCTAACGAAGTCTTCCCGACTTATCTTCTTACTCTATAGATAATTATTCCCAGTTGGGAGAGGGAAAACGAAGAATAGGAGGAAAAGATTAATATAATACACTTACTAGAGAGACAAAAGAGAAAGATCCATATCCAATATGCACACCTTAAATAACTCATAGTTTGAGTTAACAAGATCCATTTTTTGGGGAACTTTCTTCGCAATTGCAGCAAACAACATGGGGAAGGGCATCCAAGGGGACTTGGGTGTCCTCACAGGGCCGAAGTCCACATTAAGAGCCTTTTCTGAAGGCCTACTGATTAAAACCTGATCACATTCACTTGTCTAAAGAAAGAAAGCAGAAAGTCAAAACTTGGTGTAATGTACACCAGGAGCAAAATGTCGAAATTCAAACATAACCACAAACAAAGTTTAAAAGGAAAAAATGACTGACAATAAGACATCACATTCACATAGATTTAGTTATCCGATTTTCATAACTCTAGGGTCAATTATGTAATGATTTCTTACCCTGAGTTAAGGCATGCAATAGGCACCTAGCTCAAAAGGGATGGAATCGTACAACTACGAGTCGATCAATCACAAGCAGCAGATAAGGAAATATATTCAAGTGCACAGCAAACCAATAAATGCAAGATTTAACTGTTCTGTTCGCATAGATCTTTGAATGCCCCAACTGTAGAATACTAAATTTCCATTAGCAAGTGAAAAGTTAAGAGCTTTAATATACCAAAGGTTTAGGTTTAAGAGAATAGCTAAGTTCTCATCAGAGTAGAAACTGATCAAACTTCTCAGGTTCTTTTTTTTTATCGTTGTCTTGGGAGAAGACAAGAATCCACAAAAACAAAGATCCAAGCAAGTAAATTAAGATGGAAACATGCCTACCCTAGCAGCTGCATGCCAAAATATATGTGATCTTAAGCACAATGATGTTAATGAACCTAGCGATATTTCACAATCACCCTCAGACTTCAAACCTCACTACAGAAGAGAATTATCCAGAAATATGACCTTCAGAATACCCACGTCAGCATTGTCAATAATCATGCCTACAAAAGAGCAGCTGATGGAATCGTTTTCAACCCACAAACCAAAGCAAGCAACATGTGCCTATTTGAAGCCCCTCTCGAATCATACCATGTTGTCTTTACGTTGGAAAGACTTCAAATTTCAGTTCCAACAAAACCAGATGCAGAATGCTCCTATCGCAGTCAGCTTCTGCAGAAGAATCTCTTACATCCTCTTGCCACTTTGCCAGCTTTTTCAAATCACCTATTTTATGTGCACTTATATAACGCAAGGTAAAAAATCTTGGTGACGCATACCAGATATCAAAAAGAAGACACTGAACAAATTATCCTATCCTATTAAGAGCAGTCACGAATTTATACCAAGTAATAACCAAGAAGATGAACTTTGAAAAGATCCCAAGGGGACACAGTCCACTGTGGATATTTTCTTATATTAACCATTTCCGAAGTATAGACCACCATCTTAAGTATCGAGGTGAGGTCTTGTATTCAATTCAGTGTTGTTAAATAGCGGCCACCATAACCCGCTACGCTGTCCGCTATTTTTCTATGGCGGTTTTTTGGCTTCCTGCCGCAAGCCGCATCTGCCATTGATAACACTTATTCATCTTCAGTTCCTAACCTAAAACTACACACCATTTCTTTAGTCTTCGACAGTTCAATCCTTTTGTCACTTGGAATATCTGGCCTAAAGTAACAGTACATCCAACTAACAAAATGGAACTGAAGTTTTCTTTGTACCACAAACTGTCCTTTCCCTTCAACCCAAAGATAACATGGTTATACAAGTTTTATCTCACATAGAAAAAATTGATTTCAGCAAAATAGGACTGATACATATTTTTTCTGATGCACTGAGCACATGAGCTAAAAATATTTAGACAATCCAGCTTACAACATATTCACAATATTGCAGCTTCTTTCCAGAATCACTGAAAGCTCGACCTCATTTCCTGTGAGGCTATGAATGTAAACCAACAAGATATCTTCTAGTGGGTCAAAACTGCTTCTCCTCAGGTAGTTGAACATGAAGGAAATTTAGAGCTTCAAAGAACTTGCTTCAAATAAGAATGATGCTTCTGCACTAGATATCGTTGTTACGACAGGATATTGCAATCTCTTCAAGATTGCTTTTTTCAGTTTGAAAAGGTTTATAAGTGAGGGGAGACTTGGGTCCAGGGTGCAGGGTCTGGGTCAGGTGCGGCCAAGGGCCGGGGCACTGCGGGTCGGGTCGGGTGCAGGTGCTGGGGCAAGTCCTATACCACAGAGGACTTACATTTGGACTTATAGATCGCCCACCAAGAGGGATTGTTGGCAACGAGATTTCGAACCTAAGCCTTACAAGCAAAGTTGAACAAACCTTGCCAACTCAACCAACCCTCATTGGCTAAGATTGCTAGAATTTTATTCTAATGACACTGAACTATAACTTTGCTTATGCTTTTCACTCAAAAAATCCTTTACTTTCTTTCACTTTTCTGCTGCGAGCCCTATTATTTCTATTACAAAAATTAAAGTAGACCCCAAAAAAATTGGAAAAGTTTGAATTCTAATTCAAGTGAAAATCCCTAACAAATACACCCCCGTGTGCCAAATTTACAGGTGTTCCCAAAAAGACATAAGATTTCAAAAGCAGTATATAGTTGTTAAACAAGAAGTGTACAAAAGACAGTAAGGCCAAAGAGAAGAAAACTATACGAGAGGAAGATTTTGATTCTACTTTAATACTTACAGCATCAGTCGCAGACGATTCTAACTGTACCTGGAACCTGGGCATCTGAAACGAAGTGACCGCCCCAGGCAAACCAACCCTTCTTTTATGCTCCCCCGGAATTCCTAAACAGAAAACAAAAAAGCAAAGGCTTCAAGATCACTTTGATGTCCAGAAAAATCAGTTCGTCTTTCTCTGCCAGTCACGAGACTCTCAATCAATACGCAACTTCTCTTACCAAACATAATTAAGATAGGAACAACGACTAATCACCAGTAATTGCATTTTGACTATCAAGTAATTTTCTGGATGCAATTGCAAACAACCTACCCAACCATCTTCTCCCTACCCACAACACCTTATCCCAAAAAAGAACCCAAAAAAAATGAATTTTGAAGAATTAAGCACCAGCATCAGCAGTGAAGGTGTCTTCCATGCATGTAAAAGAATGTATGAGTGCACGAGAAATATGTAAAGGCTAATCACCTTGGGTCCCAGAAGAAATCTTGAAACTAACAACATACTCCGGGTATATATGAGTATTCATGTTCATATTCCAAACTATATAATGCCTTGGATCTTGGAGATCGTCAACTCCACTATCAAACTCCTCGCTACTGGGATGGAACTGTTTTGACCCTGGGTGAACAGGCTCCAATTTTCCCATTATTACACGACATAACATCATATGCCGAACACCCTTATCGTCATCATCGCAATAATTTGCACTGTAAGGGACAAAGCCAAAATCTTACAAAAAGTAGATTCATAACTGGAAAAATGTTATCAACATAATAAAGAAATTCAAAAATTAGAAAGAACTATCCAAAGAAATATTACCAAGAGTATGTCATGATCATTAACAATTGGTACCAACTACCAATCAAATAAGACACAATCCAGTAAGAAAAAACTGAAAATTCGTATCTAACTTCAATTTTTTATAGCCACCATGACGAAGATCCATCATGCATAAGCAAGAGAAGCAAAATTATTATGATAACATTCCAACTTCTTAAATCTAATGAATAGCCAACATTGACGTACAAAATTCTTCATATGAGAATAAAACCCAAGGGAAAATCTCCAAAGAATAGCGCATTAGACGTGGTAACATAAGCCATTATATCAAGTATGAAATCACTAGCATGATTTGCAAAATCAACGGACAACAATTGATTTAGAAAACACTATTTCTTGTATAAAGCCGAAACAGAGACCTCCCGATTTTTACCAAATTGATGCATCTATCATAGAATAATTTGTAAGTGAAGTGAAGGAAAGAACATATCACGTTAATTTTGCATGACACGGGAAGGATGGCGAAAGAAAATACTGGTGGGACTACAAGACTTCCTCCTTTAAAAAGCTAACTATACACCTTAATTTGTTTGTACATGAATCAATGAAACAAGGCCCATGCTTCTGCTTCAACTGAACATATCTTCCATCCCTTCTGAATTTGGGGCACTGAATAAGCTGAGGTAAACTAGAACCTCTCTGACAAAAGAGAAAGAAATAGAAAGCATATACACAACCCCACCCCCCACCCCAACCCCCAACTAGACCAACTATTTAAGGACCCCAACAGTAGAACACATTTTGACAGCATGATCACAAACATGATTATCTAAATTCCAGAGCCAGAGAAGCATATATGCAGGGACCAAAAGTCAAACAAAACTAAGATGCAAAAGGTAGCAGATAAGCCTATGACATTAAACTCGACAATGTAAAGTTAATTAAAAATAACGCATCAAAGTCAGCTACAAAGACAACATGACTTGTCAGAATACCGAATTGCTTTACCATTGCAACTATAGCCAAGAAATAATAATAATAATAAAAAAAGAATTCAGACCTGATCTCAGTGCAGTTTGCCGGGATAAGATGAACCCCAAGGCCATATACTGGTTTGATCTTAGACTCTCCAGAAACGCCCATACCATACTTCATGATGCTGGAAGCTGTTGCCTTGGAAGATGGAAGCCAAGCATATTTAACATTTGGATCCCCACGATATCGAGCAGTGATTTCAACCTGTGTCATGAAAAGCTCAAATTGAGCTTCCCTTGTGGTGCTCGAGCCTCGACATATTTCAAAAATATTTGCACTACCAGGTGAACATATCCCCTTAAGAAACATCTCTCTCACAGATTCAGAATCCAGATATGCTGATCCAGATAACACCCTTGCAGCTTTATTTCCCTCCACCTGCTTCTCCTCTCCAAAATTCTCATCAGCTTTCATTCCTCCTGCTCTGATGCAACTATCATCAACTTCTGCATCATAATCTTTCCCTGTGGCTTCATGGTGCACCTGAATTTTTTTAATAAGAGTATTTGACTCCCCACTAGACTCCATCATTTTTGAAATATCTGATCCATTTATTTCAATCTCAACTTGCAACTTGATCTCTTGTGTTCTCTGAGCCTCTTTCTGAACCTCTTCATAGTCAACAAATGTTTCAGGAAAAAAGCAGCTTCCAGCTTCATCAATCCAGGCGATAGGTACCTGCAAACCAGTCTCCAAGTCCAGCAGCACCATGTGCAAGAAGTCAAATACAAATACTTTGCCATTTATCTCCACCTCAGTCGTTGCCTTCTTCACTTGAAGATCTTGTTTAACCTGTGGAAGTATATGGCATGGAAAATCAACCCACTCGCCCTTGTGGTAGAACATCAAACGTTGGGGTAATCCAGTCCTCATAAAATTCAAATAGTATCTCCGTAGCGACTCTTTTGCCTCTTTTGCATGATTAATGCAATCATCAGAGTTGCTTCTTGATTCATCCACTTTCCTCCGCTTGTCAAGCTTGTGGATTGGAGAACCCATCAAGGGAAATGGTAAAACCACGTCAGCAGCTCCTGTAAAACCTTTATCGCGATGAGTGGACCGCTTCCTCTTTAAATCGAGGACAACAGGGCGGCCATTATCCAATACCTTGGCGAATTTTGTTTCCATGTCTACCCACTGGATCAATTCCTAGCCACAGAATTAAAGCCAAAAGTTCAAGTATAATAATCGCATGCAACCCAGTTACGGTTATGTCTCAGAGGAAGTGTGCCATTTATCACAAACCCTGTACAACAATAAGCATCTCAATCAGAACCATATCAATGCCTAACATATATTTCCTATTCTGATTCTCTCACATGATGCATTAACTGACAGAAGGAATAGACAAGTGAATCCATCAACCAAAATTAAAGTCCAAAAAAGAAGTTAACGCAGGACAAAATGATAGATTTCAACTAATATTACTGTATCTAGGCGACACTAAAACTGCAACAGGAAAAAAAAAACCTTCTTCACAATTACACAAGTTCCCTGTCACATAATCAATTTGTTAAATAAATTGAGGAAACGATCTTTTCTCTTCCAGGGCTGTTAAAGAGAAGCAAAAAAAATTCAAGGTAAATTCCACAAACATTCAATCAAGTCAGGAAGAGAGGTTGGATCAGAAGGCATTCTCTATCGTCCCTAAACCAAAGAGGAGACCCAAGATAGCTGTCTTTTTTCCGCTCCCAAGGGGCAGGCACTTGTGTATACTTAAAGATTCATTTTCATGTGAAGACGAGCAAAACACATCATCCTGACATATATCTAGGTGACATGCTTTTTAACACGAACTGCCTAGAGATACACTAATTAGTTGCGAGATATGACCACGAGCATGCCATTGTTAACTGATGTGGAAATTATAACAGTCTTAATTGACCAAAGAAGGCATGACAGCGCAGCCTCAAGATACATACAATGTCTTCCCGGAGTACTTCTTCGGAGTATTTAATGGTAAGATAGACATCATTATTAATTCTCAACTACCCATGAGCATTAGTAGCTCACGCAGATGAGAGGGTGCAAGTATCAAGCGACACGTGAATACATCGAAATCACAAATTTGGGTCATTGTAGAACAGTGTTGTCAATCCCGAATAGCGTCACATAGTGGCCAACCCTAAAAACGCTACAGCAGATAGCGGTAGCGGCGCTATTTCAAATTTAATATAAATAATTAACAAAAAGTCAAGACAACAAGGAAAATAAGGTCATAGCCAAAATCATTAAATCCAAGATAAAAAAACATAATCAAAGTCATTAAATTCAAGATAAAAACATAACCAAGGACATTAAATCGAAGAAATCCCCAATTTACCTATTAAGTTTTTTACTATTCTAAAGGGCAAAAGGGGATTTTTTAAGCTCTTATACAAATAGCGCCGCTATCTTAGCTACAATAGCGGCCACTATTTTCGCAACACTAATGTGTGACACTACGGATGGGTCTGTAGTGGCATATGGCCGCTTCGCGGTGCTATTTCGTTATAGCGCCGCTATTGAGAACACATGTAGAACCATATTAAGAGTAAGACATTAATGTGGCACATGTGTGAACTAGAAATCCATAGGTATTGAGACGGAATGAGCGACAACTTGACTTACATATCACACATCTCTTTGCCTCCTACATTTTATGTCCGAATTAATTTCATATAAATTCAAGTCCCGACACGTGAAAATGATGCACCCACACCCCCACCCTCAAGGCTCAACACATCCCAAACTAAAGTTCTAGAAGTCATTTACCTGGCCATTCCCTGTACATCCAAAATTACGCCGTAACATGATCACGTGTGTAACATAGGACAAATATTAGACACGTAAAGTCGCAACCTTGTGCGATCACCGCACTACCATATCAAACTAAAATCCTTTCTATAAACCACGTAACAGCTTATCAACAACTAACTAAAAAGATGCAGTGGCTCTATCTCCAAATTAATTGCAGGTTTCATCCGTTACGAAACCTGCCCTGCAAGCAATGGATATCCAACCACTCAAACCCACATGAAAAAGATACCAAGTCCATGCACAGCCACACCACTGACATGATGAAAACATTGAAAAATAATAATAATAATAATAACATACTTTCCCATTAAAGAAACAGTCTTTCTTAACCTTCAGCATAACACATATCCAACTGAATTACAAAACAACGCAAAACAGAAGTTCCTAACACATCATCAAAAACTCTTTTCTCCATAAATTGAGAAAAAATTCACACAGGCAGTGGCATAAAAAATAATTAAAAAAACACAGATATGTAACAATAGTTTCTGGTTCTATGGCCCTCCTATAGAACATCAAAACAAAACTTAAAATTAAATTTATTCTTTAATTAAAAACAATAATTCCATCATGCCACAACAATTCCAGCCCAAAATCAAAACTTTAACCAATCACTAGCAAAATTCAAAAGAGTCCTTTTCAGATCAGAAACAGAAAATTAAACATGTCTACACACATACTAAAAAGAAAAACAATTGTACACAGTGGAGGATGCAGTTTCCAGCCATGGGGGTCACATGCCCCCTCAAAAATAATTTAAATGATAGGTTCATACGTGACCTGCACGGCTCTAAGTACTGGATCCGCTACTGATTGTACATATACATAGAAAAAATATATATGGAGATAAAGATCAAACTAGAGTAGTGATGATTTCAACAACGGAAAGATGGATTACACTGAGAATTCGACAAATTGATTGATGTTCTCCTTCGATGTCGTCTGATCTTCGAACCCTAATTTTTTGCCCGTAGGATAGAGGAGTTGAAGTTTCTGACTGGTGAGACCGCCTTTGTGGTGAGATTCTTTTTTCTTTTGTTTTGCTTTTATTTGTCTAGAAAGACATTATGGTTTTGGTGTCGAAATGTCGAAAATGCCCTTCTGTTGTTGTTTTCTGGAAAGAAAATGTTCTCTATGGCGTTATAAATTTGGAAACGTTTACGTGATGACGTGGGAAAAGGGTTTAGGGAGTTGCCGGTAATTAAAATATTGGTCAGACCCTAAGAATCCCAAATACCCTAATAATTTACTTTTTATTTTGGTAGTATATTTTTTATTGTCCTGGTGAATTTCTTCTGTGTTCAAATAAGACTGATTAATCTAAATCGAATAATGTTAGAATTTATTTGAGACTGGTTTTCCCAAGTCACAATAATGTCGTCTCCACTTAATCTAACATGTCTTGGTACTATCTATTTAAGTTTTTTTTTGGAAAACCTACTATCTATTTAAGTTGGTAATATAACTTATTTGGTCCACAGTTTTTAGGGGTTAACATGTTATAGTCTACAAAAAAAAATTTAGCCATTAAGGTCCACAACTATTTTACCGACAACCTTTGTAATTCCGCTGCCATACTTCACCATCTCTTCGGCCATCACATGAACATTGTTTTAGGCTAAAATTGCCACCCACACGGTTTAAAACCTATATAATTCACATGAGAGAAGTTTTGGCAAAATAAAACAAGATTTCCTCGGTGTGGTCTGAGTTTTGGACATTTTAAATTAAAAATATTTTTTTTAAAATATTGAGGAAAATGTTGGATTATTTCCCGCAAAAAAATTAAAATACTCAGATGTGTTTCACGGCTTTTGGAGGGTGTGAGTGACAATTATCCTAAAAACTTGTTCATATGACCCGCACGTGCTTCATTTCGGTCGGAGAGAGTGACAAAGTAGAGTGGCGAGATCATAAAGGTTGCCCTGTAAGTTTTTTATGAACCTTAATAGCTAAAATAAAAGTTTGTGTGTCATATCATGTTGGCCTCCAAAATTTGTAGAGGTTGTTGTCGCTCTGTTTTATAATACTCTTTTCATCACAAAATAAATCTCCATATTTTTATTTTGAGACGTCCAAAATTAAATGTCTAGTTTTTAAATTTAGTTAAATTCCAATGAGTATTCTCCTTTTTAGTCTTAGGATTTGAGAGATTCGCGCAAGTTACCACATTTCAATGTAGGTATCATCCATAGTCCAAACTATCTATATCCATTATGATTCTTTTATTCACTTACCTAAAAAGAAAGAAAAAAAATCCAAATACTATGATTCATTCGCTAACCCGCTCCATCTGAATCGCACTAACGTCTTCGAAAAATTCCGCTCTTGCTTTACCGTTGACTGGCTGACATCATTAGAGACCATGCTCAAAAGCAAGGTTCAAGATGGAATCATACGAGAAGGTGGCAAAGAAACATAAGTAATAATGAATTGTGGTGCTAATGTACGTTAGAATGGGTAAAGAAAACCCGACAATGTTACAAAGAGGATATGAGGCAAGAAAGAATGATAGAGGTAAAGTGGTGGGTCAAGCCTACAATGATAAATATTGGGAGGAAACAAATGTGAGATTAAGGGCAACATCGCGAAAAAAAAAAACATTCTTAATCTAAACATGTTGGTTGTACAAATGAGGTCGGTTGAGTTTGGATAACCTAACTTGATAAAAGGTAAATTTATGACATTAAATAAGTCAACGTTCTTTCTTAAATTTCAAGGAAAGTCAATATGTACATTCAGTGTTAAGTAGACCTAAATCAGTTGGCCTCACATTTAACCCTCAAATGCGTGCCCACGACCATGGATGGTAATTGGGCGGGTAGGGCAGAGACATTGGTCTCCAGCCCAGGCCACGCTCCCTCCATCTGATCCTCATACCCGGTACAACTCCGTCATTGAGGATGTATGTGGATCCCATCCCCGGATTAGGTAGGGGCCATCAGGAATTGGGAAAAATCGGAGATTTTTTCTTTCAAATCTTGATTTTCGGCCAGCTCCGACTATAAAAAGTAAGTGAACTTTTGACAAATATCTGTTAAATATATACCACCTTTAGAAAACACAAAATTGTAAACAAAAAATATTTAATATATGTTAAGCGTAATAACACTATCTAAAAATATACTAGTTTGCTCCCTAAAAAATATAGGGTTACTAAATGTATTAAAAAAATGGAGAAGTCTCCAAAGAGTCTGAGAACTCCCGGCTTTTCCCAAATTTGACTTTTTTTTTTTTGTATTTATAAGTATTTTATGTGTTTTCCTATTTTTATTTAATATTTTATGCGGGACATACGTGACGGGCCGGAGCGGGCTAGGGGATATCATCTTTTCCACCTCCGTCCTCGTCCCCAGATAAAGGGGGGAAATTCATTCCCACCTCCACCTCGCCCCAGATGAGTTGGGTCGGGGTAGGCCTTCGATTCAGTTGAGTCAATTTCCATCCCTACTCACGACAATGTCAAGGATTCGAATCACCTGAGAAGCGATCTAATGTTGTGTGCTCATGTTTGTCCTACAAATATCCCAATTAAATTAGTCGGAAAATTTGTGGATACCATTCACCAAAACATGGACATTCATTTTAGGACGAGGGAGCATGATCAATTTTTTCTCCTCTTACCCAAAAAAGTAAATAGCAAAATACAAATATCGTAACTAAAAAAATAATATTTCTAATATTAAACAGGTTAAATGTACCTTATAATTAAAAAAAATCAAGTCGAGACAGTTTTCTTATTTATTTTTTTATGAAGAAATCTTAACCATAAGGTCAAAGCGACCAGATTCGTATCATATTTTTCCATAATTAAAAAAAATAAAAATAAAATAAAAATACATGGTCCATGAAAATCGTACCAGGTCCTGCCCTCTCCTCTCCCCACTATGTATAATTCTTACCAGAAAATCTGGTAATCTTAGGACACAAGTTTTTGATACAACCACCTCAAACCATGGCATCTTTGAATGTGGCTGCCATTTCCAGAGCTCCTCCATCTACAGTTGCTTTTACTGCCAGCGCCGCAGCTCTTTTTCCGGTCTCCTTTCGCAATCAGCATTTTCATCAGCTTTCTCTCTCTCGGTCGGTAACTTTATTCTTCTGTCAGAAGTTGAATTTATTTACTAGAACGATGAATTAATCTGTTTTTTTTATTGTTCATTCTAACTTGATTAGTTCAGAATCGGCGTTTTATCGGCGGAAATCACCAATTTACCTTTTTCCATGTATAGAATTGTCATTTTTGTTACGGTTATGAGAAAAGTGAGTTTTATGAAATTGATGAAAAAACAAGTGTTTGAAGAATCGTGTGCCGGAAAATGGAAAATTCTATCCTAGGACCTAGACTTACTCCATTAGTCCTGCCCCCGCTCTCTCCTTACATGTTTCAGTAAGTCCTACTTGCACAAGTAGAGCGGCTGATGAGTAAATTATATTTGCAATTGCGAGAAGATTGTGGGGCCAGAACCAGCAGAGTTGGTCTAGAATAAATTTTTCCTTGCCCAACATCCAGATCATGGTATATATTTAGTGTTAGCAAGTTTTGTTGGTATGTATAGCAGCAACAGTTTGTGAATGGATTAAGATTGACTGATTGAGTAGTTAATTTTATGCACCGAGTTTCCTGAATCCTGTGTTAGTGTTTAACTTGTAGATTATGTTTAATATGATGACGAATAAGCTTTTGGTGATTGTGAGGAACGCGGAAGTATCCAATTTGAGTGACATTGGTGTGGCATCAGTACCATTCTTTTTACTCCATACATATCTAGGTTAAAGATGGATCTCCTTGCATCTCGTTCCCATAAGTATTTTTTCCAAGAGGATCAATAGCGGTTCCCCTCTTGCCCTCCTTAGTGACTCAAACCGCTGACCTATCGGTTGGAGGGGAAGTGTCTTACTGCTTGAGCTGCACTTCGTTGTCTGGATAAGGACATATAGGTTATGATAATCAGGTCACAAACTAAGGATGTTAACTTATTGCTAAGAAACAAAGGTTATTTCTTTTTCCTAAATTGGAAAAAAAGAAAGAAAAAGAAATCTGTTATCTTTTAATGGAATTTGCAAAGATCAAAGAAAAGAAAGGGAATACTACAAAATGTGCTAATATTGGTAGAACGTATGGTTGTTAGCTCATAGACAGTTGGCTATTGCAATCGAAGAACTTGAACAAAAGACTTGTTAGGTCCTAGGTCTATGAGTAGTTAATTTAGAAAATATTTAAGAGCAATATGCCTAATATGTATATCATGAAATAATGCCCACTTATCCATGAACGTAACAGCTAAAATGAGGAGGAAAGGAAACTAACAAAATAGATAGGAAAAATTGAAAGAACGTGAATGTCAATCTAAAGGGATATGAGCTCCACTTATCCATTCACACTGTGAAAGTATGAATCCTCAACCTAATAGCGCCTTACGAGATCACACCACTCTTTACTTGTTCCAGGTTTGTTTTTATTATGAGTGCAACCAATTGCTTGTCCTCTCTACTAAAAGTATATAAAGATGATGCAATTGGAAGGTCGTACGTTATGTCTCCTAGTATAGAGACTGTGGGTTGGGGGGGGGGGGTAACCAAATGCAGAAGGAACAGCTCTTAAGGCTTTCAAAATTGTGAAGATAATCCTTTGGAGGTTTTCCGTTTGTGGGACATGTTCCACGAAGTACAACTACATGGCCGAGGGGCTCAAAATTACAAATACGTAAATATGCTGAGCAGTAATTTTTGGAAAAGGAAAAATTTCCTTCTGTCCTCTCTATAATTAACTTCAATGTCATATATATATATATATATATATATATATATATATATATATATATATATATATATATGTACAGATGAAGTTTATTACGGTTCTTCATGCATGGATTATGTCCTGTAAGTTATCATGATCTCGAAAAGGCTGAACTTAATGGAAAAAATCTTTCTGATTTTGGATGTCCCCACTGAATTATTGTTGTTTCTTGTATGTAGGACAAATCAGAAACATACACTATCTCCATGTGTTGATTGTATTAATCAGAATAACCGTTCAGTAGCTAATGTAAACAGTATCAATAAGCAATTATTGCAGATGGTTTGAAAAGTCTGTTGCTTCTTTGACATTCTAATTGAAGCTAACATGTTGTGTTTGGTATATTCATTCTCTTCTCTTTCTTTTGTTCCTTTTCCTTTTTTGTTTTCTGTGTGCTGCTCATTCTCTTCTTTTTTCCCATTTTCTTCGGGAGGTTTTTTTTTATGGGTAGGGGGGTTTCATGAGGTCTAATAATTTGCTTGTTCTTGAAATTCTTCTTTGGAGTTTATTATTTTCTTTATACAATCTTTTTAGTGATTTGAGACTGATGTTGATAACTTGCTCTTTCGCTGCTTGTAGCTCCTGCAGAATCGGTATCAGGTGTAGTTATGCTGGTGGTAGTGTAACGGAGGTGGACACATATTCTGGTACAATTGACGTTAATGCAGAGATTAAGGCTGAACGAGTATGACTATGGGGCAAATCTCTTGTGATTTTCCTTTACATCACAAGTTATATTCACTCTTTAAGTTTTGTAAGTGAATTTATCTTACCTTTTCCCTTTTTTTCCAGATTGTGGTATTAGGAGGTAGTGGTTTTGTTGGTTCAGCCATATGCAAAGCTTCTGTTTCCAAGGGTATTGAGGTCGTAAGTCTTAGCAGGTATAATATTTTTCTATCCATACATTTCAGTTTCTGTCACTGACTTCTTTAATTGTGGTGAACTATCTTAAGTTGTTATGTGACGATTGGGTTCCAATTGAGCAACTTCACTGCAAGTCTTCTTTCTTATATATATTGAGTACATTATTCTCTGTGGAGAAACAATTCTAAAATTCAATGAATTATAACAGGTCAGGACGTCCTTCTAGCTCAGATTCATGGGTAGATCAAGTCACATGGAAGTCAGGCAGGTTCATCTTTCTTTCATACTTCAGGAAGACTTTTATTGTTTTGTCAATATTTTAGGAAATTATCTAGGTTTTCATTTCTGGAGCATTCTATAAATGAAAGTTTACCCAAAATTTTATCATGGATTGTTTTCCTGTTAATGAGATTATGATAACATGTGTTTTCCAGAAATGTACCTTTGTACTCAACTGAAACGAAATAGGAAACAATAAGTTTATTTCAAGCCTTAGAAACAAATTGCATTCTTTAGTATCGGTTTACAGTTTACGTAAAGTGGTTGGTGATGAGCAGAGTTTATTTGATTTTTTTGCATGGAAACTTTTTTCTCATCACTTTGAATGCATGAATGCATGGTTGTCAGAGATTGGGCATATTGCTAGTTCTGAAAAATGCATAATAGAAAATATGTTTGATAGGGCTAACGCTCCTTCCACTGGCGCCAGGATTTAAGTTTTGGGGGGGGGGGGGGTGTAGTAGAAAAAATTGAAAATTCTTGGGGGGCCCTTCTATGCTACGCCACTGGCTCCTTCACAACCTCGTGATGAAAGCTTGATGCAACTCCCATTTCCTTCTCTATGCCAACTAAGATAGAGGGTGAAAGAAATCAGCTGCCATCCTCATTTGGGGGATCAGGGATTGGTTTAGATGGTCGTTGATTGTGAGAAAGTCTAGTCAGGTAAGGAGTTAAGGACTCCTCAAATGTGGGCTACATGTCTCAAGTGAACTTGGATAAGATACATTCCATGAACAAGCATGTCCAAAATTCTCACCAATATCTCAACTTTCAAGAAATAATATTCCTGTTATTCAAATATTAGTTGTCTACTGAGAGCACTATTTGTCTTTACCAATTTGAGAACTAAATCCTAGAGAACTTAATGAGCTTCATCTTCAACATGCATGAGGTATAATCCTCATCAGGGACGAAGCCAGGAATTTGGTGTTAGGGGGGCGAAACTGATAAAATTCTTGGGGGCAATAAAAAAGGCAAAAAAAAATTCTTTGGGTGGTGGGGAAACTGATAAAATTTTCCAAAATACACATAAAATTTCGATAAATAGTAGTATTTTTAAAAATCTTGCCCCCGCCCCCTGTCTTCGTCCCTGATCCTCATTAACTATGCATTTTGTATGGTCCATTAGACACCCTAAATTTGCATAATAGATTTGAGGTTCTTAAAAGCTCTTACAAAGATGAGAGGGCTATTCATAGTGTAGATATAATTGTAAACCAAATGGATCAGGTCCTTGCCATGCAGAAGTCAAGAAACACTATGCAAAAGAAATAGAGAGTAGATGATGTTGGATGATAAAAGATCATAGGTATTCAAGCAAATGTGTAATTTAGTACCCAATGGCCAAAGACTTGCTTGGGTGCTCACATCCTTGTTGATGGTGGGCTTCGTTTTCTTTTTATTCTCTATGTGGTTCATCTTCTGCCCGACTCTATTGTAGCACTACTAATATATAGAATTGTATCTGAGCAGCTCTGCTGCATATTAGATATGCTTTTAGAAATTCACTTCCTAGCATGCAACGTTCATTCCACAAGGACGGGTCACTTTGGCATGGGGCGGTCCTTGTGGGACTTGGCCCACGACACTCTCACATGAGTTGAGGTGGAGTCTACCTGCAAAGTAGGTCCCACCTCAACTCATGTGAGATGGCTGTGGTACCAGTCCCACAAGGACCGCCATATATTAGAATTTTCCCACAAGGACATTGTTAAAGTTGATTGAATACTTTCTGCTATGAGTTTGTTTATGCAGGGATTTTGAGATTGAGGTCAGATACATTTTATTGTGCCCACTTGTGTTCACACGTCAAACAGGCTTTAGTTTGCGCATTCGCATAGGGATTATGCTCAGATCTCCATTTTGGCATTGTTTAGATTATTTGTTATGTATTGCAGGTGATGTATTCTACGCTAATTGGGAAGAAGTGCTTGCTGGGGCCACTGCAGTTGTTTCAACACTTGGAGGTTTTGGCAGTGAGGAACAAATGCAAAGGATTAATGGCGAGGCTAACGTTGTGGCAGTAAATGCTTCTAAAGACTTTGGTAAGAACTATTAACATATCCGTTGTTAAGACATTTATTAATTTAAAATCCTTAAAGAGTGCTTGTTATCATCCTTATTTGAGATGTTGCCTGATTTTTAGCTTTTCTTTCCAACACAGGAATTCCCAAATTTGTCTTGATATCAGTGCATGATTATAATCTGCCTTCATTTCTGCTTTCATCTGGGTACTTCACTGGGAAGAGAAAAGCAGAATCTGAGGTTCTTTCAAAATATCCCAACTCAGGTACTTTTCTTTGTAACTCTTCTACTCCCTGTTATGTTATGACAAGGGCAAAATTTAAAAGCATGGTAGATGGTTCAACGAGGTTGATAGGCTAGTCATACGCTATAGCTTTTGCTTTCATAACCGTATTTATCATTCCTGTCATGGAATTAGGGAAATAGAAATACGACTCGAGTTTGGCAATGTATAAAAAACTTCGTAAGGCTTCCTACATATTTGCTTGGTGGATGAGCTTGATGGAATTTTTATGTAGTGCATTACTGCAATCATGTACTTGGTTCTGACTTCTGAACTCTATCTGGAAAAGTTTTTTAGTTCAGCTCTCGTAAATTTTATTTTATTTTCCTTTACTGAAACAGGTGTGGTTCTGAGACCAGGTTTTATATATGGAAAGAGGAGAGTTGATGGCTTTGAGATCCCTCTCGATTTGGTAGGGGAACCACTTGAGAAACTTCTACAGGCTGTAGAAAACTTCACAAAGCCTTTGAACTCTCTGCCAGGTTCTGATTTACTTTTGGCTCCGCCTGTAAGCGTTAATGACGTTGCTTATGCTGTGGTAAATGCTGTAAGAGATGATGATTTCTTCGGAATTTTTACCATCCAGCAAATAAAGGAAGCAGCAGCAGCAGTTAGAGCTTGAAGAGAACATAAATAATAGATATAAAATTCCCCCTGTTAAACTTGCTTAGCATATAATATATATGTATTCTTCAGCTGCTATAAAATGGATGAAATTGTAGAATGAATTTCACCACAAAATTAAAACATTAACCTAAAGAAATAAGAGAACTAGAGAGATAGTAGAAGAGATTCTCTTATTATTTTGTGTATGTCCCTTTACAAAATACCAATGCCCTCTGTCTCTCTCTGTGTGTGTGTGTATATATATATATATCAAAGAAGTAGGTTATGAACTCCTTTATAAAGGGTGGATCATGGACATTAATAGATAGGTTACATACTCCTTCCAACTCCTCTATCAATGAGTAGTTAAGGAATTCTTAAAGTTGGGGATTATGAAATTCATAAGGACTCCATTAATAAATATTGCATAACATTTCATCTTGGAGTTCTTACCCTAAATAATATACCTCGTTAAAAATCAATTTAAAAAAAAAATTGAGTACATCCTTTTTTTTTTACATTTTACTCCTCTATTAACAAGATCATTTAAGATTCTTGTATCGATACATACTATTCTTATAAATCAACTTCTTAAAAGTTGAAGTGAGAAATTTTGAGTGAATAAATTGTTTGAATTATCACACTTGATCATTGCGCATCAATTTCACATATCTCATAAAAGAAAATGTAGTGAAATGTTGATTTTGTCATCTCCTTCAAGATATCTTCAATTTCTATCACTACTCAATAATATAATTGCTAATCATTCCTTAGAATGTATAATAAAGCTATAGCTGGGATATAATCAGTATTAGATTTTACACATTCTTAATCAACCGTGTAATTTGTTATTTCTTCAATCTAAAACGAAGAAATGGTGGTCGTGACAAATTGGCATACTTTGTGTGGATTATATCGAGTTGAACAGGTAGAGTCTTTCACATTCTCTAGTTGTCGCAAGGTTCTTGTGAGTAGTCAAGTCCTGGTATTGAGTTCTTGTACTGCTGATATTCACATCCTGAATGAACTGCAAAATTTTGTGATGTTGTTATGCACTAAAACCAACATGAGCAAATGTAGGCGTTGTTAGGTTATGGAGTATGAGATACTGAGAAAACGGACCTTGTTAGTCAGATGTTTTGGGATTTTCTGTTAATGGGCCGCAATTATAGTTTCATCTCTTCTTAAAAATAGCATACCTATGTAACATGGATATTGTATCCCGACATAGTAAAAATTCATAGCCTGACAGCGCCATCAGACGTATTTAATTCCTTAACTAATTGAGTTAACAATTTATTGTGTAAAAGCTTTATTATTTTCGATCTCGTTTTCTCTCCCCATTATTACTGTTTATTTCCTAACAGATGTCCCATTAGGTAAAATACCCCACTCAATTGACCACAAGTGCATGGAGGTAGGGGTCGTATCATTAAAAATTCATCCTACAAGTTTTTTTTGAGATGGATGTGTGTATTTGGATTGACTTTTGATTTGAAATTTTTTGTCTTGAAATTGAAAAAGTGAAGTGTTTGTGAGAGGATATGTAGGCCGAATAACAAATTTTGTGTTAAAAAATGTGCAAAAATTGGTGCCCAAATGCACTATAGCTGATAAACTTAGAAACCTTTTATACTTAAACTCATTTGGAGCAAAACCAAGTTGCAGATGATCATCTGGTGCTGAGAGATTAAATTTCATGTGTGGTCCTCAAAATTTCTTGAAATTATATTTTTGACCCTTCAACTCTTTTGTGTCGTGTATTGGCCCTTCAACTCATCTGAAGGTATAACGTTTGCCCCTCAACTCATCTGGGCTTCCCGAAATACCCCGAGTTCGGTCACATGATGGGTTCTGCCAATTTCTTGCCCTTCAAGTCATCTGGGCTTCTTGAAATACCCTGAGTTCGGTCGTATGATGGGTTCCACAAATTTCTTACAGAAGGGTAAACATTATACGTTCAGAAGAAGAGTTGAAGGGCCAATACTAGACACGAAGAGTTGAAGGGCCAATACCAGACATTCGTGGAAGAGTTGAAGAGTTGAAGGGCCAAACTCAAAATTTCAGGAACGTTTGAGGGCCACACGGGCGATTTACCCATTTGATTATAAGGGTTTTGTAGTTATCAGTGTATTTCAGCAGCGACTACTCAGAGCATTGACGAATCTTACCGGAGACTGAGAGTGAAGATACAAAAATGGCGAGATCGTCGGTAACGAAGAACAGTGAGAGCTTTCTGGCTCTCTTCTACTCTCTCCGATCTGCTTACGCCGCTACCCCAACCAATCTCAAGGTCTTCTTCTCCATCCACCCTCTTCATAATTCCTACATTTGTGTAATTTTGAATGCTAATTATACCAAGTTTTCAATTTTAATCCTGTTTTTCTGTTTTCTCAGATCATCGATCTGTACATTATTTTTGCTGTCGTCACTGCTCTAATTCAGGTACTTCAATTATCCCTCAGCTGTAATTTATAGGGGTCACTCAATCATAGACGGTCCTTATGCCCCACAGCCCCTCACGTGAATTGAGTGGAACCCACGTCTGAAGGTAGTCCCACCAAGACAGTCATAGGATTGAATTTTCCAATGTATAGAGGCTAATTTGTTCTTTTCATGGACATGTGCCGTCAATCTTTGCTGTTCTCTGTTAAAATTGATAGATTCTTGATTGATGAACTTGAGCTTTCACTGGCTGCTCTGATCGATAAAACTGGGGAAAATGTGTTGTGATTTGCTGGAATTTCAATGATTAGGAGGTTTATAGGCTTATTTTAGGTGTTGTACTATAACTTGTTAACTGTGATTAACTTAAGTTTTATTGCTATTGAGTGTTCATGATGCAAGATATCATTTTGGTTTTTCTCCGACTATGATGATTTAGGGAGAATAAGTCGTGTTGAATGGTTTATTATTTGTTCCATTGTGGCATAATGTCTAGCAATTGTTTTGATTGGATACGGTAAAAGGTTATTAGCGTGATAGATTTTAAGGAAGGTTAATAATCTGATCTTTGTGATTATCTGGGAAGGTTGAATAATGGTGTAGAATGAATTCGTTTAGAAGCTGGAATCGGAAAAAATGCAATATTTTCAACATAAGCTTCCGCGTAACCACTTGTTAGACGCAACGCAATCCAATGGATTCTTGATATTGTTGAGGAACTTTTAGCCTTGTAGGTGTTGCAGATTGTTGAAATATAAAGTCCCACATCGAGTGCCTAAGGAAGATCCGAATAACTTATAAGCTCATGGGTTTAACACCTCTCCTTGCCAATTGATTTTGAGAGGATATGGAGGCTCATGAGCTAATTTTCACATGGTATTATAGCAGACCCTTAGGCGAGATGTGTGGGCTCTTTGTCCCCGTTTGGCCCAAGTAGGGCGCCGGGCTGAATTTGACTCCACCTCGATGTGAGGGGGAGTGTTGAAATATAAAGTCCCACATCGAGTGCCTAAGGAAGATCCGAATAACTTATAAGCTCATGGGTTTAATACCTCTCCTTGCCAATTGGTTTTGAGATGATACGGAGGCCCATGAGCTAATTTTCACACAGATTAACTTGACTTTCAACATTCTCCTTCGGTGTTTAATTTACATCCTTTTGTACCAAATTGACAAAATCTCCTTTTTCCTTTGAACTCTTTATAAAATTTTAAATGGCCATGGCTGTAGTTCCTCTACCAAGAAGAATCTAGTGAATCAGTTCAATCGTTTTGTGAAAGTTATATTGAACTGAGATTTTGGTATTAAGAATTAAGGGTAAATAAGAAATTTCGATATCTTAAATGTTCTCTAGAATCATTGTGTTGGACTTTTTTTATTCTTGAACATGGAATTTATGTCGAAATTAATCTTTAGTCTTTGAAGAATTGGTTATGGAGATTCAGAGTTCAGACTACAACGGTGAAACAATATTTCTGTTGAAGGAGATCTAAAACGGAGATGAGGAAGCAATTCAAAATTTTATGTTATTTGGCAGTAGGAAATTTTGTGTAGTTCTCTCCCCACCCACCAAAAAAAAAAAAAATTTGTGTACTAAGGGCATCTTTGGGTTTCTACATTTTTCTTGTGGACAATGTTGTCAGTTGACTGACATTAGGGCTTAATTATGTTTGCAATAACCTGGAAGAGTTTTTTTTTTTTGTAGATTTGCGAAACCTTGGGATGTATTGGTATTTTGGATGAACCTTAGGAGGCTAAATGTAATTAAGCCTAGATTTTATTCATCAAGCGTATCACATGGATCATGGAAATGATTGTGAGGGCATCTTAGATAATCTCAAAGGAATCTCAGTGCATTCACCATCCAGATTCTAAAATTTTCACTCTGGTTATACTTGATTAAGCTGTAACTTGGAACAATATGAAGATGGCGCTCATAGAAAGTGGGAAATGTTGTGGTTTTGTTCTTTTCTGGGTGGGTTCGATGGCTAGTTGATTTAATTGAACCAAATTTATGTTTGTTTTACCTTACTCCAAGTCTTATGCAACAATATTGCTATCAAACTCCTTAGTACTTGAAAGAAGAAAAGTATTTGAACTGGAATACAGGATTGTTAAACTGTACTAGTTGCCCGCATTTGAAATCATAGGGTAATCTGTATGAAGGTTATTCTTAAAGTTCACTCGAAGAGTCATCATCAGCTCTCGAGCTTTTAAAATGTTGGAGTGATGACCTAAATTTGTCAAGCCACCCATGTTTGAAGGTCCTTCTTTTCATTGATCTGGTTTGCTTGCTTGCTTTTTTCCCTATCCTAGATGTTGATTTGTGTGCAATGTGGGATATTCTGTGAGCACTGAGAAACAACGCTCTTCTTTGAAGTTAATGCAAAAGCATATATGGAATTGATTAGAAAAATTTGAACGACTCAAAATGATTTGTATCTCCCACATTGACCATGCCGAAGGTTTGTGGTAACAAAACATTAAGCTAAGAATTATCACAGGATTTGAATTTGCTCCTTAGAGCAACCCCTACACCCCCTCTCTCTGTCACATCACCGCCCTTTCCCCTTTGACACTAACAACAAGCCCTTTCGATTATGTGGAATTACATATGTTTACAAGCTTAAAACCTCCAAGTAGTTAAATCCTTGCTCTCTTGTCTGATTGACAGGTAGTATACATGGGTGTTGTTGGATCATTTCCCTTCAATTCATTTCTCTCAGGAGTACTTTCTTGTATTGGCACAGCAGTCCTGGCTGGTAAGCAATTTTAACTACTTGGCTGGCTACTGAATTTATCCTAATTTTGGGGAACCAAAGTTTCTAGACTAATTTTGTCTGCTTTCTTCTTCTGTAGTTTGCCTCCGAATCCAAGTGAACAAGGATAACAAGGAGTTTAAGGTAAGATTTTCATTGCAACAAATGTTTATTCCTTGATCCTTTTTTCCTCCTCTTTTTTCCCCATATATACTCGGGGCAGTGAAATATGTAACTTAAACGTATATAACTCAGTAAGAAGAAAGAAAATGGACAAGAAAGGTACAGATTCTGGTCACTGATTTCTTCAGTTATCCCTTCAGTGCAAGATATTCCCATATGGATAAGTGAGAAATATGAGTTTTCTCTGAGAAAATGGTTAATGATGCCTGACCTATGTGGAAGAATCACGATCAGATATCTCAATCATTTATGTTGGTAATTTTTTTTGCTTATTAATGACATGTTTCTATCTAATGGCAGGATTTACCTCCAGAACGTGCCTTTGCAGATTTCGTTCTCTGTAACCTTGTGCTGCATTTGGTGATCATGAATTTCCTTGGATAAGCTGAATAATTTTGAAGCAGATGAACATTTCCTCCTCAGAATGTTATTTAAGATGCAAATGAAACAAGAACTAGTTTCTCATTTTCCTGTCTTAGACTTTAAAAGCTCACATGTAGAGGGTTTCAAGTGCCGAGGCGTTTGAGATTTTTCTCTGCATCGGTAAGTGTTTAATTTCTGAGAACATATTTGTGTAAGAACTAGAAAATTATAGATGATGTTGCAGCAATGGTTCTAGAATTTCTTTGCTCGTCTTTCTAACTGGATTTTTTTTTTCCTGCTATGTGGGATGACATATCTGTTTTGATCAAAACCAGGTTCAGGAGTAAGATGTGAAATAGTTTCATTTTATGGGATAGTTTGTTCGAACTTTAGACCAAATGATTTGATGATGATGATAAAATAAAAAAAATTCAATGGGAAATTGAGTGATTTTAAGCCAAATGCTTTGTTCGAATTTCATTTTTGCACCATTTTTGGTTCATTTTTCAATAGAAAATTTTACTTTGGGTTCCATAGATTCTCTATCCCAGGGATTTCACAATACTCCACTTATATCCCTTTTTAATCCATTGACTGTGGGAAAACTGAATCAACACAAGGTGGACCACTCAAGATCTCACTTATGGGTTTGCACAATAACCACCAACACGACAAGATCAATAAGAGCCACAACCTACAAATGTGGATCACCTAATGTCTCACTTACGGGTTTAAATCTCGTCCAAGGTCACATTTATGGAGAGATCTAACACACACAAGTCTTGTTGGAGGCAGATATGGTAACACTCTTAAATGATCACACTACGTGTTATAAATATTATAATAAAAGGCATAATATGAAAAAAAATATGTTCACTTCACAAGGTCATTGCCTGACAAAATTCAAGACGAAAAGCCATTTCAAGAAGCGAATATAAATAGAAGACAACGAGAAGATTAAAAACTTAAAATTTTGATGGACATATTGTCAACATGAAATTTTGTTTGTAATGTTACCTTTTTTTTTGCTAAGTGTTTGTAATGTTACTTTAATGGTGAGTTTTTATTAAAAAATCTCTCATTGCTTGGTCACATATATTGACATGTTAAAAATTATATAGGTTTCTTTCGTGCCATAAAAAAAATAACAAATCTTATTATATGAGAATGTTTGCTTACAATGAGAATTTTTTTTCTTGTCAAAGAGGCCGCACCCCAATGGGGCAAGCCTCGACTCGTGACCGAGAGGTCCTGAGTTCGACACCCTCCCCATATATGGGGCAAGCTTAAAATATCTCCCTTTCTAGGACTATCTCCTCCTCGTGTGAGGCAGTTCTCTCTCCCCTTCGTGGGCAATCGTTCAGCCGGACTTCAAAAAAAAAAATGAGAAATTTTTAATATTTGGAGACAACAATGTGGTCCAACAATTATTTATTTGAGTGATTAAAGTTAGGCCAGAGATCAACTTCTGTAGACTCCATTCTTTAAATTTAAACTCTTACATGAATATTTTCTGGTAAAAAATTGATTTTGGTAATGAAAGACTGTTGAAACTTGATGATTGTTTATTATTAAAGTTATAAAGGATAAATTTTACTGGGAAAAAAAATACCTAAGAGATAAAATTTTATTACAGTTTTACTTGAGAAAATGTTTAAAAAATCAATTTACCTCATAAATAATAAGCGTTTGAGATTCAACTATCCCATTCAAATCACTCTTCCAAACTGCAATAAAGTTTGGAAGGGCACCACAATCATCGATTGCCGTAATTGCTTATTTCACACTCCTAATACTAATAATTATTTAAGGTATTATTATCGTCATCGGTTGAAATCTGAAATATTAAGGTATTTGACCAGTTTAACCCGGTTAAAATCTGAATAATATTTTGGCCAAATCAACATAAATTTTTGTAAATATACAACATATTATATCTCTTCTGTTCTTGTCATAAATCAAAATTTCAAAATTTTTATTAAAAAAAATTATACTCTCAATATTTAGTCGAGAGATTACAAATCTTACCATTTGAATAAAGCTTCACTACCAAAATGTTCATATTTTAGTTATTACAGTGTAAAACTATAAACAAGACAACTTATTTAAGAAATAGCAACAATTGAGGGTTAAGAGATTTGAATTTCAAATCATTCAATTTCATGAATGCACCAGCAGCTACCATAGTACTACAACATATCCAAACAAAGTATAATATAATTAACCTCAAACTAAACAAATCATTAAACAAACCTATGTTTAGGTGGACCTCATGTGTGCTTATATAGAGAGAAAAGACAAGGAACTGTTTGCTTAGCACTGTTCCCATCTTTTCTAGATGTTTGTTTCATATGTAAGGGGAAGATCACTAGCACTTTCCCCCACTCATTTTCCCATTTGTTAATTCTAATAAAAGCAGCAAAAACAACTTTGTTTATGTACTTAGCAAAAAAAAACTTTGTTTATGTTTTTTTTTCTTTGAGAATTACTACAAGCAGGAACGAAGTCAGAATTTTTAGATTTGAGCAAAAAACTGCAACAATATGTCGAATTACATATAAAAACATCAAAAACAGTATTAAGGGCGAATTTGATCAAATATTCCGAACTACATTTAAAATTTATTATATCTAATAAATTTTTTAAAAAAAGGCGAGTGGAGGAAGGTGACTACCCCACCCGCCCCTATCTTCGTCCATGACTACAACATGAGAAAATTCAAATAATTAAAGAAAAAATCATATAGGTAAGGCTAATTTTGGCCATCCCATTTTTTAAAATAAATTATTGGTTAATTTGTGTAACGTTGGCATTGCATGCAGCATGCACGAGCTTGTAGAATCATATCACATTCTAATGCAGACCAACATTTTATAATTTTATTTCTTTTGAAAAAAGTGAAGCTAATAGAGATGTCATCACATAGAATACATTGGCAAATAATCCTCGGTCCCCGTTATGTGTCCCGTTTTGTATCTCCACAAATAAATATTTACTGCGTGTTTATTTTTTCTCTACGAGTTCCACTATTTTTTTTTATTTCTTTTATGTTATAATTTTTTAATTAAAAAATTAATACATGTCAATTTTTATTGGTGGGAATAAGGAATGAGACATCGAGTGGGGACAGATGATTCTTAGCCGAATACATTACTCCCTTAATTTTAAAGTATCTTTCAAAATAGAAGCTATTTTAAGGAAGATTCTTGACTGATTCTCCTCAAATAATAGAAAATGAGAGAGTGATATTTATATGTGAAAATAATTTTAAAAAGGAAATCTTTAAAGTTCGTAAAAAGCCAAATAATTTGATTTTCCCATTTGTTAATTCATATGGGGTTTTTTTTTTGGATCTTTCTTTTTTCTTTGAAGTGTAAGGAAACAATACTTTGCTAAATTGAGTGAGATATCAGAAATACTTTTTATTTATTTTTTCTTAATATCAGGAAGACTTTGATAGCATAAGCATAATAAATGATTGAAGTTATATATTTATCCGTACTTGAGAGTTCCATTCTTTCAATAGTTTGTCCTGCATATCTGAATTTGCTTTAATTAAATTAAGGGTAGTACGGAAATGTTCACATAAAAGGATCAACTATTGAGATAGAAAAAAATGAATACGTGATAAAAAATTTATTCATGGGACAATGAACAACATACAGAATGGAAACAGAGTATTTTTTTTGCCCATTATGAGAGCAGGCTTGCAGGAGAGTGAACCTTAAGACCTGCTATTGTTTTAATTTGGAAGCAATCACGCTAATCTTTCTTGACAAATTACACTACTCTTCTTTGTCGATAGGAGAACTTTTATTTGCTACTTAATTCGGATAGGGAAGGGGTGAGGGGGTGTCGAACCTGGGACCTCACGGTCCCCGGTCGAGTGCTCCCCCACTGAGACAGCCACTCTCATGACTTTTATTTGCTACTTAAAACATGCACTTCTTTGTTACTTAAAATGCCTTGAGAAATTGTTGCAGGGTTCGGTCTACTTGGAGATTCTTGATCGATCCTATTGACAATAGCAACTTTTTTGCTACGCGAAGCACTGTGGAGTGGATTAATACTGGAAAATTTCAAAGTAGAGCCATTCTTGTGTAGGATTGTTTCCACAATTTTTTCACATGAATTGAGACATGATTTACTTTACAGACAGTAGGGACACAAACAAAGTCCTTAATTCTGATTATATGTTTGTCTTGTAGCAGCAACACAGTACAATTTAGCTGATGAGTAGTTTCTGAGCATAGAGAGATAGAGAGAGTGACACATTGTTATTATGTTATTTGACTTCCCCACTCTCCATCTGACACGCTCCTTATTCATTATCATTATTTTTTTTGCTAAATTCCTTATTCATTATCATCACCCTCCAAAACTTGATCAGTTCTGTTGTGGACCTGGCCTACCAAGTGGTCATGGACTACTTGATCCACATTCAGCCACATTACAGTTTTGATTAAAATAATAAAAATATTTTCCCTTTTGGTGCATTGTTTGAGGCGTTTTTATTATTTTTTTAATCAAAAGAGGGGATGTGATTGATTGTGAACCAAAGTGATCTATGTTTCCACTTTGTAGGTCAGGTCTATATCGAATTTTTCCCCAAAACTTGATCCTTTTCTTGATTTCTCCCTTCCCCCTCCACTTATTTTTCATCTCGATTACAAACGCCTTAAATTATATATATATATATATATATATATATATATATATGTATATATATAATTTTTTAAATTATCGAATGTAAAATTTAACAATTATATATTAATATACTCTCAATACTCTCAATACACGTTAAACAAATATGTCTTTAATGAATACCAATATTTATTAGTTAAGAGCTTAATATGTATTGTTGGGAGACATATTTTAACTAATAGATAATGTGAAAAATTTAATAATTTTTTTTTGAAAAACAATCTTAACTGTCAAATTTTATATTTTGTTGGAAATTTTTTTCTATAGTCACTTGAGTTGTACCGACTAATTCCAGTTCAACACACACTAGCACAAACTACACCCCACCCCACCCCAAAACCTCCGCCTTTCCTCCCCTGTTTTCCACCACCCTCTGAATCTCCTACACATACAACAGAAACAGAGCTACCCTTCTCTACCCCCCAAGTCCAAGAACCCCTTTTTTTCCCTAAGCATCTTAACCTTCTTCAAGATTCCATCTTTCCTCAAAATCTACCATACTTGAACAAAATTGAAGCAACCCTTTTCAAGTTCACATGCATTTATGAGTTGGGTTTGCAAGAAAAGTAGTCATTTTGGTAAAAATAATCATGGGGTGTCTTATATCTCAACTGGCAGCAAAGTTTGCATTCTTTCCTCCATCTCCAGCTACATATCAGGTTAAGAAGAGAGAAGACGGTGTCCATGGGAAGCTAATAGCTGTCTCTACGACGTCGTCTATGACCATTTCTGATGACCCTTCTCTTGATGTTCTCTTCCTGAAAACAAAAAGGGGAAACAAGATTGTAGCTTTTTACTTAAAGAACCCTTATGCTAGACTCACTCTTCTCTATTCTCATGGCAATGCTGCTGATCTTGGCCAACTTTATGACCTCTTTCTTCAGCTTAAAGCTAATCTCAGAGTCAACATCATGGGGTATTTTCAATTTCTTTTTTTCCTTTTTTTTTGTTATTGTTTCGAGTCAGAAGTATTACACTAGACTTTATTTTATTTTATTTTTTAAATTGATTCATTCAAAGATGTGTTTGGTAGATTTTGTGCGTCTTTTCTTGCATGATACAGTGGAATTTTTTGTTTTAGCTTTTTTGGGATCTTTCTTTTTGCCTTTTTTCTCTGTTATGGGTTTTTGTTTATTAGCTTAATTTGTTGCTTTTGGGGAGTTAGATGGATGGTGGGTCTCATTGATTTACCCATGCGTGTCTGAGAGGGATCTTTAATCTTTTTACATTCAACTTTCATGGTGTTTGTGGTAAAGGTCACTTTTTTAGTTTTTTTTTAACCTTTTCTCTTGAAAGGTTTGATTTTTTGGTCTTTTATCTACTTGATTCTCTTGATGGGTTTTTAGGAAAGTTTTGCCTTTTTTTGCTTGCATTCTTGAAAATTTTCTGTTTTAAGTTCTTGTTTTTTTATGAGACAAATTTCCTATTTTGTTTTGTAAACTTTAATTGGTTTCTATATTATAATAAGAAATTAGATTTTTTATTTATTATAATCGGGGGGATGGGTGCCTTTCATTTCGATTCGGAAGTGTTAAAGCCAACTACGCTAGCCTTCTTGACAAATAAGATTTATGTTCTTGTTGTTACTTAAAGTCTTTCCTTTTGCCACTCTTTTCATGTCTTTTGTTTTTCTTGTTGTTTGTTGAACTGAGCATCATTTTTGGGACCAAATGGAACGAAAAAAGTAAATAGAAATTTTACTGTTTTGTGTTCATTGAGACATTGTGAATTGTGAATTTGATCTCTTTGGATATTGTGCTGATGTTGGGACTGTGAAAGTTATCTTTTTACTGTGTCCATGTGCTTCCTTATTTCATGTCAGATACGGAAAATTCTGATATAGACCTGGTTATATGTGGGGTTGTGGACCACTTGGTCCACAATCAACCACATCACCTCTTTTCATTAAAAAAAATTCTTCATAGAACTCACTTTGCTTTTTATTATTTTAATCAAAACTGTGATGTGGCTGAATATGGACCAAGTGGTCCATGACCACTTGGTAGGCCTGGTCCACAACAGAACCGTTCGTCAGATACAGTAGTTATTCTGAAAATTGTAGTGCTGGAAAAGATTTTTTCTATAAGGTTCCTGAGGACATTTTCTTCTACCTTTTCCAGAATCTAAGGTCCCATTTTGATAATTTCTTGATGATTCTTCCATGGGTCTCAACTGGAGAAATTTTGATATTGACCATGGTCCAATTGATCATGTGGTCCAAATTAATCCAAATCAGCAGAAAAACCCTCTTGGACCATGGTCCATATCAGAATTAACCGTCTGAAGTATGATGATATCAGGGATTTCCAATTCTAATTCAAATTTTGATTTATGGTTATGGATGATTCATTTCGCCTTTAGCAACTTCTTCTTCAATTTTCCATGTGTAGTTGGGGATTTAACTGGGTTGTCATTTTAACTGTTTTTAATCTCAATCGACTGTGCAGATATGACTATTCTGGTTATGGAGCCTCTACTGGCAAGGTAACTTCAATTTACCTAGGCATTAAATTCCGAAAAATTCATGTCCAAAATTTTAGTTATCCTACTTTCCTACTTCCACTTAAAATTAATCTTGTTTTATTTACTAGTTAATTTTCTGTCGCGTATTTTTTCGTATTATTATTATTATTATTATTATTATTATTATTACTACTACTATTACTTATTATTATCAGTATGTAGTAAGTTGCCTCCTTTTTTATTTTTGCTTTAAGTGTGCATTCAAGACTTGCAGTAGCAATCTCGTGCTAGTTTTTCCTTGAGATAATGATAATGCCAGGACGAACCAAACTAATTTACGAGCATGGGCAAAAAATTCAAAACATTGTGAGAAGTTAGTTCATGAATTGACAACCTTGAGTACATTGTAGGAGCAGCTAAAATGTTTATTGAATTTCAAAGATAGACTAGTACTTAAAATGAGACAATCAAGAACCTATACTGATCTTGCTTAATCAAAAATGGAGGACAAAAGGAGAGTTAACCGCAATGAGGTAGCAAAACTCTCTGAAAATTGTATTGTCATAGGAGGCACCCTTGCTGTCATGTGGAAACTCTTTTGACACAAACTTTTGAAAATTGTACCGTCATAAGAGAGTAAATCATGGATTTGAAAAGTTTCTTTTGGCTAAGGGATTCTTTTGAATTCTTCCTTTAGGTTATCTAGACTACAACAAATGAATGAATTAAACAAGGTGTGGCACTAGAGTGTAAATAAACCGAACCATTCGATTGTTCGGCTTGTTCGAGTTCGAATATAGTTTGTTGTTTTTGTATTCGAGTCGAGCTCGAACATAAATTTAGGCTCGTTTGACAAACGAACGAACACGGTCTTGTTCACGAACGTTCGGGCTTGTTCGATAATAATAAAAAATAATATAAATTATTATATAACATATAGGGTTAATCGAACTTTACTAACATTAAGTTATGGGTAGCACTTTAGTCTTTAAAGTTTCAATTAATGCACTAGGGATCCATTCCATTAAAAATGATATAAAAAAGACTTTATTGCCCTCGTTCACATTCTTGCATTTCACTACTATCAATTTGGGGCATTTTTCAATTTTTTCCGTTCAATAAATAAATTAACTCATTCGCGTTTTTTAGTTTTAAATTTAAAATTTTCAGAGGAACAATAATAAAAGTAAAAAGTTCCATATATTTTTTTTAGTCTTTTTCAGCTTCCGCTTATTTAGTAACTTTAACTACTACAATCTTGGTTGCCAGTACACTATATAGAGAAACATGCAAAAATTGTTACCGCTAGCCCGTAATGGCAGATGAAAGATCTTCAAAGCTAAATTTGATGGCGGTTGTGCAGTAATAGGTTTTTTGACAAATGAGGGGAGAGTGTTCAATACAGCCATGAGAGATATTTAGATTGCAGTCAAGTGGAAAGTGTAGATGATGGTGGCTTGCGTGGGAGAAAATTTGATGAAGACCGGGGTTTGAATTTAGGTTTCTATCTTTTAGGGTGATTTATTGAAATAACAGATCTGAGAATAATTTTGTGGAAATTGGAAGGTTGCTTATAGTTAAATTTGAAGGTTTTTAATCAATTGCATTTTGATACAACCTTGTAGGTGAGATGAGCAGCGGCTTATCCCGAACTCTTATCTTTCTCCATGTTCTTAGTCATGCAATTTTCATTAAATTTTGAAGTATCCTTAAAAGTGAATCTCCTAGAAGTTCACTCTGAAGGGGAAAAAAAACTAAATTGGCTAAAAAATGCTTCTTTTCTTGTTCTGTCCTTGACTTACCTTCTTGTTGCTGTCTTGTGCCGTGTTACTATGGATTTTGTGTACTGATTTAATGTGATCCAGCCAAGTGAATTTGATACATACGCGGATATAGAGGCAGTATATGAGTGCCTGGAAACTGAATATGGAGTAAGCCAGGAAGACTTAATCCTATATGGGCAGTCTGTGGGAAGCGGCCCAACATTGCACTTAGCAGCTAAATTGCCCAGATTGAGGGGCGTGGTTCTGCACAGTGCCATTCTTTCTGGTCTTCGTGTTCTTTGTCATGCGGGATGCACACTTTGTTTTGACATTTACAAGGTGAGTAACTATTTTGGTTAACAATACCAGTGAAAGAAAAGGGTACTAATCTTTTCCTGATTATACGCGTGACCTTCATGGCATTTTGAATTAGATTGTCTGCGTTATGCATTGGGAAAATTTTAAACATAAATTATCTAAAGAGACTGCATATTATTCTTTACTTAATTGCAGATGCATAGCTTAATGGTGTAAAGTTGAAGCAGCTGCCATTTGACTGAAAAGTTGGGATTTTCAAGTTTTATTTTAGTTAAACAATAGCATGCATGTTTTGAGCCTAATGACTTTATATCGTTTTGGCGTGTAATTTAAAACTTAAGTGATCAGGAATGAATTGATGGTCCATTAAAAAGCTCAATATCGGGTTTTCTGGTTCAAGCAATTTACTAGTTGTTTCAATGTGCAGAATGTAAATAAGATTCGGAAGGTAAAGTGCCCTGTGCTGGTGATACATGTAAGTTCTCCGGAGAATATTTGGACTTGATAATAACTACTTAAACCTGGATTAGTTTACTCATTGAAGTTACTGGAAAATGTTATGTTTTCGGAAATGAGTCAACAAATCCTCACTAATTTTAGCCTTTGAAACTAATCATAATTTACAGGGCACAGAGGATGATGTAGTTAACTGGTTGCACGGTAGTGGACTATGGAGGATGGCTAAGGATCCATACGAGCCCTTATGGATTAAAGGCGGTGGCCACTGCAACCTGGAGCTATACCCAGACTACATTCGGCATCTTTGTCGATTCATCCAAGAAATGGAGAACATGACAACTGAAATCCGACTCAAAAAGATCCGGCAAACTCTCCGTCTGCACAAGATGCCAAATTCTGCAGTCAAGAATACTTCCACCAGTTGCTGCAAAGTCAAGATCATGCCATTAAACTGCCTAGGTTGTTCTTTCGAAACCTAAGTGCACGACATGTTGCTGGCGTCCCAAATGGCCGAAATGCTTAACTTGCCGGCCAAAATGCCCCGGATGTCAACCAAAATGCGCCGGATGTTGTGCACCTGGCTGCTTGAATGTCTTCTCATGCGGGTGCACTAGTTCTTGTTCATGTAGTTGCAGAAAGTGTTCTTGCTGGTGCACAAAATGTTCATGCTTCTAATATCTATTCGGTTCGGTGGTTTGGGGTGGGGGTATACTTGGACAAAATAGTGGTTCTCAGATGAAAAGTCAAGAAGAGAAGTTGTATAGATTGGAGCAACCTGGTAAATTCCCTTCAAAATGTGCAGTAGTAGCGGGTGAAAATTGTACGTCACCGTGTATGTCCATATCCTTGTACTCAACCAATCAGAATTCGCTATGTGGATATTTCTTCCAATTATATATACACATGGTGAATTGTGATTGGTTGGATACAGGAACGAGAACATACATGGGGAAAGATGATATTTTGCCAGGAGTAGCCTATGAGATATCTTGAGGTTAGTTTCAGCATTTTAAGCCTATTTAAATTCAATTTTTAGTCATTGATGATAGTGCTGGTACATTATTGTAACTGTATTCTAGATTAACTTGAAGGAGTTTTTTTCTTTCTTTTCCTCTAGAATTTATCTTTGAGAGACTATTCTGATTTAACCTTGAGTTTTATATGTTAGAAAAGAAGGAATTAACAAGTGTATACGAATGCCCAGTCGATTTCTTCGAACTCTCTCTTTAAAGTAAATTCGCCCTCATTATCGGTGTGCAAAGTGTCTAACTCGATTTATGTTTGGACACATAAAAAGAAGATCGAGTGACACTTTGATTTGAAAACTTGAAGGATGTAGACATGAGGTTATAAGAGGTAGAGAGAATCCGATGAAGATTTGAATCGAAGTCATCAAGAAGGAAATTGAGAGAATGTATTTACGTGGATCAACATCTATTATCAAAATAAGAATAAATAATGCACATTGTCTTAGCAAAAATGAGGTATTTTTTTTAAGCTCGATTGGGCGGTTGCCCCATATAGGGGAGAGAGAACTGCCTCAGACGAGAATGAGATAACTCTAAAAAGGGTATCGAAAGGTCGTGGGCAGGCGTCTGCCCCACTGTACTAGGACACATTTGATGCAAAAAGGAGGTATTGGGACCATTAGTTTATCTAAAAGTCCCATTAGTTTATCTAAAACTACAGGGAAAAGAAACTCCCCAATACTTCCTCAACAAATTGAAGGTTATTACACTTTGGTTAATGAGCTTATTCAATGCAAACTTAATCTATAGGGTTAAATTCACTTCACTATCATTAAATTATGAGATATAGTACTTTAATCCATTAATCCATGAAGTTTCAATTACTACACCATGAGGTCGTTGAACCACTAGTTAACTGCTAAGAAAGTGGATGACATATATTTTTAGTGCAAAATTAAATTAATGTTCTTATCTTTTGTTTTGTGATTACTATCCTTCTTTTTTTTTTTGATTTCTTTCCATAAAATTACTCTCAAATCAAGTATTCCAAAAAACTATTCTCAAAGATAAAAATTTAAACTCAAACCTAGTAGTCTTCATCAATTTATTTCCCACACCATACCTGCGTTATCACCATTAACCACACGTTAATTACACCGACTACAATTTAAAAATCTCTCATGGTCGCCAATAACACTCATTTATACTGACAACTAGAATAATAGTAGTTAAAGTTTCTAAACAATTAGAAAATTAAAGAGACTAAAGATAACAAAGTAGCTGATGAAACTTTTTACTTTTATTTATGTCCCTTGAAAATTTTATAATTAAAACTAAAAAAAAGAATAAAACTACAAAAACGCGAATGATTAATTTATTTATTGAATGGATTAAATTAGAAAATCTCCAAATAGATAGCAGTGAAATGCAAGAATATGAACAAATGCAACATGGTCATTTTGCTATCATTCTTAACAGAGACTTAACAGAATTGAACGGAATGACCCTGTGTATTGATTGAAACTTCATGAACAATAGTATCACACCTCATAATAATAACTTAATGGTAGTAAATTGAAATTAACCTAATCAATATATAACAATATGAATTCCCATCACCATTATGACTTATGAGACAAGAACACTAAGTGTCCACCACCAATCATTTACTATGTGAATTTAAAGGTAGTTTTCCCCTAAAAGCCGATAATGATGGAATGGATGAAGAAAATTTGGGGTTGGGCTTGAATCCTCTCTTTTCTATGGGCCAGTCCTAGTTTGATCATTAACTTCTTTTAACTTCTTTTAAGGGTAGAAAAAGCACCACATATTATATCATGAAGGTTATCTTTTCATTTCTGTATTTTTGGTGGAGGTGGGTTGGAAAATGGTAATTTAATTAAAAGTATTGAATGAGGAGTTAGGTACAAGGGTAAAAGTGATAAAATTAACATGAATAAATAATTTATTTAGAAAGTGAACAGTTAATTTGAAATAAAAAAATGTGTATAATTAATTTAGAATGGAGAGAATAATGAAGAATAAAACTGAAAAATATGCGCATAATCTACATTGATACTAGTAACAAATAGAGTAAATATAATGTAACAAATGAAAACTTCGAATGGAAACAATATTTTGGGACGAAGGGAGTAATAATTTAACTAACCTATAATAGTTCAGCATTATAGCTTTTAGCATATTCACGACTTCATGTTTCGAACCCTAAATTTCCAATACCCATAATAACTAGTTGATAATGTGATATGAAGTTGTTGCATGAGTGATTCAAACTTTTGACCTTAACTATAGTTAACTCTTAGAGATCAAATGTGACGTCAGCTAAGTTAAACACACTTGTTTGATAATAACAAAAGGGTTTGAACCGCGACAATATCATTTGTATGGAGTTATTGATATTGGGAGGATCACCCCCTTCTTGAACTTCTGCAGTACCCGATCCAGATTAGTCAGACTTATCGGCCGATGGTCAAGACAAAAAAAGTGTATTTTTTCAAACAAATAGAAATGGTCATGTCCTATCAACATATAGTTGGGAAGGGCCATTATTTAGTCAATGATTGGTACCAAAAACTTGTGAAAGCATGGTACCTAAAGGCTTTGAATTCCATGAGAAAGCAGGGAAGTATTTATGTTGAAATATTCATGTGTTCGGGGCTTTCTTTGGTCAAATTTGATGATCGAATAATCAAGAAATTGATTTTGTATAGTAATTTGATACTTTCTATTTGTGTGAACGTTAAAAATGGGACATTCAATATTGAACAAAGAAGTACATGAAGATGACTATGTTGAAAACGGGTGAAAATCCTCTGTCCCCGTGTCCCTAACCAATCAGAATTTACTATATAAATATTTGTTTCAATTATATATACACATGGTGAATTGTGATTGGTTGGGGACACGGGGACATACAACGAACGGGGACAGATGATTTTTTGCCGTTGAAAACCAAGGTAACTTTAGATCTTTTCTTTTTTCTCAAAAAAAAAAAAAAAGGAGATAAAATTTAATAGAATTTTGTCTCTAATACAAGAACGAAATCAGGAATTTGGCGTTGAGGGGCGAAAACTGCAACAGTATGTCGAACTATATATAAAAATTGCAAAAAAAGAAATATTGTGGGCGAATTTAATAAAATATTTCGAACTACATATAAATTTTACTATATATAATAGTATTTTTAAAAATCTTAAGGGTGACCCACGCCCTTGTCTTCGTCCCTGCTCTCATAGTGTTGAATAAATGAGGTCTCTCTTCTTACTAACATGTTAAATGTCAAGATAATTATGTCATCTCAAAATTACTTCAATAGTTGAAAAGTAATATTGGACTTTGTTATTTCAATGACCACATACATCTGCTATCTAGTACTATAATACTCGGTGCACACATTTTAATAAATGTTTAATACTTTCACTCGATCATATAGTGATAGGACTTTGACAATATATTCGGAATTTATCAAACTTAATGAAAATTAAGTTTTGATTTCAAAAAACATTCTCGTCTTTTTATATATTAATAACTCTCGCCTCGCCACTCACGTAATAGTTTGATGATTGAGTGTCTACCTCGTAGTTTAAAAAATCCCAGGTGATTAAAATTAACAACAACAAAATAAAATATATTAGGAACTCTTAACTCCTCAATTACAAATTGCATATAATTAACTTCACTTTCTTGTGGAGCTAAACTAAGAATTTTGTCTTATTATTATTGGATTCTTTTACATTTCACTACCATCAAATTGGGACATTTTTCAATTTAGTCACTCCAATAAATAAATTAACTTCTACGAGGGCATGCAAATATTCTGTAGGAAAGAGAAATACCTAATCTCTTTATATTTCAATATCATCAAATTGGGGCATTTTTCAATTTAATCCCTTCAATAAATACATTAACTCATGCGAGTGCTGCATGCAACTATTGTAGAACGAGTAAATGATATACAGTAAGAGTGATACACAAAAATAGTCACCCAATCATATTTATAGTTACAATTTAAATCTCATTTTGTTTTTCAATGATTTAAGACATAATTATTTTTAATGATTTTGTTCCTCTTGCGACATAATTCGGGTCTATCATGTGACAAAATTCGATGATGCTCCACCACATGAGAACTAAATGAATCGAAACAAAATAGATATGAGACTAAAATTATGAAAATAGAATAGAGTAATTTGCAACTACAAATATAATTAGGGATAATTTTTGCATGCTACTACTTTATATATTGTACTGACATTTATGATGATAATGGTTAGAATTTCTAAGGAAGTAACAAGTGAAAGCGACTCAAACGAATTTGTTTGATGAAACTTTTTATTTTTAATTTTTTTTTAAAAAAGGTGAATGAGTTAATTTATTTATAAAGGGAGTAGGTTGAAACATATCTCAATTAGATAGTAGTGATATGCAAGAATACACACAAGGTTAACGAAGTCATATTGTTGTTTTTTTAACGAAAAATTTAACAAAGTAAACCATAATGCATTAATTGAAAATTTATGGGATAAAGTATTACTCGCCCTTAACATAATGGTAGTAATTTGCAATTTACCCTAACAAAATGGAACACTATCATCTTGTTTGACCTTTTGTGTTCTACTTTTTTTTTCTTTTTGAAAAGCCCTTGTATTATTCTCTAAAGGGGAATTTCTCAACTATGCTATTAGAATAATTATATATAGATTTTGATATGACTCGTAGTTCATGATATTTATTTTCACTTATTGTGAGAGAAAAAAACTGAAAATAATGAAATATGCAACAAAACTAAAAAAAATTCAAAATATCTATTCTTTTAATTAAAATTATTAGTAAAACTTTTAGCATCTTTTCAATCTTTTATGTAATTGTCTTTTTTCCTCTTTTTTTTGGGCAACAACATATTTTTCTCTCGTAAACTATTTTTTCAATAAATATGATAAGTGACATATTTTCAATAAATACGAAAAGTTGTGTTTACGGTGGTTCGAGTACATAAAAAAGTCAGGTGCATCTCTTGTTAGCAGAATTGATTGGTAGATAGTGAAGGATTCAGAATTTAGGGATAGTGGGGTCACTTGTCTAGGGAAGGAGTCAGAGAATAAACTAAATTTTTTTTAGTAAAAAATTCGACGTTTCTGAAAATGTTGGAGGAGGCGGCGGCATCCACAATTTTAGAGGGAGAACGCCCATGCGATATTTTAAAAAAATCACATTTTCTATAAGATTTTTTTTCAATAAACTATTTTTATTTTTAGTAGAAATCTTAAATTATAATATTTCTATCAAATAACTACTTTTCTATGACGGTTTTAAAAAATTAACAAACACGATAATTTTAGACTAAAACTAAAAGGGGATGGAATGAAGTGAATGGACAAAAATACCTAAAACTCTGTTGAAAATTAGTTAGTAAATACAAATATTTTTTAACGGATTTTTCAAAAAATGTCACAATATATATGAGACAAGTAAAATTTTAGAATAACAAAATTAAAAAGATTTCAAATAAAGAGAAAAATTATTTAAAAAAAAACGATTGGACTTATACGACAACCAAGAGATTTACATCACCACGTCATTGACTTCTGCGTTTTATATTACTTGAGTAATACCGGGGTCACTAATTTAATAATATAGATCTAATCATTTATATAAGTATATAATTAGAATTTAAAAAAAAATCAGTGGGGTCATGTGACCCCACTGCTAATCATTTGCATCCGTCACTATTAGTAGAGGACTGAAATTGTAACAGGTATAGGGAGATCGAGAAAAATTTTGAATCGAAATAATAGAAAGTGTTATAATTATTAAATTTGAATTAGTTTATTGTCTTATATAGAAAAAAAATAGAGAGAGAGCGTATATTAACCATTATAGATATTTTTTCTTTAATTTATGTTGCGAATCTCAATTACTCAAGATTAGATATTGTCCTTGTTGTACATACAACTATTAATTCATAATTTTTTTTCCATCTAATCTTGAAAAACAATGGAATATTTAAATGTAGAAAAATAAAGGAAAAAATAATAAAATTCCCGAAAAGGTGAAGCAGAATATCATCAGCCCACAATAGGGGTCAGCCATAGAAATGGATGCTAAAGATTCAGCTTATTTTTCATGCAAATGTTTCTACTCACTCTTTATCTTCTCTTATTTCTGATTGATGGGCATTACTCAGGCTAGTACCGAAAACTAATATCTCTCATGTTTACAGAGAGGCCAACGCATGTGTTGATGATCTCGCAAAAGCTGGAGGACTCTATTTATCCTCTGATCTTGTTATTTTCCACTCCTTACCCCCTTTTTAGTCATTTAGTGGTGAATGCCCGTGGGGCTATTTTTATTAGGACTATTTCTGATACCTCTATCTATACCCATCCTATTGTTAATCTTATAGTGGCAGGATATGGATAAAAAATATTGTTAGATATGTCTGATTGTAATAACTTTGTCTCGTACTCTACGTGAGTTAGTTTATTTATATATATTGCCTATTTTACCACCCAAAAAAACAGGACGGAGAGAATCCGCGGACCGCGGCTGCGAGCTGAGACCGTTAGCGGCTGAAAATGTAAAAGGAAGCCGGTCCGGTAGGGCCCATGCTGGCCCACAAAAATACTTATCAGTCATGCACGCACGAAAGAAAACAATCGTTGTTTGCAAACCACTGGACACGTGGCAATAATGCATTTCGCCAAATGGGACATTTCCCGCCGGTTTTGCCGCAATAATCTGCTGCTTTTCCGAGAGGATTGATGATGAGGAAAAAGATCCTTCCCCCATGTGAGGTGAGGGCTCCCAAAACTTTTCTTTATTGTTTTTACTTTTTTTTTCCCCCTTCGATTATTATTTAGAAGCAGGCCATAGAAGAAAAAAAGTCAGAAATAATTGCTAAATTCGTCAAAAATATTAGTATGATTTTAGGGGTGAAAATCCCCTATCCTCATTCTTTTTCCCATCCCTGTCCCCATCCAATCAGAATTTATTATATAAATATTTTTTTCAATTATATATACACATGATGAATTGTGATTGGTTGATGATAGGAATGGAGAAAGAAATGGGGACAGATGATTTTTTGCCTGATTTTAGACTTGAATAAATTATAGTTCAAAAAAGAGGATTGAATTAATTCGTGTCAAATAGTCTCAGACAACTCTCTTTTTTTTTTTTTTTTTTTCCCTCTCTAAGTAAATAACTCTGTTATGCTCTCAAAGTTATATCCATAAAATTATGGACATGTAATAATAGAAGAAGATCTCAGTATTTATAAAGATCTTTATTTTTTTAAAGGAAGATCAATAGTTGTTCTTCATTTTGTTTTTCACATCTGACTCGAACCTTGGCCTACCGGTTGAAGGTGAACCGTCCTACTTTTTGAACTACGTTTCGTCAACATATGAGAACATATAACTGAAATTAAATAAGAACATAAACTTCAACTAAATATAGAGTTCATATAAGCATCTTCCACAATACTCCATCCATTTTATGCAATAAAACAATTTAAGAAATCATCACATCATTTCTGAAAATACATATCTTTCATGCTTTTGAACTGAAAAACAAGGGTGAAGGGTCCTTACCTTAGCAACTTAAGTCAAATCTCTAAAAATACACAATTGCAGGATTTTCCAAATTCGAAGAACTGACTTCCCAAGGCTATAACTCGTAATCCAGAACTCCAAATGCTATTCCGTCAAATCCCACGCGTAGAACTATCACTCATTGAAAACGGACACCGTATGCTATCTCAAAACTGAAATCTCCCACAGCCTCACAGTTCTGTCAGAAAATCTGCGCTCTTCTTTTTCCTCTCTTCTTTTTCTATTCTAATTTCTAACCTCTCAAAAACTCCAGCAATAACCACTTAAAACTACCCATATTCTCCTTACAAAACATTCCCTCATCTTCTTAATATCTACACTCGAGTCCCCCAACTAGCCAAACACACCACAACGTCTTTAACAATTAACGTACACAACATATGACATGTGAAAGTCAATTAATACACCAAAATATATGTGGGCATATGCTAGATACGTAAGTACGAAAAATATAGGGTATCACAAATATTTTAATTGAAAAATATATTATTTTTTGCTTACTTAATTTACGCTACACATTCTAAACGATTAAAACTGAGGAGTATATAGGAATATTTCTTTTGAATTAATTTACATGAATAACACATTGTTTTTGGCTTTTTGTTAGGAGTATTAAAGTTTAGAGTTAAGTTGGATATAGTGTCGGGAGCAGTGGATGTCAACACACAAATGATATAGAGAGAAATATAACAACTCGATAAAGCACTAATATTTTTAACATGATTCAAATTTTCTAATAAAACTACATTTACAGTCTTAAAAATGAAAAATCTATTATGTAATTTTTGTATGTGAAAAATTATAAATAACCTCACTGTGTAATTTTTTGAAGAACAAAATTGCAAACATTCGCAATGCACAACCAACCTCCTGATTTGGTGGCATTGTATGATACAAATAATCCTAACTTAGGAAGTCCTAATTTATAAGGAGTTCTTCCGTGACAATTTTGTAAAATGCTCGATATAGAATATTGAGAGAATCTTCAAATTTGTTTTTAAATGGAACATCTAATATTTAATAAAAATTGATTTATTTGTGAAATAAATTGTGATTCAAATCTGAAATTTCGTATTCTGCCTCGAAATAGAACAATAACTAATTAGATCCTTTGGTGCATGAGTAATCATTGTGTACCGCGGAAAGATTATTACCATCCTCAAAGAGGGATATGTCATTTAATTGCTGAGGTTGTAGTCGTTATCTATCTTTTTATTCTTTGTATCTTCATGGAAATGAACGAGTAACTCCATTTTAAAATCGTTTTTGTGATATTTATCTTACAATCCTCTCATATAAATTGAGCGGAGACCACATATATAGGTAGGCCCTGCACAATTCATGTGAGAGGGTGAGAGGATGTGGGCCCTGCACAAGTCACAAAAGGACGGTTCTAGGTTTGAATTTTCCGAAATGAAGATGTGGTTTTGAATCAAACATAATATTTCTAGTGGCTGAGTAATCACTTTAAGTTCATTTCTCCAAAAATAAATACTCCCTCCCCTACAATTTGAATTTTCAATTTATATATAAATTATATAGGAAAGTGAATATTAAATCTGAAATAAATAGAGTATTATGTTTATAAAAATAAATCATTGTCTTATGAAGAGATTGTAATTCTAACAAATTTGAGACTTATCAACTGCAGCAAAGAGAAAATTATGATAAAGTCAAAACATTCATTGAACGTTAAAGTCATTGCATGTTCTACTACTTGGCAAGAAATGGTAATACCCCCCATCCATAAACGAGTAGGTAATGTTTGAAGGTCGAATCCGTGCAGAGTATATTCTCACTGAAATATTATAGAGATTTTTTTTGTGGTTAATTTTATTGGCTCTTTTCCTTAGGTCTTTATTATTTGTGCACATTCTTCGATTTAAAATTCTACCTGATCAAGAAGCATTTAACACAAGTGAGGAGATTCCACCTACGTGCCTTTCCTCATTTTTAAAGAAATGGTAATGCATAGGGTATGTTCTTGATAGTTTAAAAACAATAGCTTATAACTTTGCTTAAGATAATACTGAGATATTCTCAATTGTTTATTGACACAACTTATAACTTAAAATAAGTTTTAAAAAATCTAGTACCCGAGAATGTGCATTTTTAGAATAGCTTGTTCTAAAACTAACTTTTTTAACTAAATATTCAGAATATAAGATGTGTTAAATATAAAATAATTTATAAACTTATTTTTATTTCTTATTTTTTTTCCCAAATAGATTGGATTGTGAAAGAAGATTTTAATTAATTTTCAGTATTTTTTTCAACATATGAGAACAATTCTATGTATACAGAAAAAACTGATTTTTATCAAAAGCATGTTTTTTAACAATTAAAAAAAAAGTTTCAGCAATGGAGCAGCTATATAGAAAGGTTATTACTAATTGTCATCCTTCAAAATCTTTATTTGCATATTCAGGAGGTTTCAACAACAGCTTTGTCGATGAGTTGGCAAGGGCTGAATTACTGGAAAACGATTTTCTGCACTCTGGTGATTTTACGACCATGTTTCTAGACTCTAGTCCCAGTCGTGTTCATGTTTTCGACAATATTTTTCGGTTATAGAAAGAAATAGAAAAATGTATTTATATGAACGACCGCACATAAATTTTATCATTAGGTCGACCCCAATTACTTGATATTAAAATTTTGCTGTTGTTGTCTTCAAAATCTGATTCCTTGCAAATGAGGGAGTTTTGGTCAACAAAGACAAAAATGGGTATCAAAATAGTTAGCCCCTATTATTATTGCATTCTTTCTATGTTTCCTTATTTCATTTTGTTTGTTTTTTTTAAAGGAATTCTTCATTCCCTTCCCAATTCAAATAATTAATGGTGGGGTTACTGAAACACTTGTTGAAAAAATATTTTGTAGAAAACATATATATATATATATATATATATATATATATATATATTTCATTTTCCGGTTTTGTATTTTGTTCCTTTTATAAAAATTATAAATAAGTTACTCAATCTTCCATTTTAATTGTCTCAATTCAAAACATATATTAAGAAATTATTAAACTTTATTATGATTATAAAACAATCAGATACTCTTACATTTTTAGGAGTGTGAAATTGAGATTATAAATGTTTTCTAAGTCTAACTTAAAGTTATAAAAAAATAAAATAATGGTAGACATAAAGATAATAAATAAAAATATCATTTTGAGTTGTAGATAAACAATTAAAATAAGACAAAAAAAATGACATTTGCTAAACTAATTAAAACCTGACAAATTTTTTATTAAATATTTATGAATTATTAAACTCTTTATGGGCATTTAAAAAAGATAGTAAAATCATTTTTACTATTATTAAAGAATCACTATATAATTACTTAATTTTAAATTTTCATTTTTTAGTAGGTCACTTGGTAATGAAACAATGCCCATGTATTTAAAAACAATGCATTAATTTTAATGTAATGAGAACAAAGAATATCCTTCCATATTCTACACACCTTCCCAAGATGAGTTTTGGATAAGGCGACTCTCAAACTGCCTCAAAGGCTAAAATCTACTCCCATCCATCCCAAATTATCTATCAACTTTGTGTTTTACACGGAAATTAAAGTTTTATCAAATTTTATAGTGAAATATGGTAAAATATCAAACATGATAATATTTAATTTTAGTCAGCATTTAATTATACCTTCTATTTTATCTATATTCTTATCTCTCCAACATTTAATGTAAGAGATTTAGCCAAAAAAAAATTTAATGTAAGGGGTCGTATTGGAAAAATCACCATTAATGAATCATTTATTTAGAAAGTGGACAAATAATTTGGGACAAATTAAAAAGAAAATGTGAATAGATAATTTGGGATGGATGGAATACCATCTTTCTTTTACCATTATTTTTTTAGGGGAAAAGGGTGATTCATAACAGGTTTGACTAATTACTTGGCTAGTTTGTTTAGCTCTCAACATGATGAGGCTTTGGTGTTTTTTTAAGGGGTAAATTTGTAATTGTTAGAGGATATTCTCATAGAAAAAGTGGTTGTCAAGTTGTAGTTAATCGAGTTCATCATGATGATGACGATTTATCTCTAATAGGACACTTTGTTAGTCTCAATAGGAATCTTTTAAGTTAGTATAGCCAATATATCTTATGTTCATAAGTCATATAATATTTCTCATGATGTATTAACATAATATGTTATGAGGCTTAGAATCTAATCTCAATAGTTTAGAATTTCACTTGAATTTTTTCTACTGTGTGTAATTTCTTATATCCATGATATGCAAGCTTTTCCGTAAAAAAAAGATTGATGTTAAAGATTACATGTCATAAAAAAAAATTCGGAGAATCTCGAAACCATTGAGATGATGATTTAGTCATCGTAGCTCGCTTTGTCAATACATCAAGAGGACTATTAGTTAACCTATGGACATTAAGAAATATTGCCTAAATTAGAATCTATAATAATTATTTCTTTCACTATCATTATTAGGTCATTTTCTTTTTTGTTTTTCATATCTACTTTTAAATAAGAGTTTTCTAAAGCGTGCTTCAATATTACATATTAATTTAGATAAAATCATCTATACATAAAAATTAAAATTATCTCAAATCTCGAAAAATTTAACTTTGTGATTTCAGGAGATTTTGAACCAATTCAAAGGATATAGAAGTCATATTTATAAATGATGAGTATAAATTCTCTTAAAATAAAAATAAAAAAGATGAATTTTTTAAAAGATTTGAGATATTTTCAAATATCCATGTATAGATAATTTTATCCAAATTAACATTACTCCTGAACATACGTTAGAAAAATTCATTAAATAATTTAGTAGAGAAGTGAGAAACAAAAACGAAATAACTTATTTGACTTGTGCAAATGATGATTTACTTAATTGAAACACTTGGTATTATACATGAGAATTAATTCAATCTCCATTCTCTTTTTAGATATAATGAGAAAAAATAAATGAGAGAGAAAAAAAAAACACGGTTGCCAGTAGAATGCATGGCATTATACAGCTGGCAGATGAATAAAATAATAAACAACATAAATTGCAGAAAAATATGTTGAAATACTCTATTTGGTTGAAATTTGAAACCATACGCTTTGGAATGGTAGGAGAAGAGTTTCCAAAATTGTGGTATGGCCAAACAAACGTACTGCGCTTTCTTAGCCGAGTAGCCGACCCCCTATATCCCAGTCCGGATCCTATGCGATGTCCTTAGGACAAATGTTCTGATACTCAGGAAAATAAGTGTATTGAGGTTAAAAAATATGACAAATGTTTTATAGTTCAGAATATGTGTTCATTTCAAATTAATATTAACCTTCAAAATTTAATATAACGAATAAAGAAAATTTCACACGTGTAAAATTATTAATTTTCTACACCGAAGCCACCGTCTCTATATCACTGTTTTCCCTACCTTTTCAAATTTTTTTCTAAAAAACCTCCAAGTCAGCTGTCTTTTTTCTTTTCTCTCTCTAAAAGAAAAAAAAAAAAAAAATTAATTAAGAGTTGTATTCTTTTTTTTTATTTATTGGGATAAATACCTATCTATTAGAAGAAAAATAGGGGACTCATGAAGTGGGAAGAGATTCAAAATCATTACCTCTATGTCATGAGGCATCAACTTTCACCACTGAGTTGTATTCTACTAGTGTTTAGAATTAGGTATTGAATTGGTATTCATTTTCGAGTTGCAAAATAAAGATAATTTGATCTAGATGAACAATTTAACAACTGTCAAATTATTTATTTTTATTTAAAAAATTCAATTATTAAATTAAATGATCCAACGTACAGGAAAAAAGAAGAAGCCTGTTTCACATTTAAACTTATTCTGCTGTCGTGTGAAAAGCGAGTAAAAAAGCAGCAGTACAAAAGAGCTGCCCAACGGCCAGAATCTCCACCATTTTTCACTTTCTTAGAATCAACCCATTTAATCTCCTTTTAATCAGGCCTCTTCTAAAGATTCAGATCTCTGACTTTCCTTTGAAAATTTATCCCTTAAAACCCATCTAAATCTTTCTGGGGTTTTTTTTTTTAAATTTTTTTTTCTGTTTTCAGATTATTTTTTATTTAGTGGTTCTACAGCCCCTGAAATCCCCATAGCAGGCTCTTCATTTCTGGGGATTTGTTTGAAAAAAAGGTTTAGTACTAATTTTTAATGATGTTTTTTTTGGGTTTTTCTGTTTTTCCATGACTTTCTATTTACTCTGCTCTAGCTGGGGATTTTGGGAGTAATTTGGCAACTTCATAACTACTACTAATACTACTACTACTAATTCTTCCCTTTCTCTCTCTTTTGAATTGTTAAATTTTTCTTGTTCTAGAAAGAGATTAAGAGAGCTGTGTGAAAATTTTCTTAACTATCACCTAATACTCTATACTTGGATTTGGTCTGGGTTTAGTCCGATTTAAAACTTAGACGAGTATGAAACCTTAAACATCGTCATTTGATTTTAGTTTGAAATTAGTCTGAGAATGAGATAAGAAATTTCAGACTGTCCAATCCAATAGTTTTACTTCAAAAGATTATTAAAATATGGCATTTAGGAAATTTCTTGTTTGTGGGTCCTTGATTGCTATGTTACAGTTGTAAAACTTTGCACATATATATATATATATATATATATATATATATATATATATATATATATATATATATATATATATATTTGTTTCTTTGTCGCCTTTGAATGTTTCTTACACGTCTTCGAGGCCGTTTATTTGTTTTTTTAGACAATAAGTATTATTTAATGTTGTTTAAAAAGGTGTATTGGGTTGAGAGTGGAGGTGCTTATAAAGTGATTGTTCACACGTTTATGCTTATAGTTAATATCTGGTATTTGAAGGAGTCTTTGGTAGAGAGTTGCATAATCATTTTCTTGAGGGATCTGCTCTGGTTTATGAAAGTTGGGTTTTGCCTGGAAATGGTGTAGGATTATTCATAAGCTTTGATCCCTTTTTTGTGTATCTCGAGATTTAGGTACTTTTTCTTGTTTTGATTGCTTTATTTTGAACTATTTTTAGTGGGTATCCGAAGAAAAAGTCGGAATCCAAAGTAGCTCTTTAGTAGGTCTTCTAATGAAAAGAAAAGGAAATTTGTATCAAGAATCATTACTCTTTTGATCTATGGAATTTATTTTTATGTCATGAATATTTGATACTTAGAAAGGAAAAGGGTATGAAATGATGAATTTAGATGATATATATGCTTGTCATTGTGGAGGGAAAGCAGATTGAAATTTTACATGTTTCCAAATCTTGAGTTTTGACATATTTACTCTTCAGATCTTATGCTGATGGTATTTTTTCGCATTTTATAAACTTTTTCAGGTTCTGGTGGTGACAAACAAATCTGATTTTGTTCTACAATTTTATGTAAAATGGCTGCAAGATCTTCTCAACAGGGTAAAAGCGTTCCTTCTGTGACCTTTGCCAGGAGGACATCATCAGGACATTATGCCAACTTATCGAGAGAATCGCTCGATAGTGAGGTTAGCAATGCTGATTTTTCCAGTTACACCGTGCAAATACCTCTGACGCCCGATAATCAACCGATGGAACAACCAATGGATCCTTCTTTATCCCAGAGGGTTGAGGAGCAGTACGTGTCGAGTTCATTATTTACTGGGGGTTTTAACAGTGTTACTCGAGCTCATTTGATGGATAAGGTGATTGAATCCGAAACTAGCCATCCCCAGATGGCTGGTGCAAAAGGGTCTTCATGTTCAGTTCCAGGTTGTGATGGGAAGGTAATGAGTGATGAGAGGGGCGAAGATATTCTTCCGTGCGAATGTGACCTCAAGATATGCAGGGATTGTTATATTGATGCTGTGAAGACTGGGGATGGGATTTGTCCGGGTTGTAAAGAGCCTTACAAGAATACAGATTTGGCTGAAAATGCGGTGGATCCTGGACGGGGGCCTCTGCCACTTCCATCTAATGTTGGGATGTCGAAGATGGAGAGGAGGTTGTCATTGATGAGATCAGCTAACAAATCTATGTTAATCAAAAGTCATTCAGGGTTGATGAGGAGCCAGACAGGGGATTTTGATCATAACCGGTGGTTGTTTGAAACGAAGGGGACTTACGGTTATGGAAACGCCATATGGCCAAAGGAGGGAGATTTTGGAAATGGTGACAATGATGGTGGCGGTGGTGGTGAGCCTTCTGAACTTCTCAACAAACCATGGAGGCCGCTTACTCGTAAATTGAAGATACCTGCTGCTATTATCAGCCCATATCGGTAAAAGTCATTTTATATCAATCCTTATATTGCTGTTCTTGTGTAGCTCCTCTATCACATGTTTGTTGCACATGATTCTATGTTCAATTTTCATCCATTCTCACATATTCATTAGTATGATCTTACAAAATCGGGCCGAGACTGCTGACTAGCCTAATAATTAATAAATATATCTATGGTTCTGATAGTCTATAGATACAAATTGGTGAATCTCTACATTGCATCTGGTTTTCAAGAACCTTTACTGTTGTTGAATATGACGGGGAAAAATTAATGTTTTATTCTGATGAGTGATGATAAGATAGTTATCTTAATTCCAATCATTATATAGGAAAATATACAGGCTTCTCGAAATAATATTTCTTGAGAGATGGACGAGGAGGATGGGAAATCTGGTGCAGAGACTTGGCACAATAACAATAACAATAACAACATTAATTAGGGATATTGGCGGGGGATGGATAAGGGACAAACATAACCTTTGACAATATATGCACAACCGTCACGTTTGCTACATAATCATGCCCTTAAATCAAAGCCAAAAGGCAATGACTCCTATTAATAGAAATACACGGTGTTCCTTGAATTTCTTGGCTGTTTTTAGCATTTTTAAAGTAGCATGTAATTTTTTTACCCCTAATGTCCTTATTACTTGGAAGAATTGCTCTATAACTTTCCATTTGTGTCATTTTCTTGACGATTGATATCTGCATGCAGGCTCCTAATTTTCATACGTTTGATCATACTTGGACTGTTTCTTCAGTGGAGAATCAGCCATCCGAATAATGATGCTAGATGGTTGTGGCTTATGTCAATTATTTGTGAGATATGGTTTGCTTTCTCTTGGCTACTTGATCAGCTTCCAAAGTTCTTCCCCGTAAATCGTGCTACTGACCTTAATGTCTTGAAAGAAAAGTTTGAAGAACCCTATCAAATATCCGATCTTCCTGGGGTAGACATATTTGTTTCAACGGCTGATCCGGAAAAAGAGCCACCGCTAGTTACTGCAAACACTATTCTGTCTATTCTAGCAGCTGATTATCCTGTTGAAAAGCTTGCTTGTTATGTTTCTGATGATGGAGGTGCTCTTCTTACCTTTGAAGCCATGGCAGAAGCTGCAAGTTTTGCTAATGCTTGGGTGCCATTTTGCCGAAAGCATGGTATTGAGCCAAGAAATCCAGAATCTTATTTTAGTTTGAAGAAAGATCCATACAAGAATAAGGTACGTCAAGACTTTGTCAAGGATCGTAGGCGAGTGAAGCGTGAATATGATGAATTCAAAGTCCGGATCAATGGCCTACCTGATTCCATTCGTCGTCGATCTGATGCCTATAATGCTCGAGAGGAAATTAAGGCTATGAAGCGTCAGAGAGAGACTGCAGGAGATGAACTACCAGAACCTGTGAAGGTCTCCAAAGCCACTTGGATGGCAGACGGAACTCACTGGCCTGGCACCTGGACTGTTTCATCTTCCGAGCACTCTAAGGGTGATCATGCAGGAATCATTCAGGTAATCTTCTGGCCTTACTTTTTATCTTTCCGATGAATTTTTGAATTAGCTGACAAGGAAGCTTATACTTGCTATGTCAATATTTAATTCTGCAGGTTATGTTAAAACCTCCGAGTCATGAACCTCTACTTGGATCAGAGAGTGATGGTAGTCCTATTGATCTCACTGAAGTTGACATTCGCCTTCCTATGCTGGTTTATGTTTCCCGTGAAAAGCGTCCTGGTTACGATCACAACAAGAAGGCTGGGGCTATGAATGCATTGGTCCGAGCCTCAGCTATAATGTCCAATGGGGCCTTTATTCTTAACCTGGATTGTGATCACTACATTTATAATTCAGAGGCAATTCGTGAAGGCATGTGCTTTATGATGGATCGTGGTGGGGATCGTATATGTTATGTTCAGTTTCCACAAAGATTTGAGGGAATTGATCCATCTGATCGATATGCAAATCACAACACGGTTTTCTTTGATGTCAATATGCGTGCCCTGGATGGTTTGATGGGTCCAGTTTATGTTGGTACTGGAACCCTCTTCCGCAGGGTTGCTCTATACGGTTTTGATCCTCCGCGCATCAAGGAATACCATCCTGGTTGTTGCAGCTGTTGCTTTGCTCGTCGCAAGAAAAGTGCCTCTGTCGCTTCTTCTCCCGAGGAGAACAAAGCTCTAAGAATGGGGGATTTTGAGGATGAAGAAATGAACTTGGCTCTCTTCCCTAAAAGATTCGGGAACTCGAGCATTCTGGTTGATTCCATTCCTGTTGCAGAACTTGAAGGTAGGCCACTTGCTGATCACCCTGCTGTTAAGTACGGACGTGCTCCTGGTGCTCTAACTCGACCTAGGGATCTCCTTGATGCATCTACTGTTGCTGAAGCAATTAGTGTTATCTCTTGCTGGTATGAAGATAAAACTGAATGGGGTAATCGGGTTGGATGGATTTACGGGTCTGTAACTGAAGATGTGGTCACAGGATACCGGATGCACAACAGGGGTTGGAAATCCATATATTGTGTTACCAAGCGTGATGCTTTTCGCGGAACTGCTCCCGATAAATTTGACTGACAGGCTTCATCAGGTTCTTCGTTGGGCTACTGGTTCTGTTGAGATCTTCTTCTCTCGCAATAATGCTCTTTTGGCTAGTCCCAAGATGAAGTTTCTTCAAAGAATCGCTTACCTCAATATCGGTATCTATCCTTTTCACCTCATTTTTCCTCATAGTTTACTGCTTCCTTCCAGCGCTTTCCCTCTTCTCCGGCCAATTCATCGTCCAGACCCTGAATGTTACCTTCCTCACGTACCTTTTGGTCATCACCTTAACCCTTTGCATGCTCGCCGTGCTTGAGATCAAATGGTCCGGCATTTCATTAGAAGAGTGGTGGCGAAATGAGCAGTTCTGGTTAATCGGTGGGACAAGTGCACATCTTGCTGCAGTTCTCCAGGGACTACTAAAGGTAATTGCTGGAATCGAGATTTCATTCACTTTAACTTCAAAATCTGCTGGTGATGAGAACGATGATGATTATGCCGATCTTTACATCATCAAATGGACATCGTTAATGATCCCTCCAATAGTAATCATGATGACCAACTTGATCGCAATAGCAGTTGGTTTTAGCCGAACCATCTATAGCACCATCCCTCAGTGGAGCCGTTTGCTGGGAGGCGTTTTCTTTAGCTTCTGGGTGTTGGCGCATTTGTACCCTTTTGCTAAAGGTCTTATGGGAAGACGAGGAAGGACACCGACTATTGTATTCGTTTGGTCTGGACTTATCGCGATCACCATTTCTCTCCTCTGGGTTGCAATCAGTCCTCCACAAGGCGCTACTGGAATTGGAGGTTCGTTCCAGTTTCCTTGAAATGTTGTTGAATATGCACAGAAATTTGCGAACATGATCCTCTGAGATTGTTTTTTCAATTTTTAATCTGCTACATTGTAAGAAAAATTGACCGAGGAACTAACCGGTATTCGAGCTGAGAATCAATTGTTTATCCTTGGATTTTGTTTATTAATCTTCCGGTAGTTTTTGACACAGGAAGTCTATATATATACATGCACATTATTTGTAATTCAGACTTTGAAGTAGTAAGTGAACCTCATTATTTTCTTCATTTCTCATACATCGTATCTTGTTCGGATCGATCAACCATAATCCGACAACAAATTCAACTTTTACGAAATTCAAAATATTAAGGAGACCTGAGAAATGCAGGTTAGGGTTGGTTTCTATTGCTTCTTTTCCAGTTCTCTCTTTTCTCTCATGTTATTACAATTCCAAAATTGTAGAAAAGTTTCAACTCCTCAAATAATGTTTTAATATATTTTCTAAATAAAAGTATGTCTAAAACTAATAAATCATATACCTAATTTATGATAGAGAAAGAAAAAGCGAAGTTGGATTTTCTACTGACGGTTGAGTTTGTCCATCTTTTTCTTGCCCAATGTTTTGACATTGGAAGATTAGTTTGTGTTCACAAACGATTATGTGGAATTTGATAGTAAATTTTGATACATTTCTTAAATGCTCCTATTTAAAAATGGTTTATTAGTATTTCATAATAAAATTAAACATCTAGGGATTGATGTTGTGAATGGTGGATAATGAACAACGAATGCATAATTTATATAGAATTAGGAAATCTATTTTGAAACAAATCAAAAAGCTTATTCAAAAAAAGAAAATTAGAATATTTAAATTGAAAATGGTAAGCGCATTTAAAAAAAACATATTTATCCAAGGAGCAAAATCTATCTATTACAAGAAATAAATGGATTTAAAAAGTAGAAAGATTCAAATTCATAACCTTGATGTTCTGAAATATCCACCCGAACTATTAGACCAATGTCTTATTGGCATTGATGGAATACAATACAAGTGTTAATTTTGACTCAAATAATATATATATATATACACACTCCGTGGAATCAATCAAAGTGATATCAAGAACGTTAATGGCAACTGCATTTCTTTTTTCATATTCTCAGTTGGCTAAATGTCTAAAGTGGGCATCATAGTTTACTCTTTCAAGATCTATTCAATTTCATAACATATTGGAATATTTAATTGATTTTTAATAAGCATTTTAGACTGATTCAATCCCATGAATTATTATTGCCTAAATTTTCCTCTTTATCTTCTATTTTTATTTTCCTCTTGTCGTCGTTACTGCCAAAAGTTCATAATTTTTGTTTTCTTAATTTTCACAACACGTAATGAAAGTTTTATATTTAGGAATGGAGGTAGTACTTTAATTTTCTATTCATGTTACGATTTATTTTTATTTTTATTTTGATAAATCATTCATGTTATGATATTTGCTAGATCTAATATGACAGTAACTTTGACAGTTCCAAAATCACGAAAACATATTACTAAGGCCAAAAACAAAAAATAAAAACATATTACTAAGGCCAAAAGCATATTACTAATTTCCAGTGAGAATCTGGGTACAACAAAAAATAAAATCTAAAATATAAGGCTAAAAAACCCCACCTCTGCAAATACAAACATAATAATCTATATAGCGCACACATATTTATTAGTTCTGAAAACATAATCATCATCATGCATACTAGTTCTAGTAGTACATACAAATATTGAGATAAATTGGGATACTACCACTTGTCATAGAACAAGGGTGCAGACCTGGATCACCTGCTCTACGTGCCATCGAAATTTCCTTGACCACAAAAGATCGGTCGAACCAAGAAACGATGGATAATATACTTGACAAAATATATCCTGAGACTAAAAAAAAGATCAGCTTCACCGAATTTGAAGACTACATACTCTATGTAGATTAAGGAGTTTTCTTCTGTTACTTTGTGTTAGGTTAAGCCCCTATGAATCATTCTGTATCCACGACTGCTAAAACTCTTCATTGACCTCTTGGCACGGCCTCTGCTTGCATAGAATGTTGCTCGTTCCTACTAGACCTTGGATCGTCTTGCCCAGGAGCTTCACCAAGTCTCTCCTGAAAAGTTAAAATGCCTTCGTGAAAACTAGGTAGAAAAGTAAACACCACAGACTAACCAGTTCCAATGAAACTGCCATTTTTAAAAGTAAAACCGCAAGCTCTAGAATTTATACATAAATAAAATCTTTGTTCTTTCGACATACAACAGTTTTAAGTGGGTGGAATGCATTTCGTAAACATGTAAAGAAATGTTTGTAACGGAATACATATGAAAAAACCAATGCTCTCAAGTCTTGACACACGCGCAACAGAAGAAAGTCCGCCAATAAAGGAAAGATCAAATGAAAAGCATAGAGACAACGCCCTCAAAGGATATTTCCGATGCTATTTGACATTAGTATTATATCAGTAATAAAATGATAACAAAATACCGTAAGCGCTGCATTCTGAGCGAGAAGCAACTCATACTCGCTCCTGATACGATTTACTTCTGCCCTAAGGGAGTTATTTTCTTCTTTCAAAACTTCAGCTCGCTGAGCCAGTTCATCACATTCTGCCTGTCGATTTACATATGAAAAAGAATTAATGATTCTCCATACAGCAGACTACAATCCAGAAAGTAAAATAAAAAGGCAGTTCTGACCTGTTTGCGCAACCTAGATCGTCGAGCCGATTCTCTGTTTGACTGCTTTCTTCTCTGCCTTTTCAGCTCCCTTTCATCCTGCTGAAGAAGAAGTCATATAGAGACTCAAAAAAATCCAATCATTCTCAAAAAGAATTTGAGGTTCCTACAATACTTCTCCTAATAAATCAACTGAGACTGAAGTTAGTTAAGAATATTCCACATTTACACACTGAAGTGTGGAAAGCAAGATATACTACTGATATTTAAGAATTGATAAGGTGTATAAGATAATATGATTCAAGAATAAACACCATTAGAAAAATTTTTGACCTTTCTATTTTGCTCAATCAATATAATCAATCGATTCAATAGCCAAACGACCGGCCTCTTGGAATGGATGCATCTGGTATGGATGTGTGTAGACTTATCGATATAACTTTATCAGAATTGAAGTCCATGATTCTAATATTGCACCAACAAGGCTAGTAAGAATTGACATTAACTACTGTCAATTGATAACTCATAGGCAACTAACTACCTTGACAAACTATTCAGAATTTCTTAACATTTGAGAACACTATTTCTCCCTGATTCTTTAGTTTACAGGTTCTACTTGGCAGGCCCGGCTATCAAGGGCCTCAAAGTGCCCTACGGGGCCTCCGAAAATTGGGGGCCCCAATATTTTGTTACATATATACATGTGTAT